>JAPTMU010000141.1:208867-411367 GCA_028583405.1 Pogonophryne albipinna | reverse complement strand
GCCAGCGTCGTAGGACCGCTTAGTGAGAGCGCGTTTGTTTTGGATTAGGTAACTCAAACATATCCAGGTTAGGTTGAACCGGCTTCGTAGGACAGGCCTCTGATGTGTGATTCTGTGTCTCTCAGCATGTCAGTGTGTGTGTGTGTGTGTGTGTGTGTTTCTCCTCTCTGTGCAGTGTGTGTACGTGTCTTTAATTTTATCGTAATTGTCTTTTTCTGAAAAAGACAATTACGATCAAATGAAAGTTATACCATTGATCATACCGCTAGCATTCTAGTGTGTGTGTGTGTGTGTGTGTGTGTGTGTGTGTGTGTGTGTGTGTCGTGTCTCTAACCCCTGATTGGTCCTCTCTCAGCTCGTGAGATGCACAAAGCCCCCTCCTTCGTGGAGAAGCTCCAGAACACCGTGGTGAGCGAGGGTCACCCGGTGAGGATGGAGTGCCGAGTCAGCGGGGTGCCGGCCCCCCAGATCTTCTGGAAGAGGGAGAACGAGTCCTTCACCCACAACACGGACAGGATCAGGTACACAACAACAACAACAACACATCAACACAGCTTCTCTCTAAGCATGTAGATTAGTGATAGTGAACTGCCGAATCTTATTCCATATTTCATTCTCTTCCTTTGTAAATACTATGTAAATATAAAACAAGTGTTACAGATTGTTTACAGGAGTATTTCTCCCAGTTATTTTATTTAAATCTGTCAACAGACGGGAAGAAAAGTATTGTTGGTCCGAGTGTTGTTCTTAGGTGTTTGTTGTTGTAGTACTCATTTCGGCCACAAGAGGCTGCAGCTTTACCCCCTGTTTTAAATATTGGAAAGCATGTTTTCTTACAGTTTTCATTTCTCTATGCAAACAGAAACTCAATATATATTCTTCAAGTATGCAACTTCTTAAAATGACCCTGTAAACACTTTCTTTAAAGTCATAAACAAAGAGGATTAAACCCTGAAATCTATTTTAAAACACAGATCACCAAAAAGAAAGGAAGTCTGTGTTTCAGGGACTCTTATATATGTTGGCACCACTTTCATTTGCATTCCCCCCCCCCACAAACAATGCCCCCTGACCTCATCCCCTCCCGTTAAATGTGTGTCTCTTTTCTCCCAGCATGCACCAGGATAACTGCGGCTACCTGTGTATGATCATCCAGCCGGCGATGAAGGAGGACGCCGGCTGGTTCACCGTCTCCGCCAAGAACGAGGCGGGAATCATATCGAGCACCGCACGCCTCGACGTGAACAGTGAGACACACACTCATCGCTTCCTTTGATGTTATTTATTTATCCATTTATTTGTTTGTTTCTTTAATTCATACATTTTACCTACGGAGGACAGCTTTAGTCCTCCGTAGGTAAACACACACACACACACACACACACACACACACACGCCCTGCACCCCTCTTTGAGTGTGAGTTTAAATAATGATGCTTTATGTGAGATTGTTGTGTGTTAGCAACTGAACAAAACTGTAAATAATAAGCCCCTCCCCCCCCCCCCCCAGCCCAGTGGCAGCAGCCCCTCGCCCCCCGGATGAAGAAGGTCCGCCCCTCCAGCAGTCGCTACGCCGCTCTGACGGAGCGAGGACTCGATGTGAAGGCCGCCTTCTTCCCTGACTCCTCCCCCCTGCAGCCTGGGGGCCTGGTGGAGAGTGACGACCTGTAGACCCCCCCCAAACACCTGAGACCCCCCCTGAGACACCCACCCTGAAACACCTGAGAGAAAGACTCTTTATGACGGAGACGAGGGCCTCAGACTGAAGCTCTTCTTAACTTTTTATAGTTTTCACACATTATATCCCACAATGCATCAGCAGAAACCCCCTCCCAAGGCTTTGTTTATCATCTGCACCTGAACGCACCACGAGGAGTTCATGTTCCACTGACTCTCAGACTCCTCCTGAAAGACAGTGTGTGTTCTGGAGTGTGTGCACCTTCTCCCCCACAGTCTTTCTGAAAGCACAAACATAATGTGTGTGTGGATCATCTCCTGCTAACGGAATATAAACACACTGGTGCAGTTTGATACACAGAGCACTACAGGAGGGTATCACACACACTTCAACATGTAAAGGATTCACACACAGCGTCAGTGTGTGTCAGATGTTGGGAGAGCAGCAGGAAGTTTCATTTAAAGGTACAGGAAGTTAAAGAAGGAGAGCTACGGCAGAGGATGAGGGTCAAATGAGACACTGCAGGAGAATGTATAGAAAAGAACAGATCTCCCCCATGAAGTGTGTGTGTGTGTGTGTGTGTGTGCATGTGTGTGTGTGAGAAACTTGAACAAACATGTCCAACATTTTAGAGGAAAAAAGTCCTGATACATTTTTTTCAGATTTTTCATGAAATAAATTTGATTCAATTTGAAAATGCAAAAGGAGAAAAGTCATATTAATTAAGTGCAAAGAATACAAGGGAACCTTTCAGAGGGAACATTTTAAATATGTTATGAAAAAAGTCTTAATGTTTTCTTAAAAAAACTTCTTAAAAGTGAATAAAGCTCCGACCTGTTGAACACTTTCATTTCTGACATTAACACAACTATCTTTTATATTCCAAGTTTTCTGACAGGTTGTGTTTAAATATGCAAATGAGGCGTTATATAAGGGGAGTTTAGGAGAAGTCTGCAGACAGAGTTAGAGATGGGTTTGAGACGTTCTCTTTCCACTCGTCTGAAAGAAGACGAGGCATGGGAAGCAACACAGTGCTTTGTACATGTCTTAGCCTGTAGTGTCTCAGATGGGTTCTCATTTGACCCTCATCCTCTTCCGTAGTTGATGTGTTTATTTACAGCGGGACTAAAGGAAGAAGGAGAAGAAGCAGCTTTCTCCTTCTCTCTGTGGTGGTGTCTGATCAAATGGAGATGTGTGGTTATTTGCTCTCTCTGCGGTTCATTAGGAAATGTCCTGTGAGCTTTCAGTGTTTCTCACACGTCACAGATCGTCCTTCTTATTTTTGGATGGAACAAAAACAGCGATGTGGACATAAATGATATCAGCAGCCTTTAGTTCACTGGCGATCTGTATCAGGAAGTTTGATAAGGATATATCTACGCCTTGAATCACGTTGATGCAACACGCTCTCTGTGCACGTTGCTATGGACACCACATGTTTCCAGGATGTGAAAAGTGTATTTATCTCTTCTGTTTCCTCTGCTTCAGCTTCTGTGTTTGCACATTTCTATGCCGATCGATGCCTGTATATGGATTTTTCTCCTGATGATATTTTAGGTTATGAAAGTTAATAAAGATGAAACTCTTGAGAGACGGCGTGAGATTATTTTATGTGTTTGTTTCTTTCATTTATACATGTTTTAGGCTTCAGTCTGTCACCGTCGATAAAACATCTTTCAGTGAAACAGATTGTATATCTCTGCTGTAACCACACACACACACACACACACACACACACCAGGGTTTCCGTTAGCCGGTATTTACCGGTTTTTAGCTGGTAAAATGTATTTAAAACCGGTAAATTAAAAACCTGCCGATCAAAATGTCTGGTAATAATTAGGGATGCTCCGATCGATCGGCCGCCGATCATAAACGGCCGATATTCAGTTGATAGTTTGATCGGTGCTCTCCATAAAGGCCGATCAGGAGAGCTGGATCTGATGGATATGGACATAAACGCGAGTGAAGTGTAGAGAGGCGAAGTCCCTCCCTTTCCGGTGGACCGCCATGGGACCTTATTTCGGAAAAATTATATTGAAGTCAATGGCGAGAGAAAAGTAATTTTTCGATCCCGTTTGAATTGTGCCACGAATTACACTTATGATGTTTGTCAACTTAAAAGATAATTTTGCAAGTAAAAAATGTTTTGCAGACTTCCGGTCTGAGCGGAGCCATGTGAGGTCGCATTTCTCGAGCTCCTCGCCAGAATCAGAATATTTATATTAGACAACTACCCTCTACACTATATTCAAGCAACTTTAATCTAAGCTGTTCTTCCTTGCCTCCGCCCAACAGTTTCATTTGAAATATGTCGTCTTCCTCTCGCAAAAAGGCATCTGCTGCGCCAGATCCGAAAGCTAATAGTGCTAGCCCGGCTAAAGGTGCTGGGGCAGGGCCCCACGAGGTGATGAGACCGCCATTCTACGGGTCATTCAATCTCTCAGAGAGGACCTGCTGAAGAAAATTTATGACAACGCCGAGATGCAGTCTAAAGAACTACGACGTGAAATAAGCCAACTGAGGGACGAGCTGAGATCCGCCGTTGACCGCGTCAGCAGCCGCACCAAGTCTTTGGAGGACCGGGTCGAGTGCCTGGATACTGCCGCTAATGATCACTCGGACCTCATTACCACTCTCGAACAGACGTGCAGCAGCTAAAAAAGGACATGAAAATCTTCTCTGACAGGAGTGAGGACCTGGAGGCGCGGTCTAGGAGGTGCAACCTCCGCATCACCGGGATACAAGAAAAACGGGAGGCAGGCAAGAACCCAACTGACTTTGTAGCTAAACTACTCCAGGAAACGCTGGGCTTAGAAAAAGAGCCACTACTAGACATATGCCATCGCACCCTAGGGAACGGCCCCAGGAGGACCAGCCACCCCGCGCCTTTGTGGTGAGATGTCACTATTACCAGGAGAAGGAAGCGACCCTCCGCAAGGCAGCCACGGCCACAGATCCGACAACGTCACACGGAGACAGGATCAGAGTATTCCCCGACTACACCCAAGCAGTCGCGAAGCAGAGAGCCGCCTTCAGGGATGTGAAAGGCATGCTAAGAGGCTGTGATGGTGTCCAAGTACGGACTGTGGTATCCCTCTGTTTTGCGGATCACAACGGCCGATGGAAAGCGACACAGTTTCACAGACCCGGGGGAGGCGAAGGACTTTGTTTTGAGGAACGTGGCTAAACAGAGCGGCTAAGATGCTAGGTAAGCTGACTGACGGACTAATGCAGCGCCGGATAGCGACGTTGAATTGTCCACATGTCCGTATATGGGGCTGTGGGCTAGGGCTTGCTACGAACGTTTGTGGTTTTTCTTATTATTGTGTAATTTAAGCCAGCTCGCGCTGCTCATACTAGCCCGCATTTTATAACAGTCAGTTGGCTTACAGCCCGCTAGTTCAAGCAACTGCTCTCCTATACTCCTGGGGAGGTTCACGTTTTTCTGGCTCTACTTTTCATTCAACAATCACTACTGGATGTTTGCATATGTTGTCATAACTGGTTAATAAGTATGTTACTTTTACTGAGACCATGTTATGAATGTTCAACTTAGAGGTTTGTCTATATCTATTAGCACAAGGTTTATCTAAAGCTATTGATGGTTCTAGCAGGGCTCGATCTCGCCAGGTAAGCTGTCCACGTTGAGGTGCGAGTGTTATCGGGGGCGGGTAGCAGTCCCTCAGTTGGGGAGGGACCAGCTCTTTATTGTGAATGTTGTTTCAATCACTTCAATTACATATGGACCTTCTATTTTAGGTTCTCAATGGTGTTTATGTTCTTATTGCTGTGTGTTTTATTTCAGTTTTTTCAGTTTTTTTAAGGTGACCCATCCCCCCTTTCCCTCCCTTCCTCTCCCTCACCCTTCTGACAGGGGGCTAGATTACTGTCTAAGGTCCCACAATGACCCAGGCAAACAGGGCACCGAGTGTGGGTAAGGCGGCAACTACTTTGGTTAGCTGGAATGTTAGAGGTCTCAATCATCCAGTAAAGCGCAGCAAAGTGTTTTCCCACCTCCAGAAGCTAAAGGCAGACATAGTTTATCTCCAGGAAACTCATTTACGTACTTCTGATCACTCTTGACTCAAGCGGGGTGGTTTCTCTCACATTTTCCATTCAACACCAAATATAGGGGTGCAGCGATCCTGATACGTAGGCATGTGCAGTTTGTGGAATCTAAAGTAATTGCAGATACAAATGGCCGCTATATCATAGTGCAAGGTCAATTGTACAACACACCTGTTGTGCTTGCATGTCTCGATGCTCCCAACTCAGATGATGCCGATTTCTTTAGCAATTTCTTCTCTCTGCTCCCAGATTTGAACTCCCATCACCTAATTTTGGAGGCAGACTTTAACTGTGCCCTCAATCACACTCTGGCCCGCTCCACTGTCTCCTCTAGACCACTGTCAAACTCAGCTCGAGTGGTGAACTCCTTTGTTGAAGAATACGGCATGGTGGACCCATGGCGATTTAAGAACCCAACATTTAAACAATTTTCATTTTTTTCTGCAGCTCAGCAGTCATTCTCCAGAATAGATTACTTCATTTTAGACAAACGTTACTCTCTGTGCTCGAGTCCAGTGACTATGAGAGCATTGTTATTTCTGACCACAGCCCAGTGACCATGAAACTTTGTTTTCCAAACCATGTACCACCACAAAGGATCTGCGTCTAAACCCACGCTTATTATTAGATGAAGATTTTATTAAGTATACTTCCACGCACATCGATACCTTTCTTGAAATAAACCGTCAACCAGAGATGAGTATAGGCACTGTATGGGAGGCCATGAAGGCTTATCTTCGTGGGCAAATAATATCATATTCAATCAGTATTAGCAGGAAAAAGACAAAGCGATTGACAGAACTTGTTAATCGGATCAGAGACATTGATAGAATACACTCAACAAAGCCCTCTGCTGAACTGCATAAGGAACGCATTACAGTGCAGGTGGAATATGACTCTCTGGCATCCACCTACGTAGAGGACCTTCATCTGAGATCTAGGCAGACCCATTATGAACATGGGGAGCGGGCCAGTAAAATACTCTCCCATCAACTAAGGCAGTTGGCTGCAGACAGTTTAATTGCGGAAATTGGAACGGTAAATGGGGACACCATTTCAGATCAAAGGGGCATTAATGATCAATTTAAGAGTTTCTATGAAGATCTTTATTCATCAGAAGTCTCAGATGACTCTCTGACAACTAACTTTCTAAAGGACCTTAAGCTTCCAACACTGGATCCTGACGGTGTCTCGGCTTTAGAGGGGGACATTTCTAATGAGGAGATAAATCGCGCTATTAAAAGTATGAAAAGTGGAAAAGCCTCCGGACCGGACGGCTTCCCTATTGAATTCTATAAAAAATTGCCGGCAAACTGACGCCTGTGCTGCGCGAAGTATATGCAGAGGCACTCCAGCAGGGTTCACTGCCCCCCACATTAGCTCAGGCGGTAATAACAGTCATCCTTAAAAAGGGCAAAGATCCAGCGAAATGCGACTCCTACATTCCAGTAAGTCTAGTCTGTTGTGATAACAAAATTCTCTCCAAAGCTTTAGCTCTGCGCCTTGAGACTGTTCTGCATAGAATCATCCACCCGGACCAAACAGGGTTTGTAAAAGGCCGACAGTCTTTTGGGAATCTTCGGCGCCTATATAATATAATTTACTCAAATCCAGGACTCTCTCCAGAGGCCCTCATCTCTCTAGACGCACACCAAGCCTTTGATCGCATTGAATTTGACTACCTATTTGCAACTCTTGCTAAATTTGGCTTCGGCCCATGCTTTATCTCCTGGATAAAGGTCCTCTACTCTGCACCTCAGGCAGCAGTTCGCACAAATAATATCATTTCGAAATACTTCCGGCTTCAACGGGGCACAAGGCAGGGATGCCCCCTGTCCCCCCTCTTGTTTGATATAGCCATAGAACCGTTAGCAGCTGCTCTCAGGAATCGATCAAATTTTACAGGCATTCAGCGGGGAGGCTACGCATAAGCTGTCTCTGTATGCGGACGATGTTTTACTGTACTGCTCCGATCCGCTTAGGTCCATTCCGGCTGCACTCGATGTAATCACCTCTTTCGGCAAGGCTTCTGGGTATAACATCAACATGACCAAGAGTATACTCTTCCCCATCAATGAGACTGCGGCCAAGCTTTCATTTAGCGAACTCCCCTTTAAAGTGGCCATTGACTCTTTCACCTACCTGGGAGTGTGTGTGACACAGGACTTTAAAACCATGTTTAAAAAGAACCTGCAACCAGCTCTGGACAAGGTTAATGAGGACCTGAAGCGCTGGGCGTCGCTCCCTATTTCGTTGGCGGGCAGGGTGAACACCATCAAATGGTTATTATGCCACGTATGCTGTATTATTTTCAGGCAATTCCTGTTTTTCTCCCTAAAAAGTTTTTTAAAGACCTGGACAAATATATTTCCACTTTTATCTGGAATAAGAAAATTCCCCGTCTGCGTAAGGCATTTCTTGAGAAGAGAAAGTCAGAGGCGGGTCTTGCATTACCCAATTTTTTACACTACTACTGGGCTGCCAATATCCATAAAATGGCATTCTGGATGAGTCATTTCCGGGAAGGGTGCGGTCCTATTTGGTCTAGCATGAACAACACTCGTGTGAACCACTGGCCCCTGCCTCCCTGATGTGTGCTCCTTTACCACTTAGTAGAAAATATCACTCGAACAACCCTGTGGTCAATAGCTCTCTTAGGATATGGTCACAGTTCAGGAGGCATTTTGGATATAGACAAACTATCTCCTCCATCCCCATAGTTCGCATCCGCTTTCACAACCAGCCCTGATAGACTCCGCTTTCCACCTGTGGTCCCGGAAGGAACTTAAGTGTGTTTGCTGATCTGTTCTACGAAGGGTATTCACATCCTTTGAACATTTAGTCAAAGAATATGACATCCCAAGGAATCATTATTTTAGATATTTACAAATTCGTGATTATACAAGAAAACATTTCCCTCCTTCCCGCCGCCCCACCTGGTGGATGGATGGAGCTGCCTTGGCCTCAACCTTGTCAGGGAGGCTATATCTCAAAGCTATATAATATTATTCAAGAAATCTCTAGCCCTTCCTTAACCACCTTAAGGGTGCCTGGGAAGAAAAATGGGCATAGAACTAACCGATGAGACCTGGCGGTCTGCAACTGAGAACATACAAATCCTCCATCTGTGTGAGGCATGGAGTACTTCATTTTAAAGTGTTCCATCGATTACATCTGTGCAGGAGCGGGCTTGCCAGGCTGTACCCTGAGGTGGATCCCACATGCCAGAGGTGTCATTGTGCCACGCTACCCTATTGCACATGTTTTTCTCCTGTCAGTCCATTGCCCCTTTTGGTCTTCTATATTTGAAATGTTTTCATTGATGTATGGCCAGAAACATACAACCAAATCCCATAATAGCTGTGTTGGAGTAGCCCCTGAGGGGGTCCTCCCTCTCTAATTGCCAGTCATCACTCACTTGCGTTTGCAACCCTTCTTGCCCGCCGTCTAATCCTCCTCAAATGGAACAGACCGGACTCCACCATCTCACGCCCACTGGGTGAGGGATGTGATGGCACATTAGCAGCTGGAGGAGCTGAGGTATCGTAGCCAGGGATGTGTTAACAAATACTACAAAGCTCTGGCAGCCTTTCCTTGACTAATTTAACTCCCCTGTGCAAATCTGACTTGCATTGAAGCTGCCCCCCCCCCCCCCCCCCCCCCCCCCCCCCAACCTTCCCTTTTAATTTACTGTTTTATTTTAGTGGATTGTATTATTTATTTTGTTTATTTTATTATTTTATTTCTTTAAGTGCAGCTGTGGGTGAATATGTGTATGTGCGTATATTAGGGGTGTAACGGTTCACAAACATTTCGGTTCGGTACGTACCTCGGTTTTTAGGTCACGGTCGGTTCGGTACGTTTTCGGTACAGCAGAAAAAATTATCACCCAACATAACATATATTTTTTAAATTATTATTAAACTGTGAATAATGTATTCACTCAAATAAATACAAAATATAATAAAATAAAACATTAAGGTGCAGCATTTCGATGAACTGAAATAATCTGTATTTGAATTTTACTGTACTAGTAGCTACTCACAAAAACATAAACTATTAGTTTTTGGGTTTTTTAATTATTATTAAACTATGAATATTCACTCAAATAAAATATAAAAATATATAAAATAAACATTAAGGTGCAGCTTTTCGATGAACTGAAATAATCTGCAGCCAGTTTGACATCATGACTTGCTTGTCATTGTATTTTCATGTTTTTTTAAGAAAGATGAACTTGTCCACATGCTTGCTGAAAGGGCAGATCTGCTGGCACTAACAATGTCTCCTGCTGTGGAGAACACCCTCTCTAGGGACAGAGGTAGCAGATACAGCCAGGTAGCGCTTTGCTAACATGGCAACATAAGGATTACTTGGCGTTTGTAATAGCTTTGGCTCGGTCTGAACTTTTTGCGAGTGGTGGAGGCTTGAATGCTAGCGGGAGTTGGGTTTGCACTTCAGTCTTTTGGTACCGGTGCTATTCACGTTCGGGTGATGCCTTTTCAAATGAGTGTGCAAGTTTGATGTATTGCCAGCCGCGTAACCAATTTAGTTGAACAATGCCGACAAACAGCTTTGGTTCGGTCCACCTGTCTTTGTCCGTCATCCTTGTACGTAACTGCGAAACCAAAATGTTCCCAAACCGGAGACTTCAATGATGCTGGAGGATTTTCGAGCTCAACTTTATCTGCGTTCGCCATTTCGACAGTTCCTCAAATTACTGATTACATTTGAACGCATCCCTCTGACCAGCTCGTCCAATGAAATGACTTGCTCGCTCTATGACGCGTTGAACACAATGGGAGCAAATTACTCTGAATGCTGCGACGCAGCACCTGAGATTACTTCCAAGAAGTTGTTCACGTTCTCAATTTTTTACGTTTAACGTTATATTCGTTCGGTACACTTCGGTACACACGTGTACCGAACCGAAGGGCCCGTACCGAATAATTTCGGTACGGGTACGTGTACCGTTACACCCCTAGCGTATATACATATATATTATGTGTATGTGCTTGCACAGTATATGTACTGCAATGACATTTGTATTTGTGGTACAAATGTACAAATGTAATTCAATTGTATGATTACACATCTGCATTTTCATGTGCCCTGCGTTGTTTTGGTATAAGTGAAAATCAATAAAGAAACGTGTTTTTTTGTGTGAAACCGCTCAATAAACTACATCTCTGGTCTCGCACAACAACACACGTCACCAAGATGGCCGTCACTACTGTCTTGCCAAAAAAGGGATTGACTACCTCACTATCACCAGAGATGGGGTCGTTACTAAAACAAAAGTAATACATTACATATTACTTTAAAAAAAAGTAATATACTTCATTCATCTCTACATAAAGTAATTTGTTACTTTACTCGTTACTTTACTCGCAGGGCCGCCCCGCCCCTCCCTGCAGGCAGATCACGCAGACTGCTAAAGTTTCAAATGTTTTCTTTAGTTCAGTTTCAGTTGTCGCATCAGACTGATCCAGATAGATCCTGAATGTTCTCCTATCTGACCGTGGCTGTCCTCTGTCTCCTGCTATCTGTATTTTGCGCAGTATATCTCTGAACGATGGTGAGTCCACTGTGCACATGGGCAACATGTCCTCTACTATGAAGGATGCTACAAGCCTGTCCATCTCTGCTTTGGTTACCGGTCCTCCAAATTCTAATTGTTGCTGCTTCGGGGTTGGCGGTGGCGCACTCACAACATCCTCCCTCTGGGTTCGGGGGTCCTTAGCTATTAGCTTCACCTTAGCATGTGTTCGTTGCAGGTGCTTGTTGAGGCTTGACGTGGTGTTTCCAGCAGTGGATAACAGCTGCTGGCCTGGACACAGTTTGCACCTCACCGTCACATTCCTGTCTATTCATCGGACAAACTCAAAATAATGGGCATACCTCCACCCCTCGAGAGTTATCGCTGACTCAGCCATGTTTATGCAGCACTGCACGTGGAGATGTGGACGTGCAAGTCGCGCAGATTACGTACATATAAACCTAGCTCTTGTCTGTCAGTGTGATTATGGCTGATTTTATAAAAGTAGCGAAGTAACACGTGTCGGGGAAATGTTAGTAACTGTAGTGTAATTACTGAATTATAAAAGTAGCGCGTTACACTACTCCATTACCGACAAAAGTAGTACTTACTTACCCAACTCTGACTCTCACCACAATAAAACACGTCCAGAAGAATGTCATGCAAAGCTGCCTTCCTTTGATTCTCTCTGAACTGCCTGGTCTTTTTAATGTTCAATGTTAACCATTAGTGCAGATAGCATGAAGTAGAAAAGATCGCAATTATGCTAATGTAGCGTTAGCATTTCTCCCCGGGGGCATCCGGGCTTAAACGGTGTATTATAGAATGATCACACCGGTGTGACAGTACTCTTCAAAGGGTTCACGAACCTGTTACTGTTTAACATTGTTACTTCATGTTAAGGCTAATACAAATGACAAGGCTAACGGCCCGTCCACACAGCAGCGTTAAAACAAATCTTGGAGCTGGGCGTGTCTGAAAGCTTGGGGATTTTTTGCGAGCAACGCGACCAACAACCAATCACATTAATCTCCGGCCCCCCGACATACAGACCAACAACCAATCACATGAATCTCCCGCCCCCCCGACATACAAAGCAAAAAACCCCGGGGATTTTATGCGAGCAATATATATATATATAAACTCTCCAAACGGGCGAAACCCTACCAGTTTCACCCACTGTCTCTGCCGCCTCCCTCCATGCTGGTTCCTCCCTCCATGCTGGTTCCTCCCTCCATGCTGGTTCCTCCCTCCATGCTGGTTCCTCCCTCCACGCCTGGTTCCTCCCTCCATGCTGGTTCCTCCCTCCATGCTGGTTCCTCCCTCCATGCTGGTTCCTCCCTCCACGCCTGGTTCCTCCGGTTTGTATCCCGTTAATAGTTCTGGTCGTAAAGAACCGGGTGCTACCGTAATTTCTCGTTTGGAATATGAGGAAATGAACTGCGGTCTGGCTCTCCCAGCTTACACGCGGTTTGATTGGCTAGCGCTTGTACTGTCAGATTTGCATAAACGGGATTTGATCTGACGCTTCCAGCTCAGCTTCAAAAGTTGAACATTGCTCAACTTTTGAATCCTGAAAATCCTGAAAATCCGAGAAGGGTCTAGCTGCGGCCGCGGACAGTACACGACGGAACACGATGGTACACGACACGCCCACCTGACACGACACTACGGTGGCTGAGAAGGGTCTAGCTGCGGCCGCGGACAGTACACGACGGAACACGATGGTACACGACACGCCCACCTGACACGACACTACGGTGGCTGAGAAGGGTCTAGCTGCGGCCGCGGACAGTACACGACGGAACACGATGGTACACGACACGCCCACCTGACACGACACTACGGTGGCTGAGAAGGGTCTAGCTGCGGCCGCGGACAGTACACGACGGAACACGATGGTACACGACACGCCCACCTGACACGACACTACGGTGGCTGAGAAGGGTCTAGCTGCGGCCGCGGACAGTACACGACGGAACACGATGGTACACGACACGCCCACCTGACACGACACTACGGTGGCTGAGAAGGGTCTAGCTGCGGCCGCGGACAGTACACGACGGAACACGATGGTACACGACACGCCCACCTGACACGACACTACGGAGGCTGAGAAGGGTCTAGCTGCGGCCGCGGACAGTACACGACGGAACACGATGGTACACGACACGCCCACCTGACACGACACTACGGTGGCTGAGAAGGGTCTAGCTGCGGCCGCGGACAGTACACGACGGAACACGATGGTACACGACACGCCCACCTGACACGACACTACGGTGGCTGAGAAGGGTCTAGCTGCGGCCGCGGACAGTACACAATGGTACACAACACGCCCACCTGACACGACACTACGGTGGCTGAGAAGGGTCTAGCTGCGGCCGCGGACAGTACACGACGGAACACGATGGTACACGACACGCCCACCTGACACGACACTACGGAGGCTGAGAAGGGTCTAGCTGCGGCCGCGGACAGTACACGATGGTACACGACACGCCCACCTGACACGACACTACGGAGGCTGAGAAGGGTCTAGCTGCGGCCGCGGACAGTACACGATGGTACACGACACGCCCACCTGACACGACACTACGGAGGCTGAGAAGGGTCTAGCTGCGGCCGCGAAAGTTGTACTTCCAAATATGGTCAGAAGAGAGCACGTCCAACACGTGAGACACTTACGCAAGGATATTTAAGGAGACATGGAGGTTTACAGACAACAGACAACAAACAATATGGCGCACCGAGTACAGGTAATTGACGTATTGTGGTTTTAGATATAATTACATACTATTTAGGTTCTCGTTTGTTTGTCGATGTGGCTGTTTAGCGCAGTGTAATTGTGTTTATTTTGCTATATATATATATATATATATATATATATATATATATATATATATATATATATATATATATATATATATATCTTATTATTAATACATCATTGGAACGGTACCTCCAGTATGCCTACATGACAAGCATTTTTATAATATACAGTAAACATATCTTTGACTTATTGCAAAATTATAAAATGAAATTCACCCCTGCTGTCATTGAAAGTGTGCAACCTCTGATGCATGTGATTTTATAATATTACATATGACTTCTTTCTACCATCTTGTCTTATCAGTGAGATGGAACGTTGTTCTCATGACCTCGCCAAGAGCACGAGTGAGGAAGCGCACCAAAGGCTGAAGGACTTGTGAAAGATTCCGAGGAGTTTTTAAATAGGCTTTAAACTCCTGCAGGTCAATATTTTTTTAAGTTGACCAGCTCTGATTTTCCACATGATGTTCTGTTCAATAAATGTTCATTGAGGAAAACGGTATCAGTGTCTTATTTTATATTCATCACAGTGAATGCTGAACCTGTCGGACCATATACTGCAGTTGAAAGTACACGATGAAACACTGGCTTGCTTTCCCACAATTCCCACATGCCCTACCCCGGAACCTGCGGTCTTCAGACTCTGGCCCCCCGCACCAACCTGCGATCCTTCGGGGACAGAGCCTTCAGTATGGCAGCCCCCACTCTCTGGAACGCTCTCCCTGCGGAGATCTGCAACATCCCCACGCTTGACGCCTTCAAAAGGACCCTCAAGTCCCATCTGTCTGCCAAGGCCTTTGGCCCCAAATCTATTTGTTGTTTTGTTCTTCTTTTTAAAGCGACCTTGGGTCTCATGAAAGGCGCTATATATATCTTATTATTAATACATCATTGGAACGGTACCTCCAGTATGCCTACATGACAAGCATTTTTATAATACACAGTAATGAGATGTCAACCATCAAAATGGGATAAGGGGTTCCAAGGGGTTCTCAAACGGATAGGTTATTAATTTATTGGCCTAATAGTTGCTTAAAATGCTACAATAACATGCCATGTACGGTCTCTCAGCCATCGTAGGCGGCGTAGTAGGGGGCGTGTCGTAGGGGGCGTCAATTCGCTTTTCATCTGCCATGCCTCTCAGCCACCGTAGTGTCGTGTCAGGTGGGCGTGTCGTGTACCGTCGTGTACTGTCCGCGGCCGCAGCTAGACCATATTGGGAAATCCTGGAAATCTCCGCTTTGCTTCCCCACAATGCAGTTCGGCGAAAAGCGAGGCAACGTGACGTCACCCCATTCAAAGTGAATGGGCAGAAGCGTTGGAAGATTTTTTAACGCTGCTGTGTGGACGGGCCGTTAGGCTTTAATGCTAAATAACGTGCTCACTTACGCGACTCTGGGATTTGTAGTCTTTCTAGTTGAGTATTTTCTGACTTTTTTTACATGTTGTTAATTACACAACATTGATGGGTTTAAATTGTGTGCAATGCTTTTGTATTTTTC
Organism: Pogonophryne albipinna; assembly: GCA_028583405.1. Lineage (NCBI taxonomy): Eukaryota > Metazoa > Chordata > Actinopteri > Perciformes > Artedidraconidae > Pogonophryne > Pogonophryne albipinna. The sequence continues at coordinate 395,749 of JAPTMU010000141.1, read as the reverse complement.
CCCTTCGATTCGGAGAAACAAATATTTTTTCGGAGTTTAAGATGGAAGTTTAGGACTACACCATGTGCTCTGTTTGACAAACCCCGTGGAGTAACCCGAAGGACGGACTAGAGATCTCCAGCATGTGTCCCTGAAATGGGGACTCAGGTTATTTCACACATCCAGGAGAGAGACCGGGGAAATCACCTCTCTGTGGCCCCTCCAAGACCCCCAAAGGACGGACTACAGACCTCCAGCATGTGTCCCTGAAATGGGGACTCAGGTTATTTCACACATCCAGGAGAGAGACCGGGGAAATCACCTCTCTGTGGCCCCTCCAAGACCCCCAAAGGACGGACTACAGACCTCCAGCATGTGTCCCTGAAATGGGGACTCAGGTTATTTCACACATCCAGGACAGAGACCGGGGAAATCACCTCTCTGTGGCCCCTCCAAGACCCCCAAAGGACGGACTACAGACCTCCAGCATGTGTCCCTGAAATGGGGACTCAGGTTATTTCACACATCCAGGACAGAGACCGGGGAAATCACCTCTCTGTGGCCCCTCCAAGACCCCCAAAGGATGGACTAATGACCTCCAGCATGTGTCCCTGAAATGGGGACTCAGGTTATTTCACACATCCAGGACAGAGACCAGGGAAATCACCTCTCTGTGGCCCCTCCAAGACCCCCAAAGGACGGACTAATGACCTCCAGCATGTGTCCCTGACATGGACACCTCCATTACCTTGCACACCGTGAGTCCCCGGGCCCCCGGACTTAAGCACTCCCCCACGGACTAAACCCAGATGATCACACCCTACAGAACCTCATGCCCCTGGTAACCATAAAAAAGGGGTGGATTTTGCGGTGCTTTACCGTCCGCCCATCGGCATCCATATTCGGCCTTATTCACGGCACCTCCACACCTTCTGTGGAGGATATTCTCATGCTCCTGGTAACCCTTTAAATAGTCTGATACTACCAGGGCTCATCACTGCACTTTACAAGCCAAAAATAATGTTTAAATGGTCGGGAAAAGTGTTTTTAAACGTCTGGAAGAGAGTTTTAGCCTGTCATTTTGCACGATATCATTTAACATTGAACCTCTCCTGGAAATGCACAGGATATGTGGATTTTCAGGAGAGGGTCAATGTTAAATGATATCGTGAAAAATGACAGGCTAAAACCCAGGAATAACTGTTTGAAAGGCGGGGAAAAGTTGTTTAAAATAGTTTGATACCTCCAGGGCGCATCACCGCATTTTACAAGCCAGGGAAGGTGTCTGAATCTTGGGTAAACATTGTTTAAAAAGTCTGATACCTGGCACTGTATCTGCCCCTGGGAACCTTCAAGGTTATATTCATGTTATATTATTTATTTAATTATCACATGATTTTTACAAAAACAGTATACACAGTATACATAATATACATAATAAAAACATGATTAGCGGGGGCCCGGGGACCATATAAGCCGTCTAACTTGTACGGTGCACCGGGGAAAACAGGTTGAGTCCACAACCCCTGCCCCCTCCTCAGGAGTATCAACCGGCCCTGAAGAAGAGGTATCGCTGCTCTCAGCCCCTGAGCCCTCTTCGGAGGTATCTGACGGCGGTAGACCTCCTTCTGATGATGCTGCTGCAGCTGCTGCCGCCCTGAACATGGAGCGGATTTTCAATCCCTCCTTTATTCCACACGTATTCGCCTAGAACCGGTCTGCAGTGCTTACGTCGTGACACATAAACCTGGCCAGAATCGACCTGCTTTCTGGATCTTGGTGATGCTTGATATTGTCAGCCAGGGCAGTGCGCAGGATTGTGAAGGTGACGGCTGTTTCTAGCCCAGCATCAGCCCAAGCCCTCTTCAAGTGAGCGTTCAGGTTCTTGGAGGCATGCTTCCCCGTTGTGAAAAGGAAGAATTCATTCTGAGGACCCAACAAGCCCTCTTTTATCCCCATCCACCACATGACCCAGCTAAACTCCTTTACTGTAAGCACCAGCTGTGCTTCGCCAAATGTCTTGGCAGTCTTGTGATCCTGCACGTGGATGATGTAGCCCTCAGCAGTGCCCCTTCTGTCCGCCTCAAAGACCTCAGTGTTGGTCATGTTTTCGTTTACACCCGGACGATGGCCATACAGGAGGCTCCAATGGAGGGTTAGATAGCCATATAGCAGGTACTGGGTGATTGAGGTCGGATTGCTAGCCATCAGGTCAAGGAGATCAGGGATGCGCTTCTCAGCGGCTGCCATGGCGGCGAGAAGCTCCGCCTGGCTCGGCAGACGATCCAGCTTGTTCCTCTTCATCTTAAACTGGTGGACAGTGACGGACTTTTTCAAGTCGTTCATGTTGGCTGTCACCTCTCTGATGATGTGGGTCATATCAGACTGGGTGAGCCTGCACCCCCGGAGCTTTGACTCAGACAAGTACCTCAGGAAATGGTTCACATTCTTCATGAACAACAGCGATGTTGTGACTGCCCGGCCCGACTTTGAAATATACTTGCTCCAGCCACGGACCCTCTCTGTGTCTTTTAGGAACAACCAGTCTGACAGCCGGTTAACACCATGGGCCATGAATACGAGGACGTTCTTTATCTGGCTGACCTTGGACAGACAATTTTCTTTCCGTTTTACTGTCGGTGCGACACCCTCACAATAATGCCTGTATGTCTGAATGTACGTCTCCATGCTTTTAGGCAACGTAATTTCACGCATGGTATTCCCCCGTCCCTTCCCAGTGGACCAGCGATTTGGGGGAGAGTGCCAGTCCTTAGCTAGATTAGCTTTCAACTTATTGTAGACAGACGCACGGGTCTTCTGGAATACAGGGGTCTCAATACCGGAGGCTTCTGGGGACCGCATGAAAGTCTTGACCGGGATCTTGAGAGGGGTCTCACTACCGGAGGCTTCTGGGGACCGCATGACAGTCTTGACCGGGGTCTTGAGAGGGGTCTCACTACTGGAGGCTTCTGGGGACCGCATGAGAGTCTTGACCGGGGTCTTGAGAGGGGTCTCACTACTGGAGGCTTCTGGGGACCGCATGACAGTCTTGACCGGGGTCTTGAGAGGGGTCTCACTACTGGAGGCTTCTGGGGACCGCATGAGAGTCTTGACCGGGGTCTTGAGAGGGGTCTCACTACCGGAGGCTTCTGGGGACCCCATGACAATCTTGACCGGGGTCTTGAGAGGGGTATTGCTGCCGGAGGCTTCTGGTGAATGCATGACAGTCTTGACCGGGGTCTTGAGAGGGGTATTGCTGCCGGAGGCTACTGTGTTTATGCCGGAGGTACTTGAGATTGCCAGTCCCTTAAATCGTATACATTCTTCCTCTTCCTCAAGCACGGCAGCAGTGGCACTCTGCTTCCTGGGTTTTAGCCCCTTTTTCAGCCTGGAGCGCAGGGTCTTCACCTCATCAATGAGGGCATCCTTCTGAGCCCTCAATGCCACATTTTCCAGCATCACCTGACTGCAGTCCTCTTCGTCACACTCGGTATGTGGGGAGAAGGGTGGAGGGTGCACCGGGTATTCCTCCTCATTGTCTATATCCAATGATGTAGCCATTCCAATGATGGGATTAGTCTCTCGGAGGTCATGGAGCAACTGCAGGGCCACACTATGCTTCAGCCTTGCCATGACCTGATGCGCCTCATCTCGGGAGAACTCAGGGTGGTCATGAGTTACATGACGGTCTAGTCTCTTCCCAGCATACGAACACCCTGTGATGGGACAGGGTTTGGTCCGAACATTTATTCTGCCACTGGCCATTTTAAGAATGATGCCTCTTTCCTCCAAGTTAAGCACTGCATGTTTGTGCTTAAGGTGCTTGTTCAAAGCCAGATAGAAGAGTCTGCACACCGGGCATTCGGACGACATCCTTACTAAAACAGACACAGTGAATTGTATTTAAATTATTTTCTGTTTCTCCGTTTATATGCGTTAGCGTAACCGGTGATTGCAACAATGGGTCCGATGCTTCAATGCATGGTACACGGACCAAGGGAGGACTTGGGTTACCGCCGGGTTAAATGGTCCCACCTCCGCACCAACGCGGGGCTGGTGATGGCAACATTGGGTCCGATGCATCAATTCATGGTGCCCCGACCATGAGAGGGTTTGGGGTGCCCCGGAACCAGGCAGTACCCCAGCAGGAAACACGTTTTATGGTCAAAGGAGGAAAGAGTGATAGAACCGGGGTAAAGCAAAGAAAATGTCCGACAATAGTGACTTGTGAGGCGGCCAGAGAGTCTGTCATCTCTCTGTCTTATCCTCCAGGCAATGCGATTACCAGAACTGGGTCAAATTGACCAAAATGTAAAAAAAATAAGTTTCAATTCATCCATGGAAAAGGGCTGAAAATGACAAAAAATATCCGAAAATAGTGCATCATGAGCCCGCAAGAGTCCCCTGTCAACTCCCCTTGCATTCCTCCACAGTCAGAACAAGTCTGAGTTCACTTTTTGGAGATCCATAGAAAAGGGGTGAAAGTGAGAAAATGTATCCGGAAATAGTGTCTCATAATGCGGGTAGAGTCCCCTCAAACTCTCCTTACATTCATCCAGAGACCAGTTTGCAAACTTAAAGTTTGGTAAAAACCAGGCTGGGGGGTCTCCAGGCAACAAATGTATCCGAGCCAGAGTGCACATGGAGCGGATACATTCCTCCAGGACATCAGACAGCCGTTTTTTTTCTGAGTCCTCTCAAACCGGGTTTCCGATTTCGTGCGGACAGTAGTCTGGAATGGATGAATGAATATTTTCGACGGAGAAGGGGAAAAAAAATGTCCCCTCACCATCGTAAGTTGCGACGGAGAAGTGGATAAGAGTCCGTAGCCCCGAAGGGTTGAGCTTTTTCGAACCCCATCTCTGTTGGCACTCAGTCATTTTTCAAAAAAAAATTAACACTTCATTTTTTATTATTTTAAGATATAATTAACCGTTTTCTTTACTTTTTTCTTCTTTCCACGGGTGGGGGCGCATGGCAGGCCTATGAGCACCCAAATTCAGCCTGGAACCTCCAGGATTTGTGGGCTAAGCTCCATAAACTGACAAAATCAGAAATGTCACTTTTCTAGCCCAAAAATATATAATACAAATAAATTTAAAACGTAAAAGGTACAATTGTGCTCCGCATTACCCGGAATTTGATTTATATAGCCCCATGATAGTGATTAAAGATCATTTTCATGGAGAAAAGATTAAAACGCCTGATTAAAGCATATGCAGGACCCCAGTGAGCTCCAGACTATGTTCATTGTTTTAGGGAACCATATTAATGATAAAAAAAAATGCATTTTAGGGGGAAAGGGGTGGAGAGAACCTCACTTTCCAAGGCAGAAATAGTGATTACAATGCGGGGAAACTGTCTTAAATGTGGACAGAGAGTTTACCTAGAGAACCAACCCAGTCTCATGGCATTTCGTGTTCACCAACACGATTTTTAATCTATTGATTCGTGTTCACCAACACGATTTCCCCCTTTTTTTCGTGTTGCACAGCACGATTTTAAAAGCAATACTACTACTAAAGATTAAAGTTAATTTGTTTGTTCTAAACTGTATTAAAGTAAACATGTATTATTTTAAACTGTATTGAAGTAAACCTTCTCACTTACACTCAATGACCCAGATACCCTGCTACACACACTTACACCTCTTTCTACCAGCACACACACATATTCTTTGCTCACCTACACTCACTGACCCAGATACCAGCACACACACACACACGCACGCACGCACGCATGCACGCACGCACACACACACACACACACACATACACCTCCTCCCACCAGCACACACATATTCTTTTCAAGGTTCTTTCTGGGGCCAATATAATCTCAAGCACCAATATCTCTGTGTACAATGTTTGATTGTTTGGGAAGGAATAGTTTGTGTGAAATATTCCTTGGGAAAGTAAAGGAGTGAACTCAGGTGTAAGATAAAAAGTGACTCTGTCCCTGTGTACTTCCGAGGCTCTCACGCTCTGTTCAGAAGAAAAATACTTTTTCCCAGAACTCTGATTCGCTGTATTGGGCCCGACCCAAAGTGAATCCAACCAGTAAGAACACCTCGGGGAGTGAGCAACCGACCCAACTCCTCCCCACGGACTCTCTGATTCGCTTAGGAGTAAAATGGGACGGAAGAGCCGACCCACATCTCCGCCCCAAATATGTCTATATATACTGTTGTTTATTCATGCAAAATGCCCCCTGTTTCTGACTGGCTGGTCCCAATACCTGTATCGCACAGCAGTAGAACTGGGAGTCCAGAGTACTCTGTAATTTGTATTGGTGTTTTTTACCATTAAAATCAGATTATTGTTATAACTTTTATTCCGGTGTTTTGAACTCCTTCTCTTATTAATCTGACCAGGCTCATCTAACGGACGGCGCGGAGCAGAGGTGGGCTTTAAGCCACCACCACTGTGTTTGCTCCTACACTACTGGTAATGTGTTTCGTGCCTGCAGCACGTCTTTTTCTCCGGTCGGGTCGTGGAAGACCGGAAGCTGTGTGATTCATAAAAACATGTTCTTACTCAATATCAAGCCACAATTATTGCTTTTATTTTAAATCGTATAATTTCTGACTTTTGTTGCCGTCTGTGAGGAAAATAAATGGCTCAGAGCCTCAGGGTACTGAAATCTGTATTTAAAAAAAAAAATTCCTTCTAATTTGTTATTCTTTTCAAAATAACACTCTGTTATTTACTCACCAATAACACACAATTATCCTTGCTTTTATTTATTGGTTTAATTCCATAATCTCGGGCTTTTTTGGCGTCCGTCAGGAACTGAATTTCAAAATAAAAATAACCGGAAACAGACGTAGGCATTTCGAGCGATTACCCAAGATCCTCAGCTATGGTTTAAGCTCGCTGATTGGATGTTTTAGCCGCAATGCATGCTGGGATTTGGTGTTTATATGATATGAAATCCGGAAAACATTTTAAAAGAATAAAATAATACTTAATTCCGAGTGTGCTTGCTTTTCTCTTTGGAAGTCATCACATAACAGCATTGTAATACACGGTTCGGCTGCATTACATATTACAGATCTGCTGTAGTTCTTTATTTATAGAGCCCTGATGAGAAGAGCTTTGGAAAAACTGAAGAAATGCCGCCGAAACTGAATACTTGACGTGGATCATAAATATATCAACAATTAAACAACATCTTCAATTTCTCTTCACACAATACGTCTCCTTGCAGTATCAACACTAATTCGGATGACTTTTACATTTGATCTAATTCATAGATAGGTTATATTTACACCATAACGGTGCACAGCTGATAGAAAAGGACTGTAGTTTTTAAAGATATTACTGATTTTCTTTGAATATAAGAATGTAAATACTGAGTCTGAAATAGTAATAGTAGCAATATGCTGTAAAATGATGTGAAAGTATGAATAAAACTACACATCTTCAGATGTTGTACATACATAAGTGTCCTACACTAATAATACAAAGTTATCATGGCTGTGTGTTCCTTGTGTGCACCGCCTAGTGGTTAAAGCACGTTATTGAATTATCGTTTTTATGTGTTATATTTGATTAAAAAAATATTAAGAGTACATACTTTCATAGGGGGAAAGTAGAAGGTCTGTGATAGAAATATAGAATATAAAAAATGAAGACGATACTATAAGTGATCTCTACAATAAAACAGTTTAGTGCAGGATGTACAAAGATATTAATATGAGGATGTGCAAAACAGACAAACTAATTAACCTTTATTTAAACATTAAATAATACTTTAGATTAAGGTCTTCTTTCAAATAAGAAAAAAGCTTTGGGGGTATCTATCTACAGATAAATATTAAGCCTGACAAAGTACTTAACGTCTAATGTATTGCTTTCCTGCAATGTTAACTATGTTGAAGCACTTATTTTAACTGATATTATACACATTAATTATACTCTTATGTAGATAGAATAAGAAATGTGCAGAATGACAGTTTAATGGTGGAGGTACACACATATTGATAGATGTCTTGTAATGCGCTGTTGAGGAACCTGTGACCCAAGTGTTTCATTCATTGCATAACTACACCGTAGTTGTGTATATGATATGTCAATAAACCTTAGAACATCTTGAAAGGGATGAGAAAACATAGCAATTATATACAGTCTTTAATTAACTATTAGTAGAGAATAACGAGTAATGAATATACTTTATTACTCGTTTCCATTCATGTCAATTGCAGATAAATGTTTAGTCTTCTCAAGTATCCATCCATCTTCTCCCGCTTATCCGTGGTCGGGTCGCGGGGGTAGCAGTTCCAGCAGAGAGCCCCAAACTTTCTTTTCCCTGGCCACATCAACCAGCTCTGACTGGGGGATCCCAAGGCGCTCCCAGGCCAGCGAAGAGATATAATCCCTCCACCTGGTCCTAGGTCTACCCCTTGGTCTCTTCCCAGCTGGACGTGCCTGGAACACCTCCCTAGGGAGGCGCCCAGGTGGCATCCTAACTAGGTGCCTGAACCACCTCAACTGGCTCCTTTCGACGCGCCAACTATCAAATATCTCTCCTGATTGTTGGCACTTGACAATCACCTTACCTGAACTTTACTCAGGTGTAACTAAAGTCTGATTTAAGGGTTGTTTATATTTCACATCATTAATCAGAATCTGCAAAGTAACTCAAATAAATGTAGTGGAGTAAAAATACCAGGTTAACCTCTGAATTGTAGTGGAGTAGAATTACAAAGTAACAATGAGCTGTCATGTGGGTAAATATTAATGCTGCCCATTATGGATACAAGCGATTTTCACCCATTTATTAATTATATGTTTTACATTTGATAACACCAATGTGTTTAATACTGGCAACTTCTAATTGTGGGGAAAACGAAAACGTTCAGTAGAGACGTCCCATAGAACATTTTGCGAAACACAATAGCCAGCATGTGTAGTTCTGGGGGGGGGGTTCGATTCCAGTTTTGGATAGTCTGGCGTGGTTTCGTTCCATTTCAAACAGCTGTTTGACGCTCGGCGTAACCTTGGCGCACTGCCACTCCAACATCCAATCCCAGAGTTTGAAGATTAATCACGGGGACTGTAGTCCTAAACGATAGCTGGGGATTATGGGTAGTGTAGTGTCTTCGGCCATCCTAGGCCTACCTCTGTTTCCGGTTATTTTTATTTTGAAATTCAGTTCCTGACGGACGCCAAAAAAGCCAGAGATTATGGAATTAAACCAATAAATAGCAAGGATAATTGTGTGTTATTGGTGAGTAAATAACAGTGTGTTATTTTGAAAAGAATAACAAATTAGAAGGAAAAAAGATTTAAAAAATACAGATTTCAGTATTCTGAGGCTCTGAGCCATTTATTTTCCTCACAGACGGCAACAAAAGTCCGAAATTATACGATTTAAAATAAAAGCAATAATTGTGGCTTGATATTGAGTAAGAACATGTTTTTATGAATCACACAGCTTCCGGTCTTCCACGACCCGACCGGAGAAAAAGACGTGCTGCAGGCACGAAACACATTACCAGTAGAAATACATTGCTTTTAAAATCGTGCTGTGCAACACGAAAAAAAGGGGGAAATCGTGTTGGTGAACACGAATCAATAGATTAAAAATCGTGTTGGTGAACACGAAATGCCATGAGACTGGGTTGAGAGAACAGGCTGCTCCACAGCACCACCACCAGCTGGAGGTCTGCTAAAACCTCACTTTCCAAAGCAGAAATAGTGATTACAATGCGGGGAAACTGTCTTAAATGTGGACAGAGAGTTTACCCAGAGAACAGGCTGCTCCACAGCACTTTACAAGCCAGGAAAGGTGCCTGAATCCTGGGTAAACATTGTTTAATTGTTTAAGTGTTTTTAAATGTGTGGAACAGTGTTTTGTCACTTTCAAAACTCTCCCGTCATTGACCGGAGAAATGGGGTCGATGTTGTATTCAATCTGACCGTTAATATTCCAGTGAGACGAAGTACGTACAATGACCGGAGTGATCCCATGTTAATTTTGTCCCAAAACCGGAGCATTCCCTCACCCTAACTGTCCGGTGAGTCAGCATTTAGTTCACCTGTTATATTAGTAAACAAATGCCTTATTTTGTACATTCTGTGGGCAATTGTATTTTCTCAGATATATGTGTTTTGTTTTACAAATACATTATTTCGAAATGTTCCTAAGTTGTTGTCCTGTTTGTCATTGTGCCTTTAACTATGTTTTACTGTATATACTGTAATAGTAGCAAAATGTAGGTTAGGGAAGCCTATCCCTTTAAGAGAGAGAGAGAGTGCATGTGTAGAGCGAGCGCGAGAGAGAGAGAAGTAGAGAGAGAGAGAAGTAGAGAGAGGGGTCTGTCTGCAGACCTCGGTTGCGTTCCGATAATCCAAAAACCAGCTCCTAAATTCTAACCCTATCTCCTATTCCTTGACCTCTGAGTGAAAGGTCACGGGTTAAGGGATAGTGGATAGGAGAATTCAAAAGGACTTAGGAGAAGAGACTGCGGTACTTTAGAGAATCCGAATGCACTTTCACTATCTGACGTGTTTATGATGCGCCAGCGGACGTCATGAATGTGCGTCTGCTGCTGTGGGGAAACTATGGAAACTACAGTTTTCTATACAGCGGACTACAAACATGGATGTTCAATAAGAAGGAGGGGCTACTGTAAACTCATCTAGAGACTCTGTGCTCTGATGCTGTTGCTTTAGGCTTTATGAACGTGGACAACAGAGAAACAGATTCTTCAGGACGGAAGCTGGACGTTTCATATGTGCAGTATTATATATTTGACCACTTTAAAGCTACAGAAAATCCCACCGAGGAACACTTCCGGTGAGGATTTCAAAGTAAAAGATGGCATGTGGTTCATTTATATTATTTGCGATTGAGGAACAGGGTAATTTATGAGAATAATGTTAGGACTTATTGCTTCATAAACATGTTGCACAAATACTATGAACTACTTTTACTGTGTACTTTTTGAGAATGGCAAAATTCCAACAAGAATGAGCATTTGTGTCAACTTTAATGTGGTCTAAAAAACATTTCTTCCATAAGTAGTTTATGAGTCTGCCATGTTTGTACTTAGTACTTCTAGCATGGGCGTCGCAGCCATTATGTGAGGGTGGGACAAGTCCCCCGCACTTTTTCAAATGATTAGTTTAGACCCCCCCACTTTTACCATGTGGAAAGTCCGTGAATCGGTCTATCCACTCGCGCACTTTGTAGAGCGCTGTGTCAGTGCTTCACTATCAAATCCATTCCACTTGCTTATTGAGAGAATGCCCAAATCAATGAAACTCCGTACCATGTGTTCACTGCTACTTTGTACCAAGGCAGATTCTCACATAGCGCGCGCATGTTCAAGGAGTGTTGTCATAGGTGGACAGCTCAGACCTGTTGTATGAAGCGATGCCGGTAGCGGAGGTAAGGCACACACACCAAAGTGTTCAGGACATTGTTAATACAGCGAAAATCAAAGCTGACGATCTCTTGGTTTGATATGTTTTCTCCCCCAGACAACATGGACATAAGAACCTTGTTTTCAAAGAAGAGGAAAGTAAGTCTTCAGCTGGTAGCAGTATCAGTTAACAGTGATGGCGGCGGCGGCAAAAGCGTCTCACTTCTGGAGAGGAGTTTGGTCTTTATGTCATGATAGAGAGTTACAAACAGTGCTGGAATTGGGCCGGTACTCACCGGTACGCAGTACCGGCACTTCTGGTTCTGACCCATGGAGTACCGGCACTTCTTGCTCAGTACCGGCATGCTGGCGGTACTCCGGTACTCATGCACCGTGCCAGTACTCAACACTCTCCCGCCGTTCTTATTATACATCCATATATATATATACAGCCGCCCGGTACTCAGTAGATGCGTCATGAGGTGCCGAACGGACATTCTCATCGCTCTAACCGCTGGAGTTTCACAGCGGCTGTCAGCTGTTTACTCCTGTCATTCAAACAGAACGTGCTGGAGAGGGGGCGGGGCTTATCTTCTCCATGTAAATACTGTGGTGGAAACGACTATGTCAAAATTAACCTATTTAACACACCCCCGTTAAAAATGTCCCCCCCACATTCAGGATGCTTCCTACGCCCATGACTTCTAGGACTACTTTTTCAGTAATTTGAGTTTCAAAGTCCATTCCAGAGAACAAGAATGATCATTCTTGTTCTCTGGAATGGACTTTGAAACTCAAATTACTGAAAAAGTACACAGTAAAAGTAGTTCATATTATTTGTGCAAGTAGTCCTAGAAGTACTAAGTACAAACATGGCAGACTCATAAACTACTTATGGAAGAAATGTTTTTTAGACCACATTAAAGTTGACACAAATGCTCATTCTTGTTCTCTGGAGGGAATTTTGCCATTCTCAAAAAGTACACAGTAAAAGTAGTTCATAGTATTTGCAACAAGTTTATGAAGCAATAAGTCCTAACATTATTCTCATAAATTACCCTGTTCCTCAATCGCAAATAATATAAATGAACCACATGCCATCCTTTACTTTGAAATCCTAACCGGAAGTGTTCCTGCACATACGAAACGTCCAGCTTCCCAGGTTTGTTTTATTGCATTACCGTAAACCTGTAACTAATCGCGCACTCGAAATACAGGGGCGGCTGGTTTGACCACGCAAAAGTGAAAGACGGCTGGCTTGACCGTAGTGTCTGCAGGCAGGCTCCCATTGAAGTTTCTGGAAGTTAAGGAGCAGCAGTATAACAAAGTCACAAATATAAACAACAGCCTCCCAAGAACATTGCAAGTGTTGGATTTATAGGACAGGAAGGGAAGGAAGTTGAAAGTGAAAGTATGAAGTCAGACTGCCAGACTCCATTTTACAGCTGGACGGAGCAGGAGGAGAACAACAGGGTGAGTGTTAACACCAGCATCTGCTTTCTAACACATTCATTATTTACTCTGTCAAACTGGATGTCAGAACATCTGCGTCCTAGAGTCCAATGAGACTTCTGCAAGTGTTGTGAACCTTTTTTATTACCTGGTTTCTGATTCATCAGAGCAACATAACATGTGACAGCTCAGTCAAGATGGAGAGCGGCCTGTCTGAAGTCTGACTGATTTGATGTTCTTTAACTCTGTGTGTGTGTGTGTGTGTGTGTGTGTGTGTGTGTGTGTGTGTGTGTGTGTGTGTGTGTGTGTGTGTGTGTGTGTGTGTGTGTGTGTGTGTGTGTGTGTGTGTGTGTGTGTGTGTGTGTGTGTGTGTGTGTTCAGTGTTAATGGTTTATCTCTCAGACTGAAGAAGATGAGTGATTTAAAAGATGAGGAAGAGGACGGGTCTCCTGTCCCCAGCTGTGTCCGGTCTATGGGGGATCCTCCAGTCTTCAGTGATGAACCTGGACCCTCAGACACAAAGTAAGAGTTTCTACTGTAAACTGACCTGAAGAGGATTCCGTTTTTATGTTAACTGATAATCTGATCTCTTTTGAATGATCTCAGTAAAGAAACTCAGTAGAGTACAGTAACAAAGTGTAATTGTGCTCCTGGGATCGTCAGAGATAGTAAATAATCTACTAGTGAAATCTTTATCACACCCTACATGTTGGACTTTGTGTTCAGCAAATAAAATACAAACATGTCACACCCTGGCTGAAGGACGGACAAAAGAAGGAGACCACACATGATTCATATCCTAATTAAAGTGCATTTATTTCAAGAAACTAAGTTAACTATGAAGTCAGTTAATCAGTAATGTGTGTAGGGTGTGGGTGTGTGAACATGCATCAGTATATAAAGCAAAGACAAACAAACCAAGATCCAGTAGAGCCACGCAACCCAAGAGGAGAGAGGCTGACTGCTCAGGCACCCATACTTGCAGCTGAGCAGTCAGCCCAAATCAGGTGTCAGCAATAGGGGTGCATACCGATATCCGGTATTTCGGTATTACCGGATTCTGGTGGCTACGGTATACCGTACCGAAATCAGATCCGGTTTCGATACTTTCATTTTCAAAGTGAGTCCGTGCCCGTGATGGCGGGTGTTATAAATTAGGTTGCATAATCGTTTTTCTTCATATTTTATGTATTTTTCATTGTTCAACACTAGAAAGGTCCCACAAATGAACTGATGGGATTTGTTTTCTCTCACCACTGAAGGCAAATGTTGATTTTAAAGATGAGATTTGTTTGTTTGTGCAATGCCGAGATCTCATGACCTTTATTCTATGATGTATTTGTTCTCTCGTCGAATCTCAGGTTTAACATTAATTATAACGGAGCTATAACGGTCTGTCTGCATTGACAACATGTGCTATTCACGCGGCACACCTGATGTGCTATAAAAGATATTCCATAATCGGTTTTCTTCATATTTGTTATGTATTTTTCATTGTTTGTTCAGCACTAAAAGGTCCAAGAAGTCCCACAATTTAATTTAATATTCATTTGACATGTTAACTATATCGTAAAGCGCTCCATGGGAGTAATTGTGGGATGATACATTTTCAAAGTATCACGATATGTATCGGTTGAGTATCGGTATCGTTCAGTGGTATCGGTATCTGTACCGTAAAAAAGTCAACGAAATGCATCCCTAGCAATCTCTCCTGATTGGGGGAGTGGCTAACCAGGGACTTGGGTCTAAGGCAGGGACGGGCAACTTGGATGGTGGTGGGGGCCACATCATTGATGCACTGGCCACCAGGGGGCCGCAGATTCACTTGGAACACAGACACACAAATTCCATGTCTTGTATGTAATTATTAACAAATATACTAAGTCTGACATCTTCATTGACATTTTACAATCTTTCAGGGAGCATCCTCTAATAAGCTCACTAAACAAATATCAGTTCACAGAAATGTTATTTAATTTTTACAAGTGGCATGTTTGTGTTGAACAGGTTATTTAACAGTGGAATAAAACTATTTTAAACTATTGGAAAGCACGGACAATGTGTGTGCATTGAGATGAACCATTAAGATGACATACACATGAAGTCATGAACACTAACCCAGACATTAGTTGTCTAACTTGAACATAAGACACTTGTAGCCTCTGCTGACGCACAATAAGGGGAATGTCAACACAGACACCTGTCAGCCCGCACTCTGCTGTTCCTCAGCGCTGCCCCCCCCCCCCCTCCTTCCCGCTTAAATTATGAATGTAAAGCGTAGTAATCAGATAACACGGCAGGGTCTGTGACAGTTTGTTTTCATCTGATTTCAAATAAACAAAGTCTTGGTTTTTAGAATATTAAACTTGTTTCGCCAAATTCAGATGATAAATACTGTGGGGGAAACTTCTGTGTAGCAATGCAGTGGGAGTCACCGACTCATGAAGGAGACACGGGATGAGCTGGAGCTTTGATGTCAAACACTGGTGGTTTATTTGGAGTTTCGGCCGGAGAGTTGACAAGACAGGTGGTGTGTCACGAGTTGACACAGCGGTTGCCAAACCAATTCTGAAGAACTCCTTCTGTAGCTCGAGGTTTTAACTACAGAAACCTGTAGGAGTGTAATAATCAACATTCTTCATCAGTGAGACTAAACAAATATGGACCCTGAATCTAACTAGAGCTCTCGTCCATAGAAAAGAATGCGCGCCAGGGAACCTTCGTCCCTGAACAGTAAATTACCTCATGGCGGCTTGTTATTTCCCTAACAAATACAACTTTGAAGCTTGCAACGGCATAATTACAAGCGGCAACTTAACGTCACAGCAGGCATGACAACAGCCGGTGTTTCCCCGGGAAACAAACACAATACACACAAACGGGTCACAGATTATTTCGTGGTATTTGGCTACCGAACTAAATCATGTACGCAGCTCGCGACGTAACTAGGAGTCTAGTGGACGGTATCAGTACTACAAGTATTAATTACGTTGTTTATAAATGAATGTGAGGGCCGCAAAAAGAGGAGCCACCATTTGCCCATCCCTGGTCTAAGGCCTAGGGGCCGTCACACCTCCCCCTTAAGAATGAGGTATCACCTCAGACCCTGAAACAAAACAAGAACATTAGACACAACATTTTCTTCCAATTCATAAATCCGAGAAGCACGTTTAAGAGCACAGAACAACTGCATTATAAGCCTATCAAAAGTGATACTAGGCAAAGTATGCTGCCATGTTGGACATGTCTCCCTAGAAAAAGAGATCGATGATCTCAATGGGACCACCTGGTTAAATAAAGTTTTAATAACAAAACACGTAAAAGGTTTCACAAGCATGACGCTGAAACAGAAAGACTTCTCTCTGAATGAACTAATGATGTTTAAAACATATTGTTTCCACAGACAGAGAGCAGAGTCTCCAGTCCCCAGCTGTCAGTCTCTGAAGAGTGACTGGTCTATGAGTCAACCTATAGTCTTCAGTAATGAACCTGGAGCCTCAAGGTAAGAGTTTCTGCTGTAAACTGACCTGAAGAGGATTCAGTTTTATGTTAACTGATCATTTAAACTGTTCTTTAATGTCATGTGTTCAGTAGAGTACAGTAAGCTAACATTATTTAAGGATATTTCTATTGGCAACTACAGCATCATTGTATCAGTGGCATGAAATTGTTTTAAATTGCAAACATATTGACGGAATATTCTCAAAACTAAATGTATTGTCCCCAAAATGACTTGACTACTTGGGCATGTTTATGATATATATTATTAATGAATATTAATAACCTGGTCAGCTGGTTGTGTTTAGCATTAGCAGATATAACAGAGTTTTGAGAGATCCCATGTAGAGTCAATGCAAAGACCCAGATCTGTGCCGGGCAACACTAATAAAGTGAAGATGTTAAATTCATGTCACCTGCGTATTCATGCAGCGAGAAACATTTCAACTTGAGCTTAAAGTTTGTGACGCTCTGTTCCAAAAACCTGTCAGAGTTGAGATTGTGCTCCTGTGGTCTCTGACGGTCTGAGGGGAATCAGAGAGGAGAACAGAGCTCTACAGCAGCTCATATTCAATCAGGGTTATTAACCTGTTAAGTCCCAAGCCAGTTTTTCAGGTCTCAGGCTCGAAAATGACATGCCCAGAACAAATGACAATATCTTCCCTTCTAAAAGGGGTAAATTAATAATCTTTTTTCTCAAATAAATGATAAACCTGTGAGTGGGATGTAGAACAGTCAGAATCAATATAGATTTTTTTTATTTTAAATTAAATTCAGATTGAACATAGTCAAAACATTTAAATTATAGTGTCCGTCCAAAAATAAACCATTACTTAAAGTGAAAACGAACCTTGAATTATGGGATGGTAGACTAAAAGCTTTAGGAATCCAAACTATAACATATAATAAGTACCCTGTATCAAGATTGATGCAAAACAAGTGAAATTTGACCTTTTTAGAGAGGTTTAGCAAAAAAAAACACCTCTGGGGTCGTTTGGGTGGATGTGGGTGTATTTGCCGTTTCTCTGGAACCCATTGGTCGATTTTGATAATTGACATCTCTTTTGAACCGTTAGAGCCAATAGCTAAAAAATATATGAAGGCAAATTTCAAGATGTTCTACCCTCTAGCTGTGACATCACGCACTCTACGTACGTATATGTTATTCTACGCACGAAAAGTTTATTATTCCGCCGACTTATTTTGGCCCTCTTCTCCTCCCACATTGAACATCGCAGAAACTCCGTTCAAACATCAAAACGTTCAGTTCGGTCGGGAATCGAGGGCTATTACTTTTGTCATTCATAACTTTCATAATTCCAGAGATACATCCCATAATTCATCACATTTTTAACCATTGAAGTCAATGGAGAAAATCTTCAGACATCAACAAATCTTCATGCGACTTCAACTGCTAACTGTTCATTCATACTTTCACTCAGAAACCTCATTCCAACTTTAAAATGTTACACATCTTTCTGACATTATTCGTGTAAAACAACTTTTAAATCGGATTCTTACTTTTAGAGATATTAAACATTGTTCAGACCTTGTTAAAGACGTTTTCTTCACATTTTAACATTAACTAGAGTGCGTGATGTCACAGCTAGACGGTAGAAAATCTTGAAATATGCCTTCATATATTTTTTTAATACTGTCATAATTCCCAAACCCTACATTCCTGAGACATAATTTATCATGACAAACGTAGGAAAACATATCGTAGCTTGAAAAATGACAAATAATTAAGCAAAAATAAAGGGGAATGTCAACACAGACACCTGTCAGCCCGCACTCTGCTGTTCCTCAGCGCTGCCCCCCCCCCCCCTCCTTCCCGCTTAAATTATGAATGTAAAGCGTAGTAATCAGATAACACGGCAGGGTCTGTGACAGTTTGTTTTCATCTGATTTCAAATAAACAAAGTCTTGGTTTTTAGAATATTAAACTTGTTTCGCCAAAATTCAGATGATAAATACTGTGGGGGAAACTTCTGTGTAGCAATGCAGTGGGAGTCACCGACTCATGAAGGAGACACGGGATGAGCTGGAGCTTTGATGTCAAACACTGGTGGTTTATTTGGAGTTTCGGACGGAGAGTTGACAAGACAGGTGGTGTGTCACGAGTTGACACAGCGGTTGCCAAATCAATTCTGAAGAACTCCTTCTGTAGCTCGAGGTTTTAACTACAGAGACCTGTAGGAGTGTAATAATCAACATTCTTCATCAGTGAGACTAAACAAATATGGACCCTGAATCTAACTAGAGCTCTCGTCCATAGAAAAGAATGCGCGCCAGGGAACCTTCGTCCCTGAACAGTAAATTACCTCATGGCGGCTTGTTATTTCCCTAACAAATACAACTTTGAAGCTTGTAACGGCATAATTACAAGCAGCAACTTAACGTCACAGCAGGCATGACAACAGCCGGTGTTTCCCCGGGAAACAAACACAATACACACAAACGGGTCACAGATTATTTCGTGGTATTTGGCTACCGAACTAAATCATGTACGCAGCTCGCGACGTAACTAGGAGTCTAGTGGACGGTATCAGTACTACAAGTATTAATTACGTTGTTTATAAATGAATGTGAGGGCCGCAAAAAGAGGAGCCACCATTTGCCCATCCCTGGTCTAAGGCCTAGGGGCCGTCACACCTCCCCCTTAAGAATGAGGTATCACCTCAGACCCTGAAACAAAACAAGAACATTAGACACAACATTTTCTTCCAATTCATAAATCCGAGAAGCACGTTTAAGAGCACAGAACAACTGCATTATAAGCCTATCAAAAGTGATACTAGGCAAAGTATGCTGCCATGTTGGACATGTCTCCCTAGAAAAAGAGATCGATGATCTCAATGGGACCACCTGGTTAAATAAAGTTTTAATAACAAAACACGTAAAAGGTTTCACCAGCATGACGCTGAAACAGAAAGACTTCTCTCTGAATGAACTAATGATGTTTAAAACATATTGTTTCCACAGACAGAGAGCAGAGTCTCCAGTCCCCAGCTGTCAGTCTCTGAAGAGTGACTGGTCTATGAGTCAACCTATAGTCTTCAGTAATGAACCTGGAGCCTCAAGGTAAGAGTTTCTGCTGTAAACTGACCTGAAGAGGATTCAGTTTTATGTTAACTGATCATTTAAACTGTTCTTTAATGTCATGTGTTCAGTAGAGTACAGTAAGCTAACATTATTTAAGGATATTTCTATTGGCAACTACAGCATCATTGTATCAGTGGCATGAAATGGTTTTAAATTGCAAACATATTGACGGAATATTCTCAAAACTAAATGTATTGTCCCCAAAATGACTTGACTACTTGGGCATGTTTATGATATATATTATTAATGAATATTAATAACCTGGTGAGCTGGTTGTGTTTAGCATTAGCAGATATAACAGAGTTTTGAGAGATCCCATGTAGAGTCAATGCAAAGACCCAGATCTGTGCCGGGCAACACTAATAAAGTGAAGATGTTAAATTCATGTCACCTGCGTATTCATGCAGCGAGAAACATTTCAACTTGAGCTTAAAGTTTGTGACGCTCTGTTCCAAAAACCTGTCAGAGTTGAGATTGTGCTCCTGTGGTCTCTGACGGTCTGAGGGGAATCGGAGAGGAGAACAGAGCTCTACAGCAGCTCATATTCAATCAGGGTTATTAACCTGTTAAGCCCCAAGCCAGTTTTTCAGGTCTCAGGCTCGAAAATGACATGCCCAGAACAAATGACAATATCTTCCCTTCTAAAAGGGGTAAATTAATAATCTTTTTTCTCAAATAAATGATAAACCTGTGAGTGGGATGTAGAAGAGTCAGAATCAATATAGATTTTTTTTATTTTAAATTAAATTCAGATTGAACATAGTCAAAAAATTTAAATTATAGTGTCCGTCCAAAAATAAACCATTACTTAAAGTGAAAACGAACCTTGAATTATGTGTTAGTAGACTAAAAGCTTTAGGAATCCAAACTATAACATATAATAAGTACCCTGTATCAAGATTGATGCAAAACAAGTGAAATTTGACCTTTTTAGAGAGGTTTAGCAAAAAAAAACACCTCTGGGGTCGTTTGGGTGGATGTGGGTGTATTTGCCGTTTCTCTGGAACCCATTGGTCGATTTTGATAATTGACATCTCTTTTGAACCGTTAGAGCCAATAGCTAAAAAATATATGAAGGCAAATTTCAAGATGTTCTACCCTCTAGCTGTGACATCACGCACTCTACGTACGTATATGTTATTCTACGCACGAAAAGTTTATTATTCCGCCGACTTATTTTGGCCCTCTTCTCCTCCCGCATTGAACATCGCAGAAACTCCATTCAAACATCAAAACGTTCAGTTCGGTCGGGAATCGAGGGCTATTACTTTTGTCATTCATAACTTTCATAATTCCAGAGATACATCCCATAATTCATCACATTTTTAACCATTGAAGTCAATGGAGAAAATCTTCAGACATCAACAAATCTTCATGCGACTTCAACTGCTAACTGTTCATTCATACTTTCACTCAGAAACCTCATTCCAACTTTAAAATGTTACACATCTTTCTGACATTATTCGTGTAAAACAACTTTTAAATCTGATTCTTACTTTTAGAGATATTAAACATTGTTCAGACCTTGTTAAAGACGTTTTCTTCACATTTTAACATTAACTAGAGTGCGTGATGTCACAGCTAGACGGTAGAAAATCTTGAAATGTGCCTTCATATTTTTTTTTAATACTGCCATAATTCCCAAACCCTACATTCCTGAGACATAATTTATCATGACAAACGTAGGAAAACATATCGTAGCTTGAAAAATGACAAATAATTAAGCAAAAATAAAGGGGAATGTCAACACAGACACCTGTCAGCCCGCACTCTGCTGTTCCTCAGCGCTGCCCCCCCCCCCTCCTTCCCGCTTAAATTATGAATGTAAAGCGTAGTAATCAGATAACACGGCAGGGTCTGTGACAGTTTGTTTTCATCTGATTTCAAATAAACAAAGTCTTGGTTTTTAGAATATTAAACTTGTTTCGCCAAATTCAGATGATAAATACTGTGGGGGAAACTTCTGTGTAGCAATGCAGTGGGAGTCACCGACTCATGAAGGAGACACGGGATGAGCTGGAGCTTTGATGTCAAACACTGGTGGTTTATTTGGAGTTTCGGACGGAGAGTTGACAAGACAGGTGGTGTGTCACGAGTTGACACAGCGGTTGCCAAACCAATTCTGAAGAACTCCTTCTGTAGCTCGAGGTTTTAACTACAGAAACCTGTAGGAGTGTAATAATCAACATTCTTCATCAGTGAGACTAAACAAATATGGACTCTGAATCTAACTAGAGCTCTCGTCCATAGAAAAGAATGCGCGCCAGGGAACCTTCGTCCCTGAACAGTAAATTACCTCATGGCGGCTTGTTATTTCCCTAACAAATACAACTTTGAAGCTTGTAATGGCATAATTACAAGCGGCAACTTAACGTCACAGCAGGCATGACAACAGCCGGTGTTTCCCCGGGAAACAAACACAATACACACAAACGGGTCACAGGTTATTTTGTGGTATTTGGCTACCGAACTAAATCATGTACGCAGCTCGCGACGTAACTAGGAGTCTAGTGGACGGTATCAGTACTACAAGTATGAATTACGTTGTTTATAAATGAATGTGAGGGCCGCAAAAAGAGGAGCCACCATTTGCCCATCCCTGGTCTAAGGCCTAGGGGCCGTCACACCTCCCCCTTAAGAATGAGGTATCACCTCAGACCCTGAAACAAAACAAGAACATTAGACACAACATTTTCTTCCAATTCATAAATCCGAGAAGCACGTTTAAGAGCACAGAACAACTGCATTATAAGCCTATCAAAAGTGATACTAGGCAAAGTATGCTGCCATGTTGGACATGTCTCCCTAGAAAAAGAGATCGATGATCTCAATGGGACCACCTGGTTAAATAAAGTTTTAATAACAAAACACGTAAAAGGTTTCACAAGCATGACGCTGAAACAGAAAGACTTCTCTCTGAATGAACTAATGATGTTTAAAACATATTGTTTCCACAGACAGAGAGCAGAGTCTCCAGTCCCCAGCTGTCAGTCTCTGAAGAGTGACTGGTCTATGTGGAGACCTATAGTCTTCAGTAATGAACCTGGAGCCTCAAGGTAAGAGTTTCTGCTGTAAACTGACCTGAAGAGGATTCAGTTTTATGTTAACTGATCATTTAAACTGTTCTTTAATGTCATGTGTTCAGTAGAGTACAGTAAGCTAACATTATTTAAGGATATTTCTATTGGCAACTACAGCATCATTGTATCAGTGGCATGAAATGGTTTTAAATTGCAAACATATTGACGGAATATTCTCAAAACTAAATGTATTGTCCCCAAAATGACTTGACTACTTGGGCATGTTTATGATATATATTATTAATGAATATTAATAACCTGGTCAGCTGGTTGTGTTTAGCATTAGCAGATATAACAGAGTTTTGAGAGATCCCATGTAGAGTCAATGCAAAGACCCAGATCTGTGCCGGGCAACACTAATAAAGTGAAGATGTTAAATTCATGTCACCTGCGTATTCATGCAGCGAGAAACATTTCAACTTGAGCTTAAAGTTTGTGACGCTCTGTTCCAAAAACCTGTCAGAGTTGAGATTGTGCTCCTGTGGTCTCTGACGGTCTGAGGGGAATCAGAGAGGAGAACAGAGCTCTACAGCAGCTCATATTCAATCAGGGTTATTAACCTGTTAAGCCCCAAGCCAGTTTTTCAGGTCTCAGGCTCGAAAATGACATGCCCAGAACAAATGACAATATCTTCCCTTCTAAAAGGGGTAAATTAATAATCTTTTTTCTCAAATAAATGATAAACCTGTGAGTGGGATGTAGAACAGTCAGAATCAATATAGATTTATTTTATTTTAAATTAAATTCAGATTGAACATAGTCAAAAAATTTAAATTATAGTGTCCGTCCAAAAATAAACCATTACTTAAAGTGAAAACGAACCTTGAATTATGGGTTAGTAGACTAAAAGCTTTAGGAATCCAAACTATAACATATAATAAGTACCCTGTATCAAGATTGATGCAAAACAAGTGAAATTTGACCTTTTTAGAGAGGTTTAGCAAAAAAAAACACCTCTGGGGTCGTTTGGGTGGATGTGGGTGTATTTGCCGTTTCTCTGGAACCCATTGGTCGATTTTGATAATTGACATCTCTTTTGAACCGTTAGAGCCAATAGCTAAAAAATATATGAAGGCAAATTTCAAGATGTTCTACCCTCTAGCTGTGACATCACGCACTCTACGTACGTATATGTTATTCTACGCACGAAAAGTTTATTATTCCGCCGACTTATTTTGGCCCTCTTCTCCTCCCGCATTGAACATCGCAGAAACTCCATTCAAACATCAAAACGTTCAGTTCGGTCGGGAATCGAGGGCTATTACTTTTGTCATTCATAACTTTCATAATTCCAGAGATACATCCCATAATTCATCACATTTTTAACCATTGAAGTCAATGGAGAAAATCTTCAGACATCAACAAATCTTCATGCGACTTCAACTGCTAACTGTTCATTCATACTTTCACTCAGAAACCTCATTCCAACTTTAAAATGTTACACATCTTTCTGACATTATTCGTGTAAAACAACTTTTAAATCTGATTCTTACTTTTAGAGATATTAAACATTGTTCAGACCTTGTTAAAGACGTTTTCTTCACATTTTAACATTAACTAGAGTGCGTGATGTCACAGCTAGACGGTAGAAAATCTTGAAATGTGCCTTCATATTTTTTTTTAATACTGCCATAATTCCCAAACCCTACATTCCTGAGACATAATTTATCATGACAAACGTAGGAAAACATATCGTAGCTTGAAAAATGACAAATAATTAAGCAAAAATAAAGGGGAATGTCAACACAGACACCTGTCAGCCCGCACTCTGCTGTTCCTCAGCGCTGCCCCCCCCCCCCCTCCTTCCCGCTTAAATTATGAATGTAAAGCGTAGTAATCAGATAACACGGCAGGGTCTGTGACAGTTTGTTTTCATCTGATTTCAAATAAACAAAGTCTTGGTTTTTAGAATATTAAACTTGTTTCGCCAAATTCAGATGATAAATACTGTGGGGGAAACTTCTGTGTAGCAATGCAGTGGGAGTCACCGACTCATGAAGGAGACACGGGATGAGCTGGAGCTTTGATGTCAAACACTGGTGGTTTATTTGGAGTTTCGGACGGAGAGTTGACAAGACAGGTGGTGTGTCACGAGTTGACACAGCGGTTGCCAAACCAATTCTGAAGAACTCCTTCTGTAGCTCGAGGTTTTAACTACAGAAACCTGTAGGAGTGTAATAATCAACATTCTTCATCAGTGAGACTAAACAAATATGGACTCTGAATCTAACTAGAGCTCTCGTCCATAGAAAAGAATGCGCGCCAGGGAACCTTCGTCCCTGAACAGTAAATTACCTCATGGCGGCTTGTTATTTCCCTAACAAATACAACTTTGAAGCTTGTAACGGCATAATTACAAGCAGCAACTTAACGTCACAGCAGGCATGACAACAGCCGGTGTTTCCCCGGGAAACAAACGCAATACACACAAACGGGTCACAGATTATTTTGTGGTATTTGGCTACCGAACTAAATCATGTACGCAGCTCGCGATGTAACTAGGAGTCTAGTGGACGGTATCAGTACTACAAGTATTAATTACGTTGTTTATAAATGAATGTGAGGGCCGCAAAAAGAGGAGCCACCATTTGCCCATCCCTGGTCTAAGGCCTAGGGGCCGTCACACCTCCCCCTTAAGAATGAGGTATCACCTCAGACCCTGAAACAAAACAAGAACATTAGACACAACATTTTCTTCCAATTCATAAATCCGAGAAGCACGTTTAAGAGCACAGAACAACTGCATTATAAGCCTATCAAAAGTGATACTAGGCAAAGTATGCTGCCATGTTGGACATGTCTCCCTAGAAAAAGAGATCGATGATCTCAATGGGACCACCTGGTTAAATAAAGTTTTAATAACAAAACACGTAAAAGGTTTCACAAGCATGACGCTGAAACAGAAAGACTTCTCTCTGAATGAACTAATGATGTTTAAAACATATTGTTTCCACAGACAGAGAGCAGAGTCTCCAGTCCCCAGCTGTCAGTCTCTGAAGAGTGACTGGTCTATGAGTCAACCTCCAGTCTTCAGTAATGAACCTGGAGCCTCAAGGTAAGAGTTTCTGCTGTAAACTGACCTGAAGAGGATTCAGTTTTATGTTAACTGATCATTTAAACTGTTCTTTAATGTCATGTGTTCAGTAGAGTACAGTAAGCTAACATTATTTAAGGATATTTCTATTGGCAACTACAGCATCATTGTATCAGTGGCATGAAATGGTTTTAAATTGCAAACATATTGACGGAATATTCTCAAAACTAAATGTATTGTCCCCAAAATGACTTGACTACTTGGGCATGTTTATGATATATATTATTAATGAATATTAATAACCTGGTCAGCTGGTTGTGTTTAGCATTAGAAGATATAACAGAGTTTTGAGAGATCCCATGTAGAGTCAATGCAAAGACCCAGATCTGTGCCGGGCAACACTAATAAAGTGAAGATGTTAAATTCATGTCACCTGCGTATTCATGCAGCGAGAAACATTTCAACTTGAGCTTAAAGTTTGTGACGCTCTGTTCCAAAAACCTGTCAGAGTTGAGATTGTGCTCCTGTGGTCTCTGACGGTCTGAGGGGAATCAGAGAGGAGAACAGAGCTCTACAGCAGCTCATATTCAATCAGGGTTATTAACCTGTTAAGCCCCAAGCCAGTTTTTCAGGTCTCAGGCTCGAAAAATGACATGCCCAGAACAAATGACAATATCTTCCCTTCTAAAAGGGGTAAATTAATAATCTTTTTTCTCAAATAAATGATAAACCTGTGAGTGGGATGTAGAACAGTCAGAATCAATATAGATTTATTTTATTTTAAATTAAATTCAGATTGAACATAGTCAAAAAATTTAAATTATAGTGTCCGTCCAAAAATAAACCATTACTTAAAGTGAAAACGAACCTTGAATTATGGGTTAGTAGACTAAAAGCTTTAGGAATCCAAACTATAACATATAATAAGTACCCTGTATCAAGATTGATGCAAAACAAGTGAAATTTGACCTTTTTAGAGAGGTTTAGCAAAAAAAAACACCTCTGGGGTCGTTTGGGTGGATGTGGGTGTATTTGCCGTTTCTCTGGAACCCATTGGTCGATTTTGATAATTGACATCTCTTTTGAACCGTTAGAGCCAATAGTTAAAAAATATATGAAGGAAAATTTCAAGATGTTCTACCCTCTAGCTGTGACATCACGCACTCTACGTACGTATATGTTATTCTACGCACGAAAAGTTTATTATTCCGCCGACTTATTTTGGCCCTCTTCTCCTCCCGCATTGAACATCGCAGAAACTCCATTCAAACATCAAAACGTTCAGTTCGGTCGGGAATCGAGGGCTATTACTTTTGTCATTCATAACTTTCATAATTCCAGAGATACATCCCATAATTAATCACATTTTTAACCATTGAAGTCAATGGAGAAAATCTTCAGACATCAACAAATCTTCATGCGACTTCAACTGCTAACTGTTCATTCATACTTTCACTCAGAAACCTCATTCCAACTTTAAAATGTTACACATCTTTCTGACATTATTCGTGTAAAACAACTTTTAAATCGGATTCTTACTTTTAGAGATATTAAACATTGTTCAGACCTTGTTAAAGACGTTTTCTTCAAATTTTAACATTAACTAGAGTGCGTGATGTCACAGCTAGACGGTAGAAAATCTTGAAATGTGCCTTCATATATTTTTTTAATACTGCCATAATTCCCAAACCCTACATTCCTGAGACATAATTTATCATGACAAACGTAGGAAAATATATCGTAGCTTGAAAAATGACAAATAATTAAGCAAAAATAATTAAACAAAATGCCTCTTGAGGGCATGACGTGACAACAACTTTCAACATGTCTCCATTAAAGCCCATTGTAATTTCAGGCAGATATTTCCTCACAGCAGCAGCCGCACACCTTTAGTTAAACTGCCAAAAAGGCCACATTATTAACCCGAAAGTACACAAAAATTACACTTCAGATACTCAACTTCCTTGACATGCTTCACGTTTTGAAATTTCACAGATATCTGTTACGGTTCTTCCACAAAACGTTCACATGTAAGAGGTTTATCGCTCATTCAGAACAATGGAAACCTGTGATCTCTACAGAGCTCGTTAGCTCAACTAGAAACACCTGTGTAATGGAACACGATGATGTCATCACTCCAGCTGACATGCTCAGAGCAGCAGACTTCACATAGCAGTGTGCTAACAGTCCAGCCGTGAAGACATCTACGGGACAGTTTGGAGATTTCTCCAAATGCCGTTGCCATGGCAACACAATGCTCACCTTGAAACACGGCTTTCTCATAACTTCAGTGAAAATACTCCAAACAGCCCAGAACTTCACAGGTTTGGTAACGATGCAGCCATCAATGCATCTAAGCGTAGTATGGGGTGTCATCAAATGCCGTTGGCATGGCGACAGACCACTCGCCATGAAACACGATGTGGCTGTAAGTCCAATCGACACGGTCCAATCGTCCCCCAATCTTCACTTGTATATCACCGGTCCATGCCTCAACAGCTCGATGCCAAATCTGAGATCCCTCGCCATAAAACATGTCGCTATAACTCCTATGAAAATGTTCAAAAAGTGCTCAAACTTCACATGTGTGCTAATAGTCCAGCCGTGAAGACATCTACAGGACAATTTTGAGATTTCTTCAAATGCCGTTGCCATGGCAACACAATGCTCGCCATGAAACACGGCTTTCTCATAACTTCAGTGAAACTGCTCCAAACGCTCCAAAACTTCACAGGTTTGGTAACGATGCAGCCATCAACGCATCTAAGCGTATTATGGGGTGTCATCAAATGTCGTTGCCATGGCGACAGATCATTCGCCATCAAGTTAGTTCAAAAGTTTGTGGTTCAAATATTCTGCTGCTTTTCCAAGCCTTTTTACTTTCTTTTCTTCTCTCATCACACATTCAAGCCCCCAGTGTTCATGTATCATTTCAATCTAAATTCTTCACTTTCTTCTTACACATTACATTTCAGCATAGCAGTTTAGCGTCAGATTTTCAGCATAAAGCATTCCCACTAGCAATTTCTTCAGGAATTGCATTCTCTAGTTAATGTTAAAATCTGAAGAAAACCTCTTTAACAAGGTCTGAACAATGTTTATTATCTCTAAAAGTAAGTATCAGATTTAAAAGTTGTTTTACACGAATAATGTCAGAAAGATGTGTAACAATTGTTAGTTGGAAAAAGTTGGAATGAGGTTTCTGAGTGAAAGTATGAATGAACAGTTAGCAGTTGAAGTCGCATGAAGATTTGTTGAAGTCTGAAGAATTTCTCCATTGACTTCAATGTTAAAAATGTGATGTATTATGGGATGTATCTCTGGAATTATGAAAGTTATGAATGAGAAAAGTAATAGCGATCGATTCCCGACCGAGCTGAACGTTTTGATGTTTGAACGGAGTTTCTGCGATGTTCAATGCGGGAGGAGAAGAGGGCCAAAATAAGTCGGCAGAATAATAATAATTAAAACTGCGGTCGCACTTGTGCGCGCAGTGATGAGCGGGCCCTCGCGTCTGTGCGCCTGTCGGGGAGGGTTGCTGGTCCCCCCCCCCCAGTCCTCCGAAATGAGCCATTTGTCATCCCTCTAAATAGTTTACCTGACTTTGCGTTCCTTTGTTTCTGACCAGGAAATCTTAGGCATGTGCGCCAGTTGTGTTGGTCCCATTTTTCCTGCATCAACCAGGTGTCGTTTGTTGAATAAAAAAAGATAATAATAAACATAGGCCTATTTGTAAAATGGGGGGACACAAACGGGATTTCGAAAAGTGTCACGGTTAAACTCCTTATGAAGTGGTGAGGTGCCGCTCCACATTGCTTTTCTTCCTGAATGCAGCGCTGTTGTGTCTGTGTGTGAGAGCGTTTCACATGTGTGTAGGCCTATGAGAGATTTTTACATATGTCTGCAAATGACTTTGGTTTCAGTTGTGTGAGTGTGAGCAGGCTCGGATTGGCCATCAGGAGATTCGGGACTTTTCCCGTTGGGCCGCTCCCGCAGACTTTCACAGCGCCGCTGCGCCGGTACCGCATCTGGCGCGGCAAACACCTGCCGTTGCGAGGCTCTGGTGGCTCCGGTGCAGCGGTGCTGTGAAAGTCCACCGCCGTTGCGAGTCTCCGGCTGTAATAATCAGTAGATATTTTTCATGAAACCATATGGTGCTTCACATAATAAATACAAGGGCTGTAGCGTAATATGTATTATATGCTTGAGGAGCTGTTTGTGTTTGTTGTTTGTGTGTCTGTCTGTGTGTGTGTTTGTGAGCGTTGATGTGCCAGGCAGACGGGCAGGATTCAGTAGCTTATCTGACATATAAATGGTCCAAAAAGGTAAATTGTCCGTTAGCTTACGAGGTCCTCGTTTCAGCTAGCAACTATTTGCTTCACAATTTAGCATCACATTGGATATGGGCAGAATTTGTGCTGGATTGGAATTTTTTGGAACATTTCCCTAGGAGGAGTTTGCAAAAATGTGCTTAAAATGCATGAGAAACGCACATTGTTTAATATGGCCAACTTCCTGGGGGGCGGGGCTAATAAAAGCAAATTTGAAATATGTCCGCAATCATAAGACAAATTTGTATACAGCGTTTCGTGAATATTGGAAAAAGTATACGCGAGTAGTTTGGAGTAATTTGCGACATGTAAATGGTCAAAAATGGTGTATTCGCTGTTAGCTTACGACCTCCATGATTGAGCTATCAAAAATGTTCTTCTCAATTAAGTATCATATTGGATAGGGGCTGAATGTGTCCTGGATTGGAATTTTTCCGATCATTCCCCTAGGAGGAGTTCGCAAGAATGTGCTTAAAATGGCTGAAAAACGCAATTTTTTCAAAATGGCCGACTTTGTCGGGGGCGGGGCTAATAAAAGCCAATTTGAAATATGTCCGCAATCATAATAGCAATGTGTATACAGCGTTTCGTGAATATCGGAATAACTACATCCAAGTAGTTTGGAGTAATTTGCGACATGTAAATCGTCAAAAATGGTGTATTCGCTGTTAGCTTACGACCTCCACGAGTAATTTAAAAAAAATGTGCTCCTCAATTAAGTTTCATATTGGATAGGGGCTGAACGTGTCCTGGATTGGAATTTTTCCGATCATTCCCCTAGGAGGAGTTCGCAAGAACGTGCGTAAAATGGCTGAAAAACGCACATATTTCAAAATGGCCGACTTTTTGGGGGGCGGGGCTAATGGAATGTATTTACAAATATATCCGCAATTCCATGAGGAATGTCTGTGCCAAAATTCGTGACGTTCTGAGAAACTATATGTGACTACCACACAATAGGGGGCGCTAGTGAGCAGTTTTTTTGAAAATTTACGTTTTTTCTGTACATTCTCAAAAAAGTGCTGGGCTCTGACGTGTGTCCCAAGTTTTGCGTCCGAAGCTCATTTTATGCTATCTTAATTTAAGAAAAATGTATATGCAATAAAAAAAAAATGTATAGGCCACGCCCACATTCGGCATTTGTTGCGACACTTTAAATCTCAGTTCGTAGTCACCCCGAGAGTATGTGTAATAAAAAAAAAAAGATTAGTCCATCCGCTCTTGAGTTATAAATGTGTGGTGTTTTTGGCGCCCCCTATAGTCCAAAATGAAAATACTTTGTTGTGCCTATTCCCCAAGACAGACTGAACGTTTACACCAAAATCTGTGATGTTTGGATACATTGTTGATGAATTATGAGCATTTGTTTCTAAGTCCCGCCTTTTTGCGAGTACGTTTTAATTCATGGCGGAAATATTTATCGTTTGAACATGCTCATCTCCTAGGGCAGGGGGGGGCAAACTCCATTTCTTCGCGGGCCACATCAGCATTATGGTTGCACTCAAAGGGCACTGTCCTAGGGTAATGTGTTTGACCCTCCACCGATGCTGTATACAAAGTTTGATGTTGAAAAACTGAAAATTGAAATTTAAGTGAATATTTAACTGTTTTGAACATTATGCCAATTAAAAAAAAAAAATGTAGGCGGAGCTTAGCTTCCAAGCAGATTATATGTAGAGCAGGTCCACTCGGATATGTGTGCAAAATTTCAGGTCATTTGGAGTTACGGTGCGACTTTGTACATCTTTTCAAAAACGGAAATGGCCATAGTTGGCGCTAGCGAGCAAGGTGGAATATTTTAACCCATTGACTCCAGAATGTTGCAATTTTTACCGGTTCTGGCGTCCGTGCAAAATTATACAACTTTATCAGCGTCCTAAAGGCCTCAAAAACAGGAAAGATGGCGACTAAAAATAATAATACCACCAATAACAATAGGTTCCTCGCACTTCGTGCTAGGACACCGTTGGGTCCTAGCACTCCGTGCTCGGGCCCTAATAAACTTTTCGTCCGTAGAATAACAGTTAGTTAAATTAAAGTTTTAAAAACAGTGACAGGTTAAAATCAGAGGTGGAAGAAGTATTCCGATGATTTACCTAGGTAAAAAGACGTGTTAGAAGCAAATGTCCTGCATTCAAAATTGTCAAGAGCCCAAGTGAAAAGTATTATCATCTGAAAGTAAAATGAATCATTATGTTATTAGTATTAAATACATATAATTTGTACAACTTATATTTAGAAAGACTCCGTTGTAATTATTGATGCATAAATGTGTTCATCCATTCAATGTGGCATCTGCTATAATGGGGTTAATGTATGATATTACTTAATAATACAACACATTACTGTATAAGGGCGGCGTGTGTTGCAGTGGGTTGTGCGTTGGTGTTGGGATCAGGGGAGCACAGGTTCAAACCCCACTGCAGTCAGCATGTCGTTGTGTCCCTGAGACACTTCACCCCAAAGTGCTCCCTGTGGGGATTGCCCACAGTACTGAGTATGTGAGTCTCTTTGGATAAAAGCGTCTAACAAGTAACATGTAATAATAATGTAATGTATAATACGTGATAATGTATGAGTTGATTTACTTTGATCTACTGTGTACACCACAACAATATTACAACAAATATACTGCACATAAAGAAAACTATTGTAAAGGTAAAAGTATGAGCATAAAAAATAAATAATTTACATTATTATTATGATTATTTCATATACAAAGACTATATATTATTGAATTACAATTAAGATAATAAGATTAGATATACTTTATTTGATCTAAAATATTGATGTTTTTTCGTTATAGTAGCCTGTGAAAACCATAACAAATAAGTGATTAAATGCTCTTCAGCAAACACAACTGCAGAGCTGCAAACAGGCTAAGGCCTTGTTACGACCCGCCCTCTACTGTCAAGATCTGTCTGTGTTGTGTCTTGTCTTTTTCTGTCTTTGGTTTCCTGTTTTGTTTTGAAAAGTGTTAACCTCCTGTTTTGCCTGTTGCTTTCTGTCTGTTTTCCCTCCCTGATTACCCGATTGTGTTCACCTGGTGTCCCTGTGTTTTCTCCTCCCTCCTCACCTGTGTCTTGTGTGTATTTAAGTTCTGGTTTTTCTGTCTGTCTTTGTCGGTTTGTCTTGTGTTTTGACTTGGTCTGCGGTGAGTGTTCTGTTCTGTATTTGTTCATAGTTTAGCCTTGAAATAAAGGAGTTATCTTTTGTCCCTTTAATCTGCATTTGGGTCCTGCATCCTGCACACACCGTAACTTTACGAACCGACCTGAGATATGGGCCCAGCAGATCCGTTTGAGCAGGAACTATTGGATTATACCTTTTCTTTGTCTGACTGCGCTCATCGATGGATAGGAGCGGTCAGGGTTCAGCAGCGAGATGCTGCTCTGGCAGGTGCAGTCCACCTTACGCTGAGGAATCAAGATTTGGTTAAATTCTTACCTGCCTGGCTTTTGGATTACCTCACGGTTTGTTTTCCCGATCCTGATAGACCCAGGTCTCCCAATTCCCTTTTTGATACCACACGCATCGGTGTGGTCCATCTGGCGTCAGCCCCTGCTTCTCACCCAGTGTTTGATACAGTCCAGGAGCCATTCGCTGGTACTCGTCTGGCTTTTGGAGGTCCACGGAGCCTCCAAACGGCTCCTAAAAGAAGGAGTCGCAAGGCCAGGTTAGCACCACGAGCCATGGTTCCAGAACCAGTTCAGCCCCCAGCAGCCATGGTTACAGAACCAGTTCTGGCCCCAGCAGCCATGGTTCTGGCCCCAGCAGCCATGGTTCCGGCCCCAGTTCTGGCCCCAGCAGCCATGGTTCCAGCCCCAGTTCTGGCCCCAGCAGCTATGGTTCCAGCCCCAGTTCCGGCCCCAGTTCCAGCCTCAACAGCCATGGTTCCGGCTTCAATTCCGACTCCAGTTCTGGCCCCAGCAGCCATGGTTCCGGCCCCAGTGCTGGCCCCAGCAGCCATGGTTCCGGCCCCAGTTCTGGCCCCAGCAGCCATGGTTCCAGCCCCAGTTCTGGCCCCAGCAGCTATGGTTCCAGCCCCAGTTCCAGCCTCAACAGCCATGGTTCCGGCTTCAAGTTCGACTCCAGTTCTGGCCCCAGCAGCCATGGTTCCGGACCCAGTTCTTGCCCCAGCAGCCATGGTTCCAGACCCAGTTCTGGCCCCAGCAGCCATGGTTCCAGACCCAGTTCTGGCCCCAGCAGCCATGGTTCCAGCCCCAGTTCTGGCCCCAGCAGCCATGGTTCCAGCCCCAGTTCTGGCCCCAGCAGCCATGGTTCCAGCCCCAGTTCTGGCCCCAGCAGCTATGGTTCCAGCCCCAGTTCCAGCCTCAACAGCCATGGTTCCGGCTTCAATTTCGACTCCAGTTCTGGCCCCAGCAGCCATGGTTCCGGACCCAGTTCTTGCCCCAGCAGCCATGGTTCCAGACCCAGTTCTGGCCCCAGCAGCCATGGTTCCAGAACCAGTTCTAGCCCCAGCCGCCATGGTCCCGGCCCCAGTTCTGGCCCCAGCAGCCATGGTTCCGGCCCCAGTGCTGGCCCCAGCAGCCATGGTTCCGGCCCCAGTTCTGGCCCCAGCAGCTATGGTTCTGGCCCCAGTTCGGCTCCAGCAGCCATGGTTCCGGCCCCAGTTCTGGCCCCAGCCGCCATGGTTTCAGCCCCAGTTCTGGCCCCAGCAGCCATGGTTTCAGCCCCAGTTCTGGCCCCAGCAGCCATGGTTCGGGCTCCAGTACAGGCCCCAGAAGCCATGGTTCCGGCAACAGAACCGGCCGACACAGCCATGGTTCCGGCCTCAGTTCCGGGCCCCAGCAGCCATGGTTCCGGCTTCAGTACCGGCCACAGAAGCCATGGGCTCGACTCCAGTTTCGGCTACAGGGCTGGCTCCCCAGCCGACGCCAGCTCCCCGAGTGTTGTCGGCGTACCGGCCGACTCCAGCACCTCGTCTCCTGCTGGCTCTCCAGCCGACGCCAGTTCCCCGAGTCCTGTCGGCGTACCGGCCGACTCCAGCATCCTCGTCTCCTGCTGGCTCCCCAGCCGACGCCAGCTCCCCGAGTCTTGTCAGCGTACCGGCCGACTCCAGCACCTCGTCTCCTGCTGGCTCTCCAGCCGACGCCAGCTCCCCGTGTCCTGTCGGCGTACCGACCGACACAAGTCACCCCTCCAGTTCCCTCTCGAGTCCCCTCTCAAGTCTCCTCTCCAGTCTCCTCTCCAGTTCCCTCTCAAGTATCCTCTCCAGTTCCATCTCAAGTCCCCTCTCGAGTCCCCTCTCAAGTCCCCTCTCGAGTCCCATCTCAAGTCCCCTCTCAAGTTTCCTCTCAAGTTCCCTCTCAAGTCCCCTCTCAGGTCCCATCTCGAGTCTATTCTCGAGTCTCCTCTCAAGTTCCCTCTCAAGTCTCCTCTCGACTCGAGTCCCCTCTCGAGACACTTCTCGAGTCCCCTCTCGAGACACTTCTCGAGTCCCCTCTCGAGTCCCCCTCTCAAGTCTCCTCTCGAGTTCCCTCTCAAGTCCCCTCTCGAGTCTCCTCTCGAGTCTCCTCTCGAGTCCCCTCTCAAGTCACCTCTCAAGTCACCTCTCGAGTCCCCTCTCAAGTCACCTCTCGAGTCCCCTCTCAAGTCACTTCTCAAGTCCTCTCTCGAGTCCCTTCTCAAGTCCCCTCTCGAGTCCCCTCTCGAGTCTCCTCTCGAGTTCCCTCTCGAGTCACCTCTCGAGTTCCCTCTCGGGTCACCTTTCGAGTCACCTCTCGAGTCCCCTCTCGAGTCACTTCTCGAGTCCCTTCTCGAGTCTCCTCTTGAGTCCCGCCGACTACTCTCCTGCCGGGGGTCCTGCCAACCCTATGTCCTGTCCCGTTGGGGGTCCCGCCGACTACTCTCCTGCCGGGGGTCCTGCCAAACCCTATGTCCTGTCCCGTTGGGGGTCCCGCCGACTACTCTTCTGCCGGGGGTCCTGCCAACCCTAAGTCCTGTGCCGTTGGAGGCCCCGCCGACTACTCTCCTGCCGGGGGTCCTGCCAACCCTGTTTCCTGTCCCGTTGGGTGTCCCGCCTATGTCCAGTCCCGTTGGGTGTCCCGCCGTCTACTCGTCTGCCGGGGGTCCTGCCAATCCCTTGTCCTGTTCCGTTGGAGGTCCCGCCGACTACTCTTCTACCGGGGGTCTTGCCAACTCTATGTCCCGTGCCTTTGGAGGTTCCGCTGGGGATCCTGCCAGCTCTATGTCCAGTCCAGTTGGAGGCCCCGCCATCACCTGTCCTGCCGGGGGTACTGCCAACCCCTTGTCCAGTTCCGTTGGAGGCCCCGCCATCATCTGTCTCGCCGGGGTGCTGCCAACTCCTGGTCCTCTTCCGTGGGGGATACTGCCGAAGCTTGTCCCACCGGCTCCGGTTCCTGTTCGGCCGACACCGGGTCTTGCCCGGCCTCCGGAGCTGTTTGGCCTTCGCCCCACCCTGAACTCTGCCTTGCCCCCGGGCCGTCCGCCCGAGTCCCCCTTTTTGAACTCTGCCTTGCCCCCGGGCCGCCCGCCCGAGACCCCATCCTTGATCTCTGCCTTGCCCGAGTCCCCCTTTTTGAACTCTGCCTTGCCCCCGGGTCGGCCGCCCGAGACCCCATCCTTGATCTCTGCCTTGCCCCCCGGGTCCTCCGCTGTCAGCCCAAGCCCGTCCTCCAGACCCTCTCCACCCACCCTGTTGGCCTTAGTTTTGTTTCAAAGCTCCGTCATCTATCTATATATCTTATTCGTGACCCCTCCTCTTCAATGGCGGCCGGTGACGTCCTCTGTCTTCTGTGTCCGATATCGTGTGAAACAGAGGATTTAGACGTTGTGTGGTCATTGTATAACTCCACACGCCTTTTCTCCTCATACACTCTTTCATGACTTTTTATTTAATGCAATTTAACGGCTGTGATCGATGTTAACGTAAGACCGGAAAATGACGTCACTGTTGATATCCGGAGACTTCTTCCAGTAAAGCTTTTCAGAATAAACGTTAGCAACCACGTTAGCCACAGGCCGATGCTAACCGGAAATGTTTTCAGAATAAAACTGTTTTAAGCTTACTGTATTTTTAAACTAAATTACATCATTAAACATTTAATTTAATTTCTAACACCAGCCACTGGGATCCGCTGGGTTTTTGGTTGGAATCCGCTGGGTGGAGTCCTATCTGGAGTGCTACATCTGTAATGCTACGTAGTGTGATGTCTTTGTTAGCTTCTCATGTCTCGAGTTCGGATCGGTCAGTAATGATACCAATACCTGTCGAATCTGTGCAATCTCAGCTTGCTAATCGATATCTTGTTTCTGCAGACACGATAAGTAATAAGGGTATTTTAACGTGAGTGCTGTGCTAAGTGTGTTACCATTTTTTCGCTCAGGGCTAATTCAGAGCCTTTATTATTACCCTTATGTTTCGTTTAGCTAAAAATGGTTAATATTGTCTGATAGCTGAGTTTCTTCCCGTTAAGTGGCTATGACACATTCATAGGTTTTTAAATGTTAAGAAGCCCTCAGACGCTGTTTCTTGCAGATGTTGCGGGGGAATGGGGCTTAACAGGTTAATGTTCCTGTATAAACCAGAGACTGTCTGTGATACTAACAATATAGTCACTGTCACTGCTGTACTTATGACTACATGAAGTGTTGATGGAGCAGCTACAATGTTAGCCTAGCTCAAACCGATCTCATTCAGAAAACTTTATAAATGTTTATGCTCGTTGTGTTGGAGACAGACCTGACAAACCATTGACTCAAGCTTTTTACAAATCACTATCATGTTGTTATTTCTGCATCCTTTCCATATTTCTATTGCTATTAATTCACAGCATATTCTATGTGAATTGTGTTTATAATGCTATAGTGCTCCAGGTTAATACGGCTGTGTGTGTCTTAGTAGAGACGGTGACCATGTGCTCCTCTGGGTGATGAATCCAGACAGGATGCTTTTATAATAATGTGAAGCTTAAACTATCTACCTGATCGCGAAGATATATTATATACAGATATTGACCTTTTTTTCTAAAATCGAACTAGAATTTGCCCCCTTGTTGAACCTTTGGTGAGAATCATCTCCTCTAAAGGATGTGTTCATCTCCACAGAAGGAAGAGGAAGAGTGGTGTTCCTGTGGAGCAGCAGCCGTCCAGCTGTGCTCTGTGTCAGGACGTCCTGAAGGATCCAGTCTCTACCAGCTGTGGACACTGGTTCTGCAGACAGTGCATCACCTCATACCGGGAGCAGCGACCTCCATCAGGAGACCCCTCCTGTCCCCAGTGTGGAAAGAGATCCAGAACCAGAGCTGGCCTGCAGACAGCCAGTCAGACCAGCTCTGTACGAGGTAAGAGGCCGAACTCATGCAGCGTCTTTAGGCCGTCGGGGCGCTGGGTCTCTACTCTTGTATGAACGCTCATTGGCTCAGAGTGTCCTCTGATCTTCTTCCAGGCATTGTTTGAGTGTTTTAAAAACAGACAGCAGTGATTTCCGTTGTAGAAACACTGGACAGATCTAAAGGGGAACGTTAGCCCTGCAAATACTTCTACAGAAGATAGTAAAGATATCTGGTGGCTAGGATCCTTCCTGATTTATTTATTTTTGATTAGGTATACTGTTGTAGTGCATAGACCACTGGCATAGACAGTAAGCTGTTTTAACTTTTCTTTTGTTATAATAAGATTTTCTCAAAAGCATTTTCTTATTCTCTCCTGTTTCATTCTCTC
The DNA here is from genome assembly GCA_028583405.1 of Pogonophryne albipinna. NCBI lineage: Eukaryota > Metazoa > Chordata > Actinopteri > Perciformes > Artedidraconidae > Pogonophryne > Pogonophryne albipinna. Next base: position 357,196 of record JAPTMU010000141.1, on the reverse strand, counting down.
TCAGCAGATAGTGGTCTGCAGGAGGTTTTAGATGAACATAGGCTCAGTCTGAGGAGGAGATGTGAACAGTGTGACTGAAGGAACTGATGAAAGTGAAACCCTCCTCAACAGGATCTACACTGAGCTCTACATCACACAAGGCCAGAGTGAAGAGGTTAATACCCAGCATGAGGTGAGGCAGCTGGAGACAGCTTCCAAGAAAGAGACCCTCCATGACACTCCAATCAAGTGCCAGGACATCTTTAAAGCCTTACCTGACCAACAGACTCCCATCAGAGCGGTCCTGACCAACGGAGTCGCTGGAGTTGGAAAAACCTTCTCAGTGCAGAAGTTCACTCTGGACTGGGCCGAGGGTTTGGGAAACCAAGATGTCAGTCTGGTGATCCCGCTCTCCTTCAGGGAGCTGAACCTGATCAAAGGTGAGCAGTACAGTCTTCTCAGGCTGCTCCATGTTTTCCATCCAACCTTACAGAAGGTCACAGCAGAGCAGCTGGCTGTCTGTAAAGTGCTGTTCATCTTTGACGGCCTGGATGAAAGCAGACTTTCTCTGGACTTCAGAAACAATGAGGTTGTGTCTGATGTCTCACAGCAGTCCTCAGTGAACGTGCTGCTGACAAACCTCATCAGGGGGAAGCTGCTTCCCTCGTCTCTCGTCTGGATAACTTCCAGACCTGCAGCGGCCAATCAGATTCCTCCTGAGGTGTGTGGACAGGGTAACAGAAGGTACGAGGCTTCACTGACGCCCAGAAGGAGGAGTACTTCAGGAGGAGATCGAGTGATGAAGACCTGTCCAGCAGAATCATCTCTCACATCAAGAGCTCCAGGAGCCTCCACATCATGTGTAGTGATCCCAGTCTTCTGCTGGATCACTGCTGCAGTTCTGGACCACATGTTGACTACAGACCAGAGAGGAGAGCTGCCCCAGACCCTCACTGACATGTACTCACACTTCCTGCTGGTCCAGACACAGAGGAAGAAGCAGAAGTATGAAGAGGGACATGAGACGAGTCCACAGCAGCTGACGGAGGCTGACAGGGAGCTTCTTCTGAAGCTGGGGAGGCTGGCGTTTGAACATCTGGAGAAAGGAGACATCATGTTCTACCAAGAAGACCTGCAGCGCTGTGGTCTTGGTGTCACCGAGGCCTTGGTGCACTCAGGACTTTGTACAGAGATCTTCAAAAGAGAGAGTGTGATCTTCCAGAAAACAGTCTACTGCTTTGTTCATCTGAGCGTTCAGGAGTTTCTGGCTGCAGTCTACATGTTGCACTGTTACACCAACAGAGACACAGCAGTACTGAAGGACTTCCTGAAGAGAGACTGGCCCTATAAGAACAGTAACAGCAGAGATCAGGAGTACCCATCCCTGGATGTCTTTTTAAAAGGAGTCATGAAGAAATCCTTCAGAAGTGAAAATGGCCACCTGGACCTGTTTGTCCGCTTCCTCCACGGCCTCTCTCTGGAGTCCAACCAGAGACTGTTAGGAGGCCTGCTGGGTCGCACAGACAACAGTCCAGAAACCATCCAGAGAGCCATCAGCAACCTGAAGAAGTTTAGAAGTGATAACATCTCTCCTGACAGGAGCATCAACATCCTCCACTGTCTGACAGAGATGAAGGACCACTCAGTACATCAGGAGATCACAGAGTTCCTGAAGTCAAAGAACAGATCAAAGAGACTCTCTGTGATCCACTGCTCTGCTCTGGCCTACATGCTGCAGATGTCAGAGGAGGTTCTGGATGAGTTTGACCTGAAGAAGTACAAAACATCAGCGGAGGGGAAACTGAGACTGATTCCAGCTGTGAGAAACTGCAGGAAGGCCAAGTGAGTCCAAATGTGATTAACTTTATAAACTGATGTGGATCAGAAGTTGAATTATTCAGATAAACACTATAACATTTCTGCTGTTTAAATACTGAGAGCAAATTAAAACCAACGCTGTTCTTCTATTTATTTATAATAATAGTTCAATTGAACAGTTTTTCTCTCTTCATACTCCTTTGAGTGATGGAGGCGACATGTCAAACACATGAAGGACTCTAGAGGTTTCTCAGCATGTGATCTCACCACACTGCACGACTTACAGTTATCAGTTATTACTTTCTGTTAGTTTCTTTATCATTAAACACAGAGGTTTTTATTACAATGTATTAGAGTTTAAAATAAGATCTAGATAATTTCCCACTAATACCAGAGTTATGTCTTAATGCTGATATACTGAGAACATCTTGCTGATGGTTGAAACCTTAGTGGTTTGTTATTTGTGTTTGTGTTCAAAATAAATGTTCAGATGCTCAGAGAAGCAATCTAGCAACAGCCTCTGACAGCAGAATTATACATAATATAAAATGGCATCAGCAAATGTCATTCAGAACATACTGTATGTCAAATGTTTATTCATGAAATGCTTGAGGTTAATATAATATTCCCTCTTTTAAACACATGTTGTAATATTTGTGTTGTTATAGACTTACTGACTGCGGACTCTCAGAGGCTGAATGTGAAGTCGTGGCCTCAGCTCTGAAGTCTGACCCCTCCCATCTGAGAGATCTGGACCTGAGTCACAACGCTCTGGAGGATTCAGGAGTGGAGCTGCTGAGTTCTGGACTAAAGAGTCCAAACTGCAGACTGGAGGCTCTCAGGTCAGTTCACTGACTGAACTTCATATGGATCTGTTTGTGTTTATGATTTTCTGAATTTGCCTGACAACAAAGACATTTTAATTATTTTCCTCACTTTTACTAATGACTGAATATTGATCAGAGTAACAAAGAGAAGGTGAAAGTGTGAGGGAGAGTGTTTGAGCTTCCACAGACTCACTCTGTGCTCCATGAGTCAGTGGAGATGCTGTCAGTACTGAAGAGCTGTGAGGGAGATGAAGGAGTTGAGAAACATCTGATCAAAGTTAAAGTTCCAGATCATCAATGGATTGTTTCTGCTTCATCGCTGACATTAAAACCCTGTTTAACTCTGATCAGATTATTAAACCTGGAGTTATTTCAAACAGGAACATTGTTTTCTAAAGTTACATCATGTTTTCTTTATTCAGTCTGAGGAGCTGCAGTTTGTCAGAGATCAGCTGTTCTGCTCTGATCTCAGCTCTGAAGTCCAACATCCATCTGAGAGATCTGGACCTGAGTCTCAACGCTCTGCAGGATTCAGGAGTGGAGCTGCTGAGAGATCTTCTGGAGAGTCCAGACTGCAGACTGGAGACTCTCAGGTCAGTTCACTGACTCTCTGTTACTGCTGGAGATCTCATGTTTCATTAGTTATTCAACCTGATTCTTCTACATTCATATATTACATCCATATATTTGAAATAGTTGTTTTGTTCATATTTTTGTTTCTCAAAAGCAGGAGTGTCAAACTCAAATACACAGTGGGCCAAAACTAAAAAATGTGTACTAGTCGAGGGCCGGACTGGTTCAATGTTTATTGCAAAACTTATTGAAATGAACTTATTGCACATATTGACCTGGAACTAACAAAGCTTAAATTATTGCCTATAAAAACAACATTAAACATTAAATAATCAGTTGCATTCATTTCTTATGGCTCTATCTGCAGCTTTTCCAGAGTCATTTCTTATGATTACATTTTCCCACAGGCCAACAACAGCTTCAACAAAACTATTCCCTCAAAGAGAAACCAAACATGCCCTGTTGTCGTGAGAGAGAAAGTGCAGAAGGAAACATGCATTAAAGTCAGTGTGCTGCTCTGTGATGCTAGCTCAGATACTTTGCATCTCATCTTGGGTGCAAGGTCATCAATGTTTGGGCTCAGGCTCTGAGCTGAGGAGACCCTCAGGATGGAGAGAAGGTGTGCGTGCAATATACCGGAGGGCCAGATCTAATACGAATTACAAATTATCCTGCGGGCCGAAATGTAATCCGAGTTTGACATGTGTGCTCTAAATGTAGTCTGCAGTCATAGCAGTTGATTGTTTCCTAAAGTAACTATTATTCTTCCTCTGTTAGTTGTTAAAGTTAATGTATGTTTTCAATCTTTAGTAAATTATCTGAATAAAGAAGCTCCTCTGAACTAATATTAGTTTACATAAAGTTTACTTTCTGACATAGAAATGTTAATGTTCCCATCATTTAGACGTGTTCTCACAGATAATAACCAGAGGGCTGATATAATGATGATCCACAATAACAGAATGACAGTCTCTGTAATTCAGGGAAAGATCATTGATTAGAACGCAGTAATGATGAGCTGCATATTTCAGACCTGAACATCTGACTGGATTATAAACTGATTTTATCCTCATCATGTTTTCTTTATTCAGACTGAGGAGCTGCAGTTTGTCAGAGATCAGCTGTTCTGCTCTGATCTCAGCTCTGAAGTCCAACCCCTCCCATCTGAGAGATCTGGACCTGAGTCTCAACGAGCTGCAGGATTCAGGAGTGGAGCTGCTGGGAGATCTTCTGGAGAGTCCAGACTGCAGACTGGAGACTCTCAGGTCAGTTCACTGACTCTCTGTTCCTGCTGGAGATCTCATGTTTCATTAGTTATTCAACCTGATTCTTCTACATAATTAACTTGCATTCAAAAAGTAGTAAATGTCCTTTTATTCATGTTTTTATTTTTACGTACTAAATGAAGAACTGCAGACATTAATATTGACTGTTTCTTAAAGGAACTGTAATAGCTTTTATTTGTAAAAAGTAAATCTATGTTTTGAATATTTAGTAAACGATAACGTCTGAATAAAGGTCATCTGAAGTGATATTAGTTTTACATGATAAAGTTTACTTTCTGAAGGAGACATTTTTTTTATTTCTCATTCATTTCAATGTTGAGAAACACATCTGATTATAAATTCATTTTTTATCCACATCATGTTTTCTTTATTCAGACTGGAGAGCTGCAGGTTGTCAGAGATCAGCTGTTCTGCTCTGGCCTCAGCTCTGAAGTCCAACCCCTCCCATCTGAGAGATCTGAACCTGAGTCTCAACTACAATCTGAAGGATTCAGGAGTGAAGCTGCTGAGAGATCTTGTGGAGAGTCCAGACTGCAGACTGGAGACTCTCAGGTCAGTTCACTGACTCTCTGTTACTGCTGGAGATCTCATGTGTTCAGTTTGTAATTTAACCTAGTTTATGTACTTTAATAACTTGAATCCATAAAGAATCAGGTTCCGGGCCCCCAAGTAATCTGAGAGCTGTTCTCTGCCGTCATGACGCGCAGGGTGTTATTTTGAAACGGTGCCTGAGCTGTGTGCTCCACTCTTCCTACCGGCTCTGTCGGCTAAACTCCGCTGCTCCGGGATGACGGTCTAACTGCTGGCGAACTTGGAGCGCTGTTAGAACGGGACGCTCAGATACTCAGAGCAGAGCTCACTGTCAGAGAGCCTGATGTGCAGGGATTGTTAGGGAAGTTATTTTTCTTAATTTAATTTAATTTAGCCTTTAGCTGGCTAACTAGCATACATTGTCACTAACTCCTAACACAGTGGTCTCAACACGTCGATCGCGAGCTACCGGTAGCTAGCAAGCCCTCCATAAGTAGCTTGCCAAGCAAATCCAAGATGTAAAAAATACACCAAAAGAAAAAGCAAATGTAATTAAAAGAATCTACCCTATGCATAAACGAAACCTCAATCATAGCGAACTCTATCTACTTACTACAACTCTATATCTATCTAACACCCCTCCTCCCCCCACCCCCACAATGAATATCGACCAATCACGTTCTTGCTTGATTTGCGGGACCAGCGTTGCAGTCGGGAAGAAAAGCAATGTGTTACCTCCCCACTTCATAAGGAGTTTGATCATAATTTCCCTTCTGGCAGAATCTACACATCAGCCCCATTGAACAGCCTATCATGCAGCCTGTACAGCACATGAGGGGCAGAGTTTTACTCTGTGTGTTGCAACTTGCATATATATATATATTGCACTTGACGCACACACACGCATGGCGTCATTTCCACTGGACATGTCCCCCCCACTTTTCAAAATCCCGTTTGTGTCCCCCCATCTTACAAATATGTGTATATTATTTTTTTAACGCAAGCCGTCATCGCCACGGAGGAGCACACAGCCTCTGTGAGCGAGCGAGACAGAGAGAGAGAGCTAGAGAGCACACCTTTATCTATTTAATATAGTTGTAAAAAATAAAGTAAGAAATCATTCCAATGTGTAGGCAGGACAGTAAAAAAAAAAACAGTTTTAAAGGGGAGTGATTAGTCAAATATGCATAAATAAAAAGAAAGAATGCTAACTAGGTAACACAAGATAAGAATAAACCAGTTTAAATGATTTGTTATTGGTTGTGATCATATTCTAAAGATGTTTGGATTATTGAAAAGTAAACAGCTCTCTTTCATCTGAGTGTTGAGAGCCGTATCCATAAATTCATTTTGTGCTCAAAGAGATTGATGCATTTAACTTCAACATTTAAAAAAAAATCTTCCCGGGGGAGCATGCCCCTGGACCCCCCGAGAGGATGTGAGGTCCACCCCCAAATAAAGCATATAATTAATAATTAAATTGCATACATTTTCTTTTAGTAAACATTGAAAACGGGTCTCACAGTAGCTCACGACTTGTTTTACTTTTTGAAAGTAGCTCTCATCCTAAAAAAGGTTGGAGACCCCTGTCCTAACGTTAGCTTTATCCTGCGATTTCCAATAGATTTTTGTATGGGCTTAATGTTACAGACCATCACATGTCAATAGTGTTTTAGATCCTGTGTTAAGGCTATAAACAGAGGTGGAAGGAGTACTTCTAAGTAAAAGTAGAAGTACTCAGATCTTGTACTCAAGTAGAAGTACTCAGATCTTACAGTACACCTCTGCCTATACAGATAGAAAGACAAAGCCTTGCACAGAGGCTTGCAAATACATTTTCAAAATGCTCAACAGAGCTGCTAAAATGATCAACTGACTGCTTCACATTTAAAATAAATGCATCGATATGTTTCTATTGGATGTGACTCTTTGCGTTTTTCTTATTGTAACCACTGCTTCTTTACTTGTTCTGACAACACATCTGATTTTAATTGGATTTGTATTATCATGTTTTCTTTATTCAGACTGGAGAGCTCCAGTTTGTCAGAGATCAGCTCTGCTCTGATCTCAGCTCTGAAGTCTGACCCCTCCAGTCTGAGAGATCTGGACCTGAGTAACAACGATCTGAAGGATTCAGAAGTGAAGCTGCTGAGAGATCTTCTGGAGAGTCCAGACTGCAGACTGGAGACTCTCAGGTCAGTTCACTGACTCTCTGTTACTGCAGGAGATCTCACACACTGTGTGCACAATTATTAGGGGAGCTGTATTTTTGAGGATTCATTTTATTATTGAAGAACTACAGTACTCTCGGTCAATCCAAAATGTTAATGAACCTCAAACCTGAATATTTAAGAAGTTAAAATTAGGTTTTGGTGTTCTTAGGAGAAAATCTGTGTGTGCACAATTATTGGGTAACTATTAGTTTGCAGAATGAATATGCAACTAAAGGAACAACTCAAATGTTCCCATCTCACTTGTTTATTTTCATCTGTTAAAGGAAGAACAGTTATCAACTCAAAATGTAAATAAAATAACATTTCTGACATTTAAAAAAAAGACCAGATACCAATGTAGCCACGCTTCTCTTCAATAACAGTCACTTCCATTCATGGAGTCCGTCAGTTTCTTGATCTGTTGACGATCAACCACAGCCTCCCAGACTCTGTTCAGAGAGGTGAGGTGTCTCCCTTCACCGTAAACCTCCCGTTTAAGAAGGGCCCACAAGTTCTCTATAGCAGTGTTTCTCAAACTTTTTCAGACCGCGGACCACTTAGCCAATAATAAAACACTCTCGGACCACCGAACTCCCCAAATATCCTAAATAAAATAATAAGCCTGTTTACCACTCCAACAGTATATTAAAAATTACAGCCTAATAATGACAACTTTGTGTGAACTTCTCTATCGCTCGTTCACACATTAAATCGACAATACAAAACAACTACAGATTCTACAAGCATTTTGTTCATATGCGATTTAAACGGTAAATGCTGATAGATTTGACACATCATATGAAACGTAGACTACATTTATTATGGAGTTAATGTCTGTGCGAACAGAGCCGCAATTTACTGACAGCAAGAGCGTTTGCTACTGAGAGATATGCAAAATACACCGCATTTAGTACGACAAACTTTCGCTGCGGATTTTCAAAATAAAATACAGTAAAACTATGTTTGCAGTCCCAAGTTAAATAGGAATTTAACAATAAACACAAGATAATTATTTACACTGTTACATTTACAAATAGCATTGTTTACTCACTCATACACTGCGTGTCTCTGTTGCCAACTAATGGGAGGAATGGTGCTGCTTGTGCTGAGACATCAGTGAAACAATGTCGGGATCCAAACTGGAGAGTTTTAGTCTCATATCACAGTCCACATTGATCCTGTTACGCTGCTTTGTTTTCAGACCAACAAGTGCAGAAAAACCAGCTTCACAGTTGTAGGTGGTTGGAAACGGCATCAACTGTTTCAGAGCAGCGTCAGCCAGCTCTGGGTGCTCAGGCTGGACGTGGACCCAAAAGTCTGTCAAGCTTTTCTCTCTGAAAGTCGTCCTCAGTGTCCCATCAGATGCGATGTCCACAAGGCTGTCAACCTGTCTCGGTGGGAGCTTGGAACTGACGTGTTCAATGTGTGTTTTGTCCCCAAATGGATACCTGATCCACTCAAAGCCTGCATCTAGTTCTGGGAAATATCTTCCCAGCTGAAAGTGAAGGCCTTGCAGATGTTCCTTGAAGGCTGCAACTGTGCCGCCGTCCAGCTCTTCATCTGCAGCGAGGAGAAAATCCGCCAGCGTCGGAAAACAGTCAAACTCCTGGCGATCCAGACGGACACACCACAATTCCATCTTGAGGCGTGCAGCTTTAATTTTGTCCTGCACATTGAAAACAGTAACAGCTTTCCCCTGCAGCGCTAAGTTCAGAGCATTGAGAACGCTCAAGACATCGGCCAGGTATGCCAATTGTGAGAGCCACTGGAAGTCATGCAGTCTGTCATTCAGTTCATCAGTATGATGCAAGAATAACCTCATCGCGCAGTTCAAATAGACGGGTGAGAACTTTCCCACGCGACAGCCAGCGAACTTCAGTATGAAAAAGCAGTTTTGTGTGTTCACTTCCCATTTCTTCACACAGAGCTTTAAAAAGACGTGTGTTCAGTGCTTTGGTTTTTATTGTATTCACAATTTTCACAGACTGGTCCAGTACTGATTTGAGGCATGGTGGCATTTTCTTCACAGCCAGCTGTTCTCTGTGAATGCAACAGTGTGTTGCTGTGGCGCAAGGTGCAACTGCGCGTATGCGCGCTGCCAGTCCCTTATGTTTTCCAGTCATTGCAGTCGCACCATCTGTGCAAATACCAACACATCGTGTCCAGTCGATATGACTCTGCACGATGAAATTGTTGACCGAGTCAATAATGGCTTCCCCTGTGGTGTTGGTCGGCAGGGAACGACAAAAAAGAAATTCATCCTGCACACCGCCAGCATGAATATACCTGACAAAACACAGCAGATTTGCCTCATTCCCGATATCAGTTGACTCGTCCAGCTGCAGTGTGAAAAACTGGCTTTGGCGTAAACGTGTGATCAGCTGATTTTTCACATCTTCAGCCATGGCTGTTATTCGCCGCTGGACAGTCTCATTAGAGAGTGGGACCCTGTTAATTTCGTCACTTGCGGTCTCCCCAAACAATATGTTAGTCATAACTTTGGCAGCTGGTTTGACTAAATGCTCACCTATCGAATGAGGTTTTCCTGCTTTTGCAATTAGAAGGGATACCCTGTATGATGCTTCTGTATCCTTCGCATTTTCCCCCGGTACAAAACACTGTGAGGGCGCCTTCGTCATGTGTTTCTTAAATTCATCAAGTTTTCTCTCAAAAACTCCCAAAGGTTTCCCAATGTAATCCTTGTGTTTACTTTCAAAATGTCGCTTGAGCTTGGCAGGTTTCATAGCCTCGTTCGCCAACGACTCGTAGCACAAAACACATTGTGGATTGGGATCCTCTTCATCTCCAGTCCAAAAAAATCCAAATTTGATGTAGTCGCTGTGATATTTTCTCTTCACTTTAGCGCTGGACTTTCTGCATTCAAGCCGAGTTTCACAGCTTTCAGCCGGGTGGTTGTTAGACAGCGAACCATTCTCCTGGGACTCAGTAACGCACACAAAAGCACTTGTTGCTGCTGAATCACCTGAATCAGGACGATGCACCTTGACTGTCGCATCAGATTTTTCATTTCATTTTCTTTTAACTGACCCTGTCTTTAGCCATCGATCCATCTTGTCAGTTGACCGTTCTTTTGTTTATTTTTTTTAGTTGACCGCTCAAATTGACCGCGCAGATCATTTATGACATAAGACGTAAAACTAACGTACGTACCTACGTACATACGCTACATCTATGATACCCTCTATACTAGTAATTTTTTAACAGTTTGAGAAACACTTTAAACTTATAATATATATGAATTTCAAATGTGGCATTTTACTAATATACTCGCGGACCACGGACCACTCTTTGAGAGACTGCTCTATAGGGTTTAGGGCAGGTGAGGAAGGGTTTAGGACAGGTGAGGAAGGGTTTAGGACAGGTGAGGAAGGGTTTAGGTCAGGTGAGGAAGGGTTTAGGTCAGGTGAGGAAGGGTTAAGGTCAGGTGAGGAAGGGTTTAGGACAGGTGAGGAAGGGTTTATGACAGGTGAGGAAGGGTTTAGGACAGGTGAGGAAGGGTTTAGGTCAGGTGAGGAAGGGTTAAAGTCAGGTGAGGAAGGGTTAAGGTCAGGTGAGGAAGGGTTAAGGACAGGTGAGGAAGGGTTTATGACAGGTGAGGAAGGGTTTATGACAGGTGAGGAAGGGTTTATGACAGGTGAGGAAGGGTTTAGGACAGGTGAGGAAGGGTTTAGGACAGGTGAGGAAGGGTTTATGACAGGTGAGGAAGGGTTTATGACAGGTGAGGAAGGGTTTAGGACAGGTGAGGAAGGGTTTAGGTCAGGTGAGGAAGGGTTAAAGTCAGGTGAGGAAGGGTTAAGGTCAGGTGAGGAAGGGTTAAGGACAGGTGAGGAAGGGTTTAGGACAGGTGAGGAAGGATTTAGGACAGGTGAGGAAGGATTTAGGACAGGTGAGGAAGGGTTTAGGTCAGGTGAGGAAGGGTTTAGGACAGGTGAGGAAGGGTTTAGGACAGGTGAGGAAGGATTTAGGACAGGTGAGGAAGGGTTTAGGTCAGGTGAGGAAGGGTTAAGGTCAGGTGAGGAAGGGTTAAGGTCAGGTGAGGAAGGGTTAAGGTCAGGTGAGGAAGGATTTAGGACAGGTGAGGAAGGGTTTAGGTCAGGTGAGGAAGGGTTAAGGTCAGGTGAGGAAGGGTTAAGGTCAGGTGAGGAAGGATTTAGGACAGGTGAGGAAGGGTTTAGGTCAGGTGAGGAAGGGTTAAAGTCAGGTGAGGAAGGGTTAAGGTCAGGTGAGGAAGGGTTAAGGACAGGTGAGGAAGGGTTTAGGACAGGTGAGGAAGGATTTAGGACAGGTGAGGAAGGATTTAGGACAGGTGAGGAAGGGTTTAGGTCAGGTGAGGAAGGGTTTAGGACAGGTGAGGAAGGGTTTAGGACAGGTGAGGAAGGATTTAGGACAGGTGAGGAAGGGTTTAGGTCAGGTGAGGAAGGGTTAAGGTCAGGTGAGGAAGGGTTAAGGACAGGTGAGGAAGGGTTTAGGACAGGTGAGGAAGGATTTAGGACAGGTGAGGAAGGGTTTAGGTCAGGTGAGGAAGGGTTTAGGTCAGGTGAGGAAGGGTTTAGGTCAGGTGAGGAAGAGGGCCATGTCCTTATTGTTTCATCTTTAAGGTCTTTACTGGTTAACCACACAGCAGAGTACTTTGATGCCTGTGACGGAGCGTTGTTCTTCATAAAATCCTGGTCTTCCTGAAAGATGCAGACTTGTTCCTGTACCACTGATGGAAGAAAGTGTCTTCTAAAAACTGGCTGTAGGTTCAGGAGTTGATTTTGAGTCCATCTTCAACCTGAAAAGGTCCAACCAGCTCATGTTCAACAACACCAGTAGCCCACCTCCACCTTGCTGGTGTCTGAGTGGAAGTGGAGCTCTGTGCCTGTTACTGATCCATCTGCTCCGTCAAGAGTCAGCCTCATCTCAGCAGTCCATGAAACCTTTGACAGATCTGTCTTCAGATATTTCTTGGCCCAGTCTTGAAGTTTGAACTCGTGTGTCTTGTTCAGTGGAGGTTGGGTTTCTGCCTCTCTTACATTGGCCATGTCTCTGAACACCTGAGACTTCTGGGCCCTCCAGGTAGCTCACAGTCCTGGAATATGATACTGGAGGATAATGGCTTCCTGGTAGCTTCACGTTTCCTTCTTCTCAAATCTTTGAGATTTCATCTTTTTCTCAACACGTTTCTTGCGACCCTGTTGACTATGTTCAACAAAACGTTTGATGGTCCTGTGATCACACCCCAATATCTTATCAATATAGTTACAACGATCTGCAGGATTCAGGAGTGAAGCTGAGAGATCTTCTGGAGAGTCTCAGGTCAGTTCACTGACTCTCTGTTACTGCTGGAGATTACATCACGTGTTAAACTTTTTTTTTATTATCCAAAGCGACTTACATACTCAATACTGTGGGCAATCCCCACAGGAGCAATTTAGGGTGAAGTGTCTCAGGGACACAACGACATGCTGACTGCAGTGGGGTTTGAACCTGTGACCCCCTGATTCAAAGTTCAGTGCACTAACCCACTGAGCCACAGCCTCCCTTAGATCTCATGTTTCATTAGTTATTCAACCTGATTCTTCTACATTCATATATTGCATCCATACTTTTGTAATTGCTGTTTTATTCATATTTTAATTAGGGCTGCTCGATTATGGCAAAAATCATAATCACGATTATTTTGGTCAAAACTGATATCAGGATTATTAAATACGATTATTCTTTGGCTTTGAAAACATCCATTTATTGAACTTTAAACAAAATAATAATAATCTGAACAGTATGTTTTTAAAAGTTGATTTCCCTGAACTTTAAGTTTAATTCAACTGAAAAACCAATACAAAATAAATGATACATTTATATCTACATTTAAATAATATCAAAACAATAAATACCAATAAAGAAGATCAACAAATATTTTGGAGCGCACTTCCACAACCTGCTAAACATATATAAATATGATAACTGATGTCACTCTCAACCTGTAATGTTTAATTCTACTGCTCCACGCAGTGCTCTTATTTTGGTAACCCCTCACCTGGAAACAGGAAGTAGCTGAGAGGCTCCGGCTGGACGAGTTCGTGAAAGTTGACGCTAGAGACGGAGAATAAAGAAACTAAAGCTTCCCTTGTGACGTGTTTCTATGGATTTATGAAACAGACAGCAATGTCACAGCACGACCCTGCTGAGGGGGCTTTAGGGGGGGGGGGCAGGGTGTGCTGTGACTTGCTATGGGCATAGATATGTTGTTTTCATAATCGTTGCAAGACAAAATCGAGATTAAAATACGATTAATTGCACAGCCCTAATTTAAATGTTTACGTACTAAATAAAGTAATTTAAAGAGCCTGTGACACGAGTTTCCCCCATCATCCAAACCCATCAATTTGAGTAAATATTGTCCCCTTGAAAACCGTTACTGAACTGATTTTGGATATTTGTACTTTGATAACCATTAATCTGCCCTTCAATGTTGACCATTTTCTGGATCTTCTCGGGGATTCTTCAAGTCCCGCCAAATGATGGGTGACGTCATTGCGGGCACAGCGCTTCAGCTGCACCGTTCAGGATCCCAGCATCTGCATGTAAACGCACGATGGCGCACACAGCAGCAAGCTCAGACAGCGATGACAGTTTAATTTTGAACGTGTCTGAGAGCTCATATGAGGCTGAAGGATCGGTTTATGTTGTATCTGTTAGAAGTTTAGGAATTAGGTCAATATGGGCGATCATTCGGTCATGTAGCCAGTGGTGGACTGGGACTAAAAATCATCATCCCGGGACTCTCGACCGGCCCACTTCGGTACCGCTAGTAAATTGTCAACGGGGGGAGTGGGGGATGTCGGGGGCGGCGGGTGCTGTAGGCTGGGGAAGGCTAAGCCTTCCCAAATATTTGTGTCACTGCATCCTGGTAAAATACAAATATAATGTATAATGTCTGTGTCTTTGACATTAGCGCTGCTAGCCACCTGTGCCCTGTACTACGAAGCCAGTTCAACATACCCTGGATATGTTTGAGTAACAACAAACTAACAACAAACTAACAAACGAGATCTCGCTAAGCGGTCCTACGACGCTGGTTATTCAACTCGGTAAATCAAGCCAGGGTTTCTCTCACCAGCTGAGAGCGCGTTCACGTCTAAGACACGAGTGGATCTGACTTTAATTACATTTGACTCGAGTGTTTCGTCAACATAATGTGTTGCTTAAAATAATACTTCTGCATACAGTATGTGACGCTGTAAGTGTTGCACGGCCAGATACGGCTGGAGAAGCTGACTCGGATAAGGAGATATATGATATATTATGATATTATATGATCGATGATCTGATTGATGATGTAATATGAATGATAAGTGCGACACGTCGGCGTCTTCTCTGCATACGGCAGTTTAAACTGTATTTCCTTTATCCTGTAATATGAACTTGAGAGATTTAAACTCCGCACACTGAGTTGATCTCTTTTCTATAGACGCCGGAGGCGGGCAGCGTCAGGTAAAAGAAGTTATGTAGCCTTCCCAAACCTGAGCCTCACGCGCCGCCTATGGGGGATGTAGCTAGTGACTTATCCGACCGGCCCACTTCGGTACCGGCCCATCGGGATTCGTCCCGATGGCCAGTCCGCCACTGCACCCAGCCCACGTAAACTGTCAACGGGGGGAGCCTCGCTGCGGGGAAACGGTGGACCTAGTGTCCCGATCGGAGTGGGAATAATAATAATAATAATAATAATCCGTGCATTTTATCCATTAATTTCCCAACATTGTGGTAAAAAAACCACACGTTTAATCCACGTTGGTGTACTCAACTACAAAAAGCATCGGTTTGTTTTCTCATCAGGAAATGCAGACCGGCTCAAACAAACGATTTGTAATCATCATCCTCACGATCATTTAATGTGTCATATGTTCGCCGAATTGACATGAAAGCACTAATAATGTAGTTTCATCCACTTGAGTTTACAACTACAAAAATAATCGTTTTGTTTTTATATCACATCCGACAGGAGGAAATTCAGCAGCTCTCACTACCGATTTGTAATCCTAATTTAATCATCATCTTCACCACGATCATTTATGTTTATGTTCGCCGGATTGACATGAAAGCACTGACGAATATGAATATACTGTAGTCAACTTCATTACAACGTTATTAACGTGCCTAAACTCAGTAATTCACCATTTCTACCTATGACAACACACTGTCCGTGTTTGGCTCTCTCGCCGCACAGTGAAGCGTTCCCGCATTGACGTCACTTCCGGCTTCCCCCAAAACTTCAAAATGAGTCGAAGGAATTTCCCCGCGATGTTCGAAATTATTGATATTTATCGGAACGGTATCGCACCTTCTTTTTTAAACTGACGGTTCGAGATGACTAGTAGCCCAATATTTCATTGCACAACAGTTGTTGGGATGCTGTCACAGGCTCTTTAAAGGAACTGTTATAGATATCTGCTGTTAGTTGTAAAAAGTAAATCTGTGTTTTTAATATTTAGTAAACGATAACGTCTGAATAAAGGTCATCTGAAGTGATATTAGTTTGACATGATAAAGGTTACTTTCTGAAGGAGACACATTTTATTGTTCATTCATTTCAATGTTGAGAAACACATCTGATTATAAACTCTTCTTTATCCTCATCATGTTTTCTTTATTCAGACTGAGGAGCTGCAGGTTGTCAGAGATCAGCTGTTCTGCTCTGATCTCAGCTCTGAAGTCCAACCCCTCCCATCTGAGAGATCTGAACCTGAGTCACAACGCTCTGCAGGATTCAGGAGTGGAGCTGCTGAGAGATCTTCTGGAGAGTCCAGACTGCAGACTCAGACTCTCAGGTCAGTTCACTGACTCTCTGTTCCTGCTGGAGATCTCAGGTTTCATTAGTTATTCAACCTGATTCTTCTACATTCATATATTTCATCCATACTTTTGTAATTGTTGTTTTATTCATATTTTAATTAGGGCTGCTCGATTATGGCAAAAATCATAATCACGATTATTTTGGTCAAAACTGATATCAGGATTATTAAATACGATTATTCTTTGGCTTTGAAAACATCCATTTATTGAACTTTAAACAAATAATAATCTGAACAGTATGTTTTTAACAGTTGATTTCCCTGAACTTTAAGTTTAATTCAACTGAAAAACCAATACAAAATAAATGATACATTTATATCTACATTTAAATAATATCAAAACAATAAATACCAATAAAGAAGATCAACAAATATTTTGGAGCGCACTTCCACAACCTGCTAAACATATATAAATATGATAACTGATGTCACTCTCAACCTGTAATGTTTAATTCTACTGCTCCACGCAGTGCTCTTATTTTGGTAACCCCTCACCTGGAAACAGGAAGTAGCTGAGAGGCTCCGGCTGGACGAGTTCGTGAAAGTTGACGCTAGAGACGGAGAATAAAGAAACTAAAGCTTCCCTTGTGACGTGTTTCTATGGATTTATGAAACAGACTGCAAGTCACAGCACGACCTGCTGAGGGGGCTTTAGGGGGGGGGGCAGGGTGTGTGAGACACATTGAGAGCATCGCTGCGAAAGGGAATGCAGCAAAATAATCGTTTTATTTCGATTACGTTGTTTTCATAATCGTTGAGACAAAATCGAGATTAAAATACGATTAATTGCACAGCCCTAATTTAAATGTTTACGTACTAAATAAAGTACTTAAAGGAACTGTTATAGATATCTGCTGTTAGTTGTAAAAAGTAAATCTGTGTTTTTAATATTTAGTAAACGATAACGTCTGAATAAAGGTCATCTGAAGTGATATTAGTTTGACATGATAAAGGTTACTTTCTGAAGGAGACACATTTTATTGTTCATTCATTTAAATGTTGAGAAACACATCTGATTATAAACTCTTCTTAATCCTCATCATGTTTTCTTTCTTCAGTCTGGAGAGCTGCAGTTTGTCAGAGATCAGCTGGTCTGCTCTGATCTCAGCTCTGAAGTCCAACCCCTCCCATCTGAGAGATCTGAACCTGAGTGAGAACGCTCTGCAGGATTCAGGAGGGGAGCTGCTGAGAGATCTTCTGGAGAGTCCAGACTGCAGACTGCAGACTCTCAGGTCAGTTCACTGACTCTCTGTTCCTGCTGGAGATCTCATGTTTCATTAGTTATTCAACCTGATTCTTCTACATTCATATATTGCATCCATACTTTTGTAATTGTTGTTTTATTCATATTTTAATTAGGGCTGCTCGATTATGGCAAAAATCATAATCACGATTATTTTGGTCAAAACTGATATCAGGATTATTAAATACGATTATTCTTTGGCTTTGAAAACATCCATTTATTGAACTTTAAACAAATAATAATCTGAACAGTATGTTTTTAACAGTTGATTTCCCTGAACTTTAAGTTTAATTCAACTGAAAAACCAATACAAAATAAATGATACATTTATATCTACATTTAAATAATATCAAAACAATAAATACCAATAAAGAAGATCAACAAATATTTTGGAGCGCACTTCCACAACCTGCTAAACATATATAAATATGATAACTGATGTCACTCTCAACCTGTAATGTTTAATTCTACTGCTCCACGCAGTGCTCTTATTTTGGTAACCCCTCACCTGGAAACAGGAAGTAGCTGAGAGGCTCCGGCTGGACGAGTTCGTGAAAGTTGACGCTAGAGACGGAGAATAAAGAAACTAAAGCTTCCCTTGTGACGTGTTTCTATGGATTTATGAAACAGACAGCAAGTCACAGCACGACCTGCTGAGGGGGCTTTAGGGGGGGGGGGCAGGGTGTGCTGTGACTTGCTGTGGGCATAGATCTGTCTCATAATAATGTGTGTGTAAATATGTGATTTGTAAAACACCACAAATGCATTTAAAAGATTTGCAAACTCACAAATAAATGTGCAAGTGTAAAACGGATCTGCAAATACGCTAAATATTTTCACAAATAAAAAAAAGATCTGTGATTATCTCTTTAACATTTACAACTTTCGATCCGGCATTTGTGAATCCATTTTGTATTTGTCGACCCAAAATGCGCTCGTGGATCTCAACTCTCTGCTCGTGGATCGTCTTTTTACACACACGGAACTTTGAGACATATTTTCCGCCGGTCTCGGCTCAAATCTACTCGTGTCACTCGGTTACTTTCGGAAACCACGTGATGGCCCGCTGATGACGACATTTCCGCATGATTTCAAAGTAAGAGCATGATGGTTTGTTTAATGCTGTTTTTTTAATGAACAGTGGAACATTAGATGCATTCTTCATCACCATCATCATCATCATCATCATCATGTTATAGTGATACAGTTAGTTTGTGTTAGTTTATTGGATCAATACAGCATATCGAGCACTTGCATTGATGTTGAAGTGCAGGCTTTACGCCACTTCCGGGTCCCGGGGAGCAGCTGGCAGCGAAGCAGCCCAGATAGTCAAGCGGGTCGAAGTTACAAAGCACTTCACATCTTATTAATCGGCCTAATTTTACCTTACCAGTGCAGTAATAAAGTAATCTGTAGAAAAGCACCGTATTTAGGTCAGCCTTCATAGTAAGGCTACATTAAATGTTATAATATTCATCGTGTCCTTTCTACTGTATATGCATATATTCCTGTCTATTGCTTTCATTTGTATTTCATGTTATTGTGTTTATACTTGTTTCCACACATTTCACAATTTGGGATGAATGAAGTATCTATCTATGATATCCATCTATCTGTCTGTCTGCTTACCTACCTATACCTGCCTACCTATACCTGCCTACCTATACCTACCTACCTATACCTACCTACCTATACCTGCCTACCTATACCTACCTACCTATACCTGCCTACCTATACCTGCCTACCTATACCTACCTACCTATACCTACCTACCTATACCTGCCTACCTATACCTACCTACCTATACCTGCCTACCTATACCTACCTACCTATACCTACCTACCTATACCTGCCTACCTATACCTACCTACCTATACCTACCTACCTATACCTACCTACCTATACCTGCCTACCTATACCTGCCTACCTATACCTACCTACCTATACCTACCTACCTATACCTACCTACCTATACCTGCCTACCTATACCTGCCTACCTATACCTGCCTACCTACCTATACCTGCCTACCTATACCTACCTACCTATACCTACCTACCTATACCTACCTACCTATACCTGCCTACCTATACCTGCCTACCTACTAGTTGTTTTGTTTGGAAAGGTTTTGTCATTGCATTGCTCTTTACCGGCACCTGCAGAGCACAGGACTTTACATTGTACTTACAATTTTACTTTGTAACTTCGACCCGCTTGACTGAATACACAACAAACCATGAAGAAAGAGTTTTATCTGCTTCGCTGCCAGCTGCTCCCCGGGACCCGGAAGTGGCGTATAGCCTGCACTTCAACATCAATGCAAGTGCTCGATATGCTGTATTGATCCAATAAACTAACTGTATCACTATAACATGATGATGATGATGGTGATGAAGAATGCATCTAATGTTCCACTGTTCATTAAAAAAACAGCATTAAACAAACCATCATGCTCTTACTTTGAAATCATGCGGAAATGTCGTCATCAGCGGGCCATCACGTGGTTTCCGAAAGTAACCGAGTGACACGAGTAGATTTGAGCCGAGACCGGCGGAAAATATGTCTCAAAGTTCCGTGTGTGTAAAAAGACGATCCACGAGCAGAGAGTTGAGATCCACGAGCGCATTTTGGGTCGACAAATACAAAATGGATTCACAAATGCCGGATCGAAAGTTATAAATGTTAAAGAGATAATCACAGATCTTTTTTTTATTTGTGAAAATATTTAGCGTATTTGCAGATCCGTTTTACACTTGCACATTTATTTGTGAGTTTGCGAATCTTTTAAATGCATTTGTGGTGTTTTACAAATCACATATTTACACACACATTATTATGAGACAGATCTATGCCCACAGCAAGTCACAGCACACCCTGCTGAGGGGGCTTTAGGGGGGGGGGGGCAGGGTGTGTGAGACACATTGAGAGCATCGCTGCGAAAGGGAATGCAGCAAAATAATCGTTTTATTTCGATTACGTTGTTTTCATAATCGTTGAGACAAAATCGAGATTAAAATACGATTAATTGCACAGCCCTAATTTAAATGTTTACGTACTAAATAAAGTTCTTAAAGGAACTGTTATAGATATCTGCTGTTAGTTGTAAAAAGTAAATCTATGTTTTTAATATTTAGTAAACGATAACGTCTGAATAAAGGTCATCTGAAGTGATATTAGTTTGACATGATAAAGGTTACTTTCTGAAGGAGACACATTTTATTGTTCATTCATTTCAATGTTGAGAAACACATCTGATTATAAACTCTTCTTTATCCTCATCATGTTTTCTTTCTTCAGTCTGAGGAGCTGCAGTTTGTCAGAGATCAGCTGTTCTGCTCTGATCTCAGCTCTGAAGTCCAACCCCTCCCATCTGAGAGATCTGAACCTGAGTCTCAACGATCTGCAGGATTCAGGAGTGAAGCTGCTGAGAGATCTTCTGGAGAGTCCAGACTGCAGACTGGAGATTCTCAGGTCAGTTCACTGACTCTCTGTTCCTGCTGGAGATCTCATGTTTCATTAGTTATTCAACCTGATTCTTCTACATTCATATATTACATCCATACTTTTGTAATTGCTGTTTTATTCATATTTTAATTAGGGCTGCTCGATTATGGCAAAAATCATAATCACGATTATTTTGGTCAAAACTGATATCAGGATTATTAAATACGATTATTCTTTGGCTTTGAAAACATCCATTTATTGAACTTTAAACAAATAATAATAATCTGAACAGTATGTTTTTAACAGTTGATTTCCCTGAACTTTAAGTTTAATTCAACTGAAAAACCAATACAAAATAAATGATACATTTATATCTACATTTAAATAATATCAAAACAATAAATACCAATAAAGAAGATCAACAAATATTTTGGAGCGCACTTCCACAACCTACTAAACATATATAAATATGATAACTGATGTCACTCTCAACCTGTAATGTTTAATTCTACTGCTCCACGCAGTGCTCTTATTTTGGTAACCCCTCACCTGGAAACAGGAAGTAGCTGAGAGGCTCCGGCTGGACGAGTTCGTGAAAGTTGACGCTAGAGACGGAGAATAAAGAAACTAAAGCTTCCCTTGTGACGTGTTTCTATGGATTTATGAAACAGACTGCAAGTCACAGCACGACCTGCTGAGGGGGCTTTAGGGGGGGGGGCAGGGTGTGCTGTGACTTGCTGTGGGCATAGATCTGTCTCATAATAATGTGTGTGTAAATATGTGATTTGTAAAACACCACAAATGCATTTAAAAGATTTGCAAACTCACAAATAAATGTGCAAGTGTAAAACGGATCTGCAAATACGCTAAATATTTTCACAAATAAAAAAAAGATCTGTGATTATCTCTTTAACATTTACAACTTTCGATCCGGCATTTGTGAATCCATTTTGTATTTGTCGACCCAAAATGCGCTCGTGGATCTCAACTCTCTGCTCGTGGATCGTCTTTTTACACACACGGAACTTTGAGACATATTTTCCGCCGGTCTCGGCTCAAATCTACTCGTGTCACTCGGTTACTTTCGGAAACCACGTGATGGCCCGCTGATGACGACATTTCCGCATGATTTCAAAGTAAGAGCATGATGGTTTGTTTAATGCTGTTTTTTTAATGAACAGTGGAACATTAGATGCATTCTTCATCACCATCATCATCATCATCATCATGTTATAGTGATACAGTTAGTTTGTGTTAGTTTATTGGATCAATACAGCATATCGAGCACTTGCATTGATGTTGAAGTGCAGGCGATACGCCACTTCCGGGTCCCGGGGAGCAGCTGGCAGCGAAGCAGCCCAGATAGTCAAGCGGGTCGAAGTTACAAAGCACTTCACATCTTATTAACCTCTTAAGCCCTGAGCCTGTCTTTCAGGTTTCAGGCTCGAAAATGCCACTAATACAACAAAGACTATATCTTCACTTCTAAAAGGGGTAAATTAATAATCCTTTCTCTCAAAGCAAGGTTACATCTGTGAGTTGGATGTAGAAGTGTCAGAATCAATATAGATGTTTTTATTTTAAAGTAAATTCAGATGGAACATAGTAAAAACATGTAAATTCTAATGTCCGCCTAAAAACACCCCATTACTTATAGTAAAAACCACCCTTGAATGATGGGTTAGTAGACTAAAAGCTTTAGGAATCCAAACTATAACATATAATAAGTACCCTGTATCAAGATTGATGCAAAACAAGTTAAATTTGACCTTTTTAAAGAGGTTTAGAAAAATAAAGTCCAGGCGGACTCACCTCTGGGTAATTTGGGAACCATCAGTTCCATTTGAACTTTTTCACTGTAAAAATCATTTTATTACTTTGAATTTTCACTATAGGGAATCATTCCATCCAAATACAACTGTTGTGAAAAAAATAAAATATAAGAACATACTTTGTTATCCTCTTAGGCAAGGCAAGTTTATTTATATAGCACTTATAGGCCCCACGGACCGAAATCGCGTCATTTGCAGGAAACAACGTCTAAGGAACCTTACTATTTAATAAACTATGAATATTTTATATCCATATAACGGGAAAAAACTAATTTAACTGATCTTTTTCATTTATTTTTTCAAAAAAACCACAATGCTAACAGTGAGCATCTGAATTAGCCCCGAGCGAAAAATGCTAACCTATTACTGCACCAAAAATCACTCCTAGCTCCCTTATTACTTATCCTAGCTCCCTTATTACTTATCCTAGCTGCACATCCAACACATCGTTTATGATCGTAAAGACACAGAATCTAACGGTGCCCACCTCAACACTGAAAGATACAAACTTGCGACGTTATCAACAAAAACGTACATCAAAACAAGTGGCGCTAGGTACTAGCATGCGCTAGGCTAATGGCTTACCTTCCTCTTTGCCTGGTCTAAACTGGTCTTCAATGGCATTAAAACGATAAAAACGATGATGTAGTTAATCCATAGGTTAATATCCAATGTGGCTGTGTCCCCTTTGAAATGTTCTGATAATCTATAAGAAATAAAACTGCAATTCCGTTATCTGCTGTCCGCTCTGTCCTCCGTGCGATCTGGGTCCTGTTGTAATGCCAGCTGTTACGTAGTAAACAATAAATGAAGCCGCCTGCGTAAAGTACGTAAACTGGCTGGCATTCTTTATACTTTACGCAGGACCATATCTCTAGAACCCATTGGTCGATTCGTGTGATTTACACCTTTTTCTTAACCATCAGAACCAATAGAATCGATGGGCAGTTCCCAAATCAACGTAAACATTACCATAGCGGACGTAATAGAGAAACGGACAAAGCATATCTGAAAGTGCACGCCTGGACGGCGAAACTTTATACCCAGTATATTGCCATAAATATGATGAAGGATTATCAGTCAAAATTTCTACGTGACACAAAGACATTGGATTAACCTTGAGCGGCGTTTTTATTCCGGTGAACACAACTTTTGATCACAAATCAAAAAAGGTAAGACGAAATTATTGTAATATTTTTGAAACCGGATGTTGTTTACTTTCTCTTTTCTGGCTGATAGCTCCGCAATTCGGGGTCCTACAGTGATGATATTTACATGTGTGGAATCTGTGGAGTCTTTGCTTTAAATCGTATATCTTGTTTGTGCAGTTACGATAAGTAATAAGGGCATTTCTACCGTGAGTGCTGTGCAAATACCGTTAGCATTACTTAGCATTTTTTCGCTCCATGCTAATTCAAAGGCTTGGTATTACTCTTGTGTTTCTTTTAGCTAAAAATGGTTCACATTGTCAGTTAGCGGAGTTTCTTACCATTAAAAGGGTATGGAACATTAATAGTTTCATAAATGTTAAGAAGCCCTGAGACATAGTCTCATAAAAAAACGGTGGGAGGGGTCCCCTGGGGGGACCCTCGGGCTTAAGAGGTTAATCGGCCTAATTTTACCTTACCAGTGCAGTAATAAAGTAATCTGTAGAAAAGCACCGTATTTAGGTCAGCCTTCATAGTAAGGCTACATTAAATGTTATAATATTCATCGTGTCCTTTCTACTGTATATGCATATATTCCTGTCTATTGCTTTCATTTGTATTTCATGTTATTGTGTTTATACTGGTTTCCACACATTTCACAATTTGGGATGAATGAAGTATCTATCTATGATATCCATCTATCTGTCTGTCTGCTTAACTACCTATACCTGCCTACCAGGGTTTCCGTTAGCCGGTAATTACCGGTTTTTAGCTGGTCAAATTGAATAAAAACCGGTAAATTCAAAACCTGCCGGTCAAAATGTCCGATGCTCCGATCGATTGGCCGCCGATCATTATCTGCCGATATTCACTCTTAATAGTTTGATCTGTGCTCTCTATAAAGGCCGATCAGGAGAGCTGGATCTGATCGATATGGACATAAACGCGAGTGAAGTGTAACCGGACGCGAGATAGAGATCAGATCAGCTGCTGAGTCTGACCTGAAGCCCCGCCCACTGTTTAGCGCGCTGCATGAGAAACTGACGGGCTGTCAGGAGAGAGAGGGAGGGAGAGAGAGAGGGAGGGAGAGAGAGAGAGAGGATCCGTTTCTCCCGTGTTATTATTCAAAGTGAATGTAAACTTTTGAATAATGTACTTTATCTACTACAAGTAGTTTCTTTGAATGTAATAATGATGTTGTTTGTTGTTTGTGGAATCATTTATTGAAAAATGAATTTGAATTTTTCGATCTGTTATAAAATGTACGATTAGAAACTGAAGCAATATAAAAACGAGCCCCATTAACTGAGTTTTAAACATCAGCATATCCGGTCCTAGTCCGGTAATTACCTGCTAACGGAAACTCTGCCACACAATTCTTATTATTATTATTGAAACATGACCGGTAAGTTTCAAATGGGTCCGGTAAAATAAATTCTGTTCGGACATTTGACCGGCGAGAAAAAATCCTAGCGGAAACCCTGCTGCCTACCTATACCTACCTACCTATACCTGCCTACCTATACCTGCCTACCTATACCTACCTACCTATACCTGCCTACCTATACCTACCTACCTATACCTACCTACCTATACCTGCCTACCTATACCTACCTACCTATACCTACCTACCTATACCTACCTACCTATACCTACCTACCTATACCTGCCTACCTATACCTGCCTACCTATACCTACCTACCTATACCTACCTACCTATACCTACCTACCTATACCTACCTACCTATACCTGCCTACCTATACCTGCCTACCTATACCTGCCTACCTATACCTGCCTACCTATACCTGCCTACCTATACCTACCTACCTATACCTGCCTACCTATACCTGCCTACCTATACCTACCTACCTATACCTACCTACCTATACCTGCCTAACTATACCTACCTACCTATACCTGCCTACCTATACCTACCTACCTATACCTGCCTACCTATACCTGCCTACCTATACCTGCCTACCTATACCTGCCTACCTATACCTGCCTACCTATACCTACCTACCTATACCTGCCTACCTATACCTGCCTACCTATACCTACCTACCTATACCTACCTACCTATACCTGCCTACCTATACCTACCTACCTATACCTGCCTACCTATACCTACCTACCTATACCTACCTACCTATACCTACCTACCTATACCTACCTAACTATACCTACCTACCTATACCTGCCTACCTATACCTACCTACCTATATCTACCTACCTATACCTGCCTACCTATACCTACCTACCTATACCTACCTACCTATACCTACCTACCTATACCTACCTACCTATACCTACCTACCTACCTATACCTACCTACCTATACCTACCTAACTATACCTACCTACCTATACCTGCCTACCTATACCTACCTACCTATATCTACCTACCTATACCTGCCTACCTATACCTACCTACCTATACCTACCTAACTATACCTACCTACCTATACCTGCCTACCTATACCTACCTACCTATATCTACCTACCTATACCTGCCTACCTATACCTACCTACCTACCTACCTATATCTACCTACCTATACCTGCCTACCTATACCTACCTATACCTACCTACCTATACCTACCTACCTACTAGTTGTTTTGTTTGGAAAGGTTTTGTCATTGCATTGCTCTTTACCGGCACCTGCAGAGCACAGGACTTTACATTGTACTTACAATTTTACTTTGTAACTTCGACCCGCTTGACTGAATACACAACAAACCATGAAGAAAGAGTTTTATCTGCTTCGCTGCCAGCTGCTCCCCGGGACCCGGAAGTGGGGTATAGCCTGCACTTCAACATCAATGCAAGTGCTCGATATGCTGTATTGATCCAATAAACTAACACAAACTAACTGTATCACTATAACATGATGATGATGATGGTGATGGTGATGAAGAATGCATCTAATGTTCCACTGTTCATTAAAAAAACAGCATTAAACAAACCATCATGCTCTTACTTTGAAATCATGCGGAAATGTCGTCATCAGCGGGCCATCACGTGGTTTCCGAAAGTAACCGAGTGACACGAGTAGATTTGAGCCGAGACCGGCGGAAAATATGTCTCAAAGTTCCGTGTGTGTAAAAAGACGATCCACGAGCAGAGAGTTGAGATCCACGAGCGCATTTTGGGTCGACAAATACAAAATGGATTCACAAATGCCGGATCGAAAGTTATAAATGTTAAAGAGATAATCACAGATCTTTTTTTTATTTGTGAAAATATTTAGCGTATTTGCAGATCCGTTTTACACTTGCACATTTATTTGTGAGTTTGCAAATCTTTTAAATGCATTTGTGGTGTTTTACAAATCACATATTTACACACACATTATTATGAGACAGATCTATGCCCACAGCAAGTCACAGCACACCCTGCTGAGGGGGCTTTAGGGGGGGGGGCAGGGTGTGTGAGACACATTGAGAGCATCGCTGCGAAAGGGAATGCAGCAAAATAATCGTTTTATTTCGATTACGTTGTTTTCATAATCGTTGAGAGACAAAATCGAGATTAAAATACGATTAATTGCACGGCCCTAATTTAAATGTTTACGTACTAAATAAAGTTCTTAAAGGAACTGTTATAGATATCTGCTGTTAGTTGTAAAAAGTAAATCTATGTTTTTAATATTTAGTAAACGATAACGTCTGAATAAAGGTCATCTGAAGTGATATTAGTTTGACATGATAAAGGTTACTTTCTGAAGGAGACACATTTTATTGTTCATTCATTTCAATGTTGAGAAACACATCTGATTATAAACTCTTCTTTATCCTCATCATGTTTTCTTTATTCAGTCTGAGAGACGGCTGGTTGTCAGAGATCAGCTGTTCTGCTCTGGCCTCAGCTCTGAAGTCCAACATCCATCTGAGAGATCTGAACCTGAGTGAGAACGCTCTGCAGGATTCAGGAGAGCTGCTGAGAGATCTTCTGGAGAGTCCAGACTGCAGACTGGAGACCCTCAGGTCAGTAAGGGGTCTCTGCTGGTTCAGCAGTATTGTATGAAACTCAGGGAGGTGTTTCTCTCACTGGGGAAACAGATCAGTGATGTTACCCACTGACTGCAGGCTCTTCCATTTTTCCATCAGCTATAGAAAATGCAAAGCCACATTTAGTAAGTTATCGACTTTCTAAGGCCGCCCTCCACTACAGATTTTTCTAGTCGACTGATAGTCGTCAATTCAGGCGATTAGTCAACTCCAGTGGCGAACCGTGTCTATCACAACTGGACCTTCTGTAGACCCCCCCCCCCACCCCGGCGTTATAATGTCCGTCTTTTCACTGAATTGTCGTCTTGAAAAGGGAACTCACAACAATTCCGCAACAACTTCATCTTCACCTGTTGCACTTGTCATTTCAACGTTAAAAACAATAAAACGGCATGAATTACTTCGTCGCATTCATCTAGGGATGGGCAACTTGGATGGTGGTGGGGGCCACATAATCTTCGAACTGGCCACCAGGGGGCCGCAGATTCACTTGGAACACAGACACACACAAATTCCATGTGTTGTATGTAATTATTAACAAATATACTAAGTCTGACATCTTCATTGACATTTTACAATCTTTCAGGGAACAGCCTCTAATAAGCCACTAAACAAATATCAGTTCACAGAAATGTTATTTAATTTTTACAAGTGGCATGTTTGTGTTGAACAGGTTATTAAACAGTGGAATACAACTATTTTAAACTATTGGAAAGCACGGACAATGTGTGTGCATTGAGATTAACCATTAAGATGACATACACATGAAGTCATGAACACTAAGACACTTGTAGCCTGTCTCTGCTGACGCACAATAAGGGGAATGTCAACACAGACACCTGTCTGTTCCTCAGCGCCGCTCCCCCCCCCCCTCCCTCCCGCTAAAATTATGAATGAAAAGCGTATAGTAATCATAGATAACACGGCAGGGTCCGTGACAGTTTGTTTTCATCTGATTTCAAATAAACAAAGTCTTGGTTTTTAGAATATTAAACTTGGTTCGCCAAATTCAGATGATAAATACAACTTTGAAGCTTCGGCATAATTACAAGCAGGCATAACAACAGCCGGTGTTTCCCCGGGAAACAAACCCAATACACACAAACGCGTCACAGATTATATCGTGGTATTTGGCTGCCGAACGAAATAACTAACTAACGTAACTAGGAGTCTAGTGGACGGTATCAGTACTACAAGTAAAAAATTATATATATTTTTTTTTCATTAATTACGTTGTTTATAAATTAATCTGAGGGCCGCAAAAAGAGGGGCGCCATTTGCCCATCCCTGATCTAGATCCTCGATCGCTCTCCAGTTAACTAGCGGGCCTTCTAGAGCACCTGGAACCGAGGGGAACTCAGTCTGAAAGAACACGCCCATTGGCTACAAGTCAATATCTGATTGGTTGATCAAACTGTCAGTCCAAACGTACGCTCTCATTCAGTGCAACGGCCAGGGCATTCTACCAAGGATGTAGAATACCTGGTTGAAGGATATTCTACCCAGAGACCCAGGACCAGATCTGATTGGTTGCTTTCTTTTCTAACACAAAACCACTGAAATGCGTAGAGCATGGTCCGAGAAGGACAAACAAATCAACGTAACACTGTGATATTACAGATCAACAACACAGATACAATTCTCATTTATTCATTTTATATACATTTTATTTATATAATTAAATCGATCTTTTGTTTGTTTTATCTGAGTGTTTCAGGGTGTTCTCTGAATACCTTGAAGGCCCTGACGGTTCGCCACTGGTCGACTCACGTTTACGATATATTATGATTATTAATATATTAGCTTTTCTCCCAAAATGGTTTCAGTCTCCAAGGCTGATAAAGAACATTATTATAACAGTGTTGTGCTTCACATAGAATATATAATAAGACTGTAATAATGAACCTTTGAAATATAAATGAAATATTACAGTAGAGAGCGCATGAGAGTCACAGCGTCCTTTACGCTCAGAAGGATCCACACTTTAGATTTCCTGCCCGACAGAATGATCTCAATGACCAGGCGCTGCTCTGAATGAAGTCTGAGGGTTTCCAGCTGACTTCTTTAGTCGACTGACGTTCAGTCGACTAATTGGGGGCAAACTGTTGGATTGTGTTCATCCCTACAGGTTAGGACAAGGATTGACGATCAGAGCCAAGATCCAGAAGACCTGTGAGTACTGAAACCATATCCTCCATTCATCAAGATATTAATCAATCTGATCTTAAAAGGTATTTATAGTACAATAATTATTATTATTGTTTTATTATTATTTTTCTCACCTCTTCTCTCCATCAGGTGTCTCCGATGTGGAACAGGAAGTGAAGACAGACACAAAGGTGAGAGAGGAGCAGTTGAACAGAGTTGAAGCTAGAACTTAACTTGATAATAAAATAAATAACTTTGTTTGTTCCAGGCTCCTGAATCCTTCTCACCTGAACACACAACTGAGTCTTCATACAGGTAACCCTATAACATGACCAAATATTATTTTAAACACATATATTGATTGTGTTTAATTTCATGTCTTTCACCTTGAGGTATTGCATCCAATCTCTTTCCAGCAGACATAAATAAAATAATGACTCTGTGTGTAGGATTGTTTTCTTGTACCAGTCTAGATTCTCACTGGACTAGACATTCTGTTAATTTAATGAAAGGGTACACACACATCCTGATGCATAGACACATCTTCAGTGATGTTCCTGTAATCATCAGGTGTTTCAGATCTTTCAACAAACCCTCCTCCAGGTCAGACTCCAGCTGGATGAACAGTCAGAACACAGGCCAATGAAGGCTTGTTGTAGTAACGTGTCTCTTGTGTGTCTACAGGTTCAGGTGTCCTGGTCCAGGTGCGTTCCAGTGTGCTTCGACTGGCCTGGTGTTCGTCATGGCTCAGGAGGCAGAGCTTCTGTACAGGACGGTCCCTTGGGATGAGAGTCTCCTCCAATCAGCTGGCAAGCAGGCAGCAGGGCCGCTGTTCGACGTGAAGAGTTCTGATGAAGCTGCCGTCTGCCAGCTCCGTCTGCCACACAGTGAGACAGAGGATGGTAAAGACATCTAGTGTTAACAAATATACTTATATAATGTTTAGCACCTTCTAATATCCACTACCGCTCAGAAGTTACGAAGCAGTTAATTTAGTTTAACAAAGATAAGATAATTCAGACACAAAATCTGTTCTTTACATTCCAAATAGTCGTGTCCCCAAAAGAAGAAGAATGACATTATTAAAACATACATTTAGACGATGTGTTGCATGACATCATTATTGAAGCAGACGATGCAATGCAGCTCTAAATACTGAGTTGGAGTGTCTTTGAGCCTCTGCAGTCTCCTCACTGTATATTAAAGACATGTAAACTGTGACCTGTCAGTCCACAGCATGTTTAGCTGCTAACAGTGCTAACTCAACGCTAACTCTCACTCTAAGCTAGCAGTTTGATTAATTATTACTTTGTTATCCATCTCTTGCTCTTTCTGCTCTTCACATTGTCAGTCTGGCTGCAGCATGTACAAAACAAAACAACATTTATAAGTTAGACTTTCTACACCCTGAAAGCTTTAGAAAGCTCTTCACACATCAAGAGAATCACTCAGACACGAGACCGGACGCAGTCAAGCTGCTCTGGCTGCAGATTACAAACATCTCAGCAGTCTTTTAAATTAGAAAATAATTACGCATGCTCACCTCCAGAAAGATCACAGCGGACGGAACAATAATTAAACATTAGAATAAAAGGTGGAGGATATAAACTGGTACATCCTAGTAAGGCTCCAAAGTGAATGACATTAGATGAACATTAGCTCTGAGCTAAAGTGGTGTGACTTTGAATATGATGAAGCTGTTTCAGCAGCAAAGCAACAGATGACCAGCTCTTTGCTCCACAGCGCTGCTCCTGGACGGCCTGTTGTCTGTCGTCCACATCACTGATGAAGGCCTGAGCATCCTGGAGCCGCTGGAGGTCACACACACCCACGTGGTGGTGAAGGTGCTTCACCTCTCTTCCTTTGGCCTTATCATCGATACATTGAAAAGGCTTCTAAAGTGGCGGATAAAGGGCCAAATTCTGCTGCTCCTACGACCCCCGGGCAGAGAGGAACAAATACTGGATGTATTTCTGCTGCAAAACAACGTCCTTGAGGAGGAGGTAATGTGCTCACCATCAGGCGAACAGGTGCAGAATGAGAAGAGCTTAGTTTGTTATGTTTGGAAAGGGGTAGAGAGATGTGTTGAATGGAGTAATCCAGGTCTCAGTGAGAGCAAGGAAATCCAGAGACTGCAGGGAAGCGTAGCCAGAGATGAAGTCAGCCTTAGGAACAGCTGACTGGCAGTTCCACAGGCCACCTGAAACTAGATGTTGGATCTCAGTGGAGCATGTGGGATAGACGAGAGCAGGCCGGTTATAACTATTAGGAGATACACGGGGCCAGTGAAAATTGCGAGAAGACACATAAACAGGAATGGAGAAAATACAAAAAATGTTAATATGAGGGGATCAAAACACCAGCGATACTTAGCTCCATCAAAGTAGGATTTGCCTCCTCTTTGCCTCCCTCGTGACTTCCGCAGGACTCCTTTGTCTTCGTCTGTCTGACGCTGAAGCTGACACTCCAGGAAAGAGCTGGCTAAAATGGACACTAGTCCTGATCTTCTTCATAAAACTAATAATATGGCGTAATAATACACTTTAATTAATCTACTCACATATATCCTCATGATGTTATTCTTAATTGATTGTCATTCTTATATCTCTGTAGAGCAGGTCTATCAACATGTTGTTTTAAATTGATCAAAATGTCCTGTCACTGAAGGTTGTTAAAAAACACAGACGTGCTGTGAACATCCCAATCTCCTCCGACTGTGAGCTGGACATTGATCACAGTTACAGTGTGCACTGTGAACCTGAGGGCTTCTTCATACAGCCTGAGGTGAGTCACTGATACTCCGCTAAAGAAACACAATGATCATTATCACACATGTATCTGCATGTGGATTCACAATCAGGAAAGAAACAGATCAACTTTTAACTTCTGCTTCTGGTTTTCAGAGTAAAACATTTGATTCCAGGTTTGGACCAAACTACCACCCGACATTTCAAGTTTCCCTGACAACGAGCACAGAGAGAGTGGCTTTGAAGGTCAAGGACCAAGGTGGAAATGTAGTCTGGAGTTATCGCGTGTCACTGGAAGGTAAAGCCTCCACCTGAGCTCAGACCCAGTGATAGACTGGATAACTCCAAAGCTCCATCTCATAGCCTTCTATTAAGGCTCTATGCCATATGCGTATCATTACGACATTAAACACACAACCTGTTATATTCTGAAACTATAGTAAAAACTAGTGTGGTGGTGAAACAGCGTGGCATTATGGGAGTTGTAGTCTTCATCTTCTCATGCTTAACTGGATACACCGCCATTACAGGAGACCGTGATGAACGTACTGTTACCTTAATTAAAATTACACATCTCTCTGAACCATTTGAGATAATGTTTGTGTTTGGGAGTAATTCTCTTAGATATCTAACTTTTGCCCTTTGACGTTTATGACCAACCCTGACGTCTGTTATCTCCCTTAAAGTGGACCTATCATGCTATATTTGAATAATATGGTGTATAGTGTAGGACCATACAGTGGCGGTTTTACGGGGTGGCAGCTGCCACCCCAGTTGGCAGCTTTGTTTTGAAAGAAAAGTTGTGGCTCATCGGACATTTATGAGAGAAAATCTCTAATGTCCGAGTGCAAGTGAATGAAGCACAGGACGCGAGTCTTGCAAACCCTCCTCCGGCCCTGACGCGAGCTTGGAAAGATGATTGGCGGCGATTTCCTTTGAACGGGGGACAGCGCAAAACGAGAAGCATTCGGATCCAAGTAGACTGAAGGAATGAGGTATTTGCGGTCAGGGTATACTGGGGTAGGCCACACCCATACCAAGAAATGGCTTAGCCCCACCATGAGAAATGATGTTACAGTAAGCTAAATAAAGTCTGCCAACTCGCGCCGAGTAAATTGCACAGACAGCAGTCAGATTGATTTCAGTAGCCACTTGTCTGGAAATACCGAAGACTAGAAACGGTTTTGAAAACTTTTGTCAGGTAGTGATCGTCTTCTCAATAGAACATCTTTGATAATGTCTTCTGGCCAATCAGAATCAAGATAACGGCGTGGTGTTGTTGCAGGAAGTCCCGACGGAGAATACTTTTGCTTTAGTACATCTCTATATAAATCGATACAACATTAGGTGTTGATAGAAATCAACACGTAATGAAATAAGACCCCACGGTTTGATGATTGATAGGTGTGTGGGCTGTCTTTCATTTTGACACACAGAACAATGGGGGCTATCCACCCTTATCCACAATGTAAAGTAACTCACAGCCTCTTCCTCTTCTCTCTCTGAGGAGCAGCAGGTTCAGCTTTCAGAACAAAGTAACTCTCAGCCTCTTCCTCTTCTCTCTCTGAGGAGCAGCAGGTTCATCTTTCAGAACAAAGTAACTCTCAGCCTCTTCCTCTTCTCTCTGAGGAGCAGCAGGTTCATCTTTCAGAACAAAGTAACTCTCAGTCTCTTCCTCTTCTCTCTGAGGAGCAGCAGGTTCAGCTTTCAGAACAAAGTAACTCTCAGTCTCTTCCTCTTCTCTCTGAGGAGCAGCAGGTTCAGCTTTCAGAACAAAGTAACTCTCAGTCTCTTCCTCTTCTCTCTGTGAGGAGCAGCAGGTTCAGCTTTCAGAACAAAGTAACTCTCAGTCTCTTCCTCTTCTCTCTGTGAGGAGCAGCAGGTTCAGCTTTCAGAACAAAGTAACTCTCAGCCTCTTCCTCTTCTCTCTGAGGAGCAGCAGGTTCATCTTTCAGAACAAAGTAACTCTCAGCCTCTTCCTCTTCTCTCTGAGGAGCAGCAGGTTCATCTTTCAGAACAAAGTAACTCTCAGTCTCTTCCTCTTCTCTCTGAGGAGCAGCAGGTTCATCTTTCAGAACAAAGTAACTCTCAGCCTCTTCCTCTTCTCTCTGAGGAGCAGCAGGTTCAGCTTTCAGAACAAAGTAACTCTCAGCCTCTTCCTCTTCTCTCTCTGAGGAGCAGCAGGTTCAGCTTTCAGAACAAAGTAACTCTCAGCCTCTTCCTCTTCTCTCTCTGAGGAGCAGCAGGTTCAGCTTTCAGAACAAAGTAACTCTCAGCCTCTTCCTCTTCTCTCTCTGAGGAGCAGCAGGTTCAGCTTTCAGAACAAAGTAACTCACAGCCTCTTCCTCTTCTCTCTGAGGAGCAGCAGGTTCAGCTTTCAGAACAAAGTAACTCTCAGCCTCTTCCTCTTCTCTCTCTGAGGAGCAGCAGGTTCATCTTTCAGAACAAAGTAACTCTCAGTCTCTTCCTCTTCTCTCTCTGAGGAGCAGCAGGTTCAGCTTTCAGAACAAAGTAACTCTCAGCCTCTTCCTCTTCTCTCTCTGAGGAGCAGCAGGTTCAGCTTTCAGAACAAAGTAACTCTCAGTCTCTTCCTCTTCTCTCTGTGAGGAGCAGCAGGTTCATCTTTCAGAACAAAGTAACTCTCAGCCTCTTCCTCTTCTCTCTGTGAGGAGCAGCAGGTTCAGCTTTCAGAACAAAGTAACTCTCAGCCTCTTCCTCTTCTCTCTGAGGAGCAGCAGGTTCAGCTTTCAGAACAAAGTAACTCTCAGCCTCTTCCTCTTCTCTCTGAGGAGCAGCAGGTTCATCTTTCAGAACAAAGTAACTCTCAGCCTCTTCCTCTTCTCTCTGTGAGGAGCAGCAGGTTCAGCTTTCAGAACAAAGTAACTCTCAGCCTCTTCCTCTTCTCTCTGAGGAGCAGCAGGTTCAGCTTTCAGAACAAAGTAACTCTCAGCCTCTTCCTCTTCTCTCTGTGAGGAGCAGCAGGTTCAGCTTTCAGAACAAAGTAACTCTCAGCCTCTTCCTCTTCTCTCTGTGAGGAGCAGCAGGTTCATCTTTCAGAACAAAGTAACTCTCAGCCTCTTCCTCTTCTCTCTGTGAGGAGCAGCAGGTTCAGCTTTCAGAACAAAGTAACTCTCAGCCTCTTCCTCTTCTCTCTCTGAGGAGCAGCAGGTTCAGCTTTCAGAACAAAGTAACTCTCAGCCTCTTCCTCTTCTCTCTGAGGAGCAGCAGGTTCAGCTTTCAGAACAAAGTAACTCTCAGCCTCTTCCTCTTCTCTCTGAGGAGCAGCAGGTTCAGCTTTCAGAACAAAGTAACTCTCAGCCTCTTCCTCTTCTCTCTCTGAGGAGCAGCAGGTTCATCTTTCAGAACAAAGTAACTCTCAGCCTCTTCCTCTTCTCTCTGAGGAGCAGCAGGTTCAGCTTTCAGAACAAAGTAACTCTCAGCCTCTTCCTCTTCTCTCTCTGAGGAGCAGCAGGTTCAGCTTTCAGAACAAAGTAACTCTCAGTCTCTTCCTCTTCTCTCTGAGGAGCAGCAGGTTCAGCTTTCAGAACAAAGTAACTCTCAGCCTCTTCCTCTTCTCTCTGAGGAGCAGCAGGTTCAGCTTTCAGAACAAAGTAACTCTCAGCCTCTTCCTCTTCTCTCTGTGAGGAGCAGCAGGTTCAGCTTTCAGAACAAAGTAACTCTCAGTCTCTTCCTCTTCTCTCTCTGAGGAGCAGCAGGTTCAGCTTTCAGAACAAAGTAACTCTCAGTCTCTTCCTCTTCTCTCTCTGAGGAGCAGCAGGTTCATCTTTCAGAACAAAGTAACTCTCAGTCTCTTCCTCTTCTCTCTCTGAGGAGCAGCAGGTTCAGCTTTCAGAACAAAGTAACTCTCAGCCTCTTCCTCTTCTCTCTGAGGAGCAGCAGGTTCAGCTTTCAGAACAAAGTAACTCTCAGCCTCTTCCTCTTCTCTCTCTGAGGAGCAGCAGGTTCATCTTTCAGAACAAAGTAACTCTCTTCCTCTTCCTCTTCTCTGTGAGGAGCAGCAGGTTCAGCTTTCAGAACAAAGTAACTCTCAGCCTCTTCCTCTTCTCTCTGTGAGGAGCAGCAGGTTCAGCTTTCAGAACAAAGTAACACAAAACTAAAATGGCATTCATTTTTTTAAATATGTCGTGTAGTAATAGATGTATTTATTTCTCTTCTCAAGAGAGTACCAGAATGTGTATTTTATGTTAGTATTTCAAAAGATCTCCTGGGGGAGAATCCCCCCAGACCCCCTGCAGGGGTTGGGTTTTCAGCAGGTCAACTCTTTCACCTGTGGGGAAATGGCAGGATTGGCTCCAGGTCGCCCTTTTTATTTACTACAAGACAAATGTGCCTTTTTATTTCATACAGTTCCATTTGGATTGAGACAGGGAAATAATCTAAACCTCACGCGTTTCACTGTCAAGGGGAGCGTGTATGTAATTACATTACAAATACTGACATGAGCCCCCCCACTGCATGGGTTAGCACTACCACAGATTACCCAACACAGATACTCTGGAGCCGCCACTGATTGCGGTCTACAATGACAGAGAAGAGCCTGTCAGTTTGGCTGCACTCAGCATTGAATCAAAACGCACTAAAGCTTTGGATCTGAATCAGTTTGTGAGGCGTTTTGCTGAACAAGATGGTAAACGCCACATTCAGCGGTTATAGCCAACTTGATGCTCTGCTCACGGATGAGAATAACAAACTGTTAAGATGATGACCTTACGTGTGTATAATATTTTTCTTCTTTGTGGGGGTCTGCCCCCAAAAAACAGTTTCTAGTTCTGAGAAAGTCAAATAAGACGGTGTGTAAAACTTTACTGCCCAGCCAACAGAAAGTAACCTCTTTGATTTAACTAGGCCAGTAGGTAAGGACTCTCCACTGGATCATAACTGCAGCGATGACTGGATCATAACTGCAGCGATGTTTATGTTTTAGCTGAATACACGTTTTCTAACCCAAACTGATGCAGTTAGTCACTTCTTTAATGTTTGTTCTTTCTGATGTAAAGTCAAGGTTGTAACTGTTTGCAATGAAGTCGTGGGGCGCTGAACTGTTCCTTTGATTATTTTGATATATGATAGTAATTAACTCCTCCAAAAAATATAGTTTATTTAATAATAACACTGAATATGTGAATCATAACAGTGATTGACAGCTGATAATATGATTGTTAATAGTAGCATATTCATACAGACACACATCGATGAGACAGTTAATGAATGTACTTATTGCAGCTGTCTGCATATATTTGGTACCTGCTGGTCTAAGAGCAGGGGCGGACTGGGACTACAAATCAGCCCGGGACTCTCGACCGGCCCACTTCGGTACCGCAACTAAAAATTGTGGAGGGGGGGGTGCTAGTGACTTACCGCAGAGGTAGACATTAAGGGTAAAATGCCACTGGACTTGTATTGTCACCGGCCCCACCATTGTAACCACTACAAAAAAAATCGACTAATAATGAAGAAAATGAACACATTTGTTGCAATAGTAATTTATGCACTAACTACTTTACTACAACATTTGAACAATCAGTTCTTCCTCATTTTCCTCAATTGTTCATATTTGGTTTATTAAAATAATGATATTGTGGTCATTGTTAAAAAATGTCTGCTATTATTATGAGTATTATTATTAGTATAATGCGCTTTCTGCCTTCCTGTCATTAGGAGTTAGAAATGTAATGGCTATAGATTAGATTAGATCCGTCATTCTCCTAAATTGCTGGGACATTTCCCTGAAGCCAATACCTTTATATTCTCTACTCTTCACTTCCTGTCAGCAGAGGTCAGCATTGATGCACAGAGCCGACAGAAGACCTTGTTTATATGGCATCATATTGAGAGGTGCAGTGACGTGTCCTGAAACCAGGAAGTAAGCTGCTGGTTCCCTCCACAGAAAGCAATGGGATTTCTCCACAGGTTTTGGAAAATAGCTGAAATAAGGTCTGTGGAAAACAAACCTGTTTGATAAATGCACGTTTTGTTCAGCCGGATAATCTCCACATGTCTACCCTACTTTTATTATTTATAATCATAAATCTAATCGATAGATTATAAAAGGGTTTTAGGACGCGTCACTGCACCACTAGAAGCCAACTCCATCCATCAAGCTGAAATGTTCTCTCCCTCTTCTTCTCATGCTCCCTGTCACTCTCCTTTAACTCCTCCGGTGACTTTCTTTTATTTGAAGATAGTTTTTTGCCCGGCGCTTGGCCGGTTACCGCTGGTATTAAAAACATTTTGGCGAATGGCTAGGTGGCGCGATAGTCTGTAGTGAAGGAGCGAGCTCCCGCTCACGGGAGCCTGCTCGCGCTCCGCAGCAAACAGCTGTTTGCGTTTCACCCAACAACGACAACCGACTCACGGAACGCTATGTTTTAGCGTCAATAAACGAAACAATTTAACTAAATTACTAGTCAAAATAACAATCCCCACAGGACCATTTTTTTAAAGCAATATTTTTAGTGGCCCGAGCGGGCAAGTGGAAAGTACGTTATGCTGGCCCGGGGTGTCTAAATAGTGCTTCCGGGCCAGCGGGCCATTTAATGTCGAGCCCTGCCGGTTACCGGCCGGCCCACATCGTCCGACCGGCCCACTTCAGTACCGGCCCATCGGGATTCGTCCCGATGGCCAGTCCGTCCCTGTCTAAGAGTAAAACCAACTCATTCAGTTAAAATTCATTAAATTACGTCTGCCACCTTATATATTTATATTTAAGGCTTTACTGATGTGCCACAATAATGTCACCTAATGTTATTGAGTTAAAATATCAATATTGTGGCTTTCCAAGTTAACATTGATTGATATGACTGCGATTAAATCAGCATATACTTCTGCCAGGGGAGGCCACCCCTCAAATTCTCCTGCCACCCTCTTGCCACCCCATGAATATTTGTCTAGATCCGCCCCTGGGACCATACATCGATATAAGGCATATTTATACTTTTTATTTTTCAAAATACCAAACAGATCATGCATTTTAGCCATTCCTCATTTCGCTCAATTTAACACTGTCTTTGCATGGGCTGATTCTGTGAGAACAGCACCATCTACAGGCCTGGCATATGTACTACAGCGTCTCCAGCGCTTTCGAACGGCAATGTCCGTGGCTGTCTCCTCCTGATTGGTGGAGTTGGCCCAATAGCCGTAGCGCCACTTCTGTGACGTCATAGAAGTGTTCAAATCTGGATCAGTCTGTATCAGATCTGTTGCAGCCCCTTTTTAAGAGATTTGGGTGTTGAGGAAAATAGAGAGGGTTGTGTTTTCTGACACTTGGTGAGTTCCCTGGAACACCGGGGACACATATTCATGTATACAAGACGTACAGAGGTGCATTTTGCATGATAGGTCACCTTTAAGGAAAGGGCTGATTTAGCCATATGTTGTTGTTACCAGTTTATGACCGGGCAACTCTCGGTCACAAATGGTTTATTGTTGTGGGTACGCTGGAACACTTCCTTCTTGGTGCTTGTGGACTCCAAGGTGTGAAATCTTCGAGGCCATAAGTGTCAGACGCAAGTGATTCAGTTTTCCCAGCGGTTTAGTCTATCGCCTCAAATATGTTGATTACTCTCTGTGAACCAGTTAAAAAGTCTATCGAGAGAGAGGCTCTTCAGAATTGACGTGGCAACCCTACCGTGCAGTCAGAACCTCTGACTCCAGATTTGTTTTGTGAATTCTCCGGCCGAAGCTCCTAAATAAACCATCAGTGTTTGACATCAAAGCTCCAGCTCTCCCTGTGTCTCCTTCCTGAGTCGGTGACTCCCACTGCATTGCTACACAGAAGTTTCTCCCACAGTTTGTACACAACTCAACAAAATATAAATAATACAGGTGTAGGAGTTTTTCTAAATTTTAATGAGGAAATGTTACATATTATAATTTTAAGTGAACAGAAATCCACCTCTGGGAATGTCGAGTTACTTTGATTTTTAAGAGATCTGTTTAATGTGATTGTTGGTTAACACAAGTATTTTCCCTGTTTATCTTCCAGATCCAAGGAAGGAATTGTCCCAAAGAAATGTCCCAGCATGGAGCAGTGTCCGAGCAGACCAGTGGCTGCTCTCAGTTCGGACAGAGTTCAAAGAAAGAGTGTCTCCACCTCTCCTGAAGGACCTTCTGGATAAACTCCTTGAGTCTGGAGTTATCATTGAATCTGAAATGGAGTCAGCCAGAACCAAATCTCGAAATGACGGGGGACGAGACGGAGCACTTGAGGTGCTGGACGTGGTGCGAAAAAAAGGAGCTGCAGCCAGCAGGGTTCTGATCAATGCTCTCCGAGAGCTGGACCCGTATCTTTACGAAGAGCTCGAGCTGAAGAAAAACCTTGTGGAGGGTGTGTGACAGTTGAAGTCTAGTCCTCTGTTTTGTTACCTGTACATGTCTCCCCTTGTCCTTGAAGGTAACACAGATTCTGAGCGAAGGCCACTTCCCTTCTCTCTTTTCTCTTGGACTCCCTCCTGAGAGCAGCTTTTCTTTCAAGTACATGTTTACGTTATTACATAAAATACTTTCATTTACCAGCATCCATTGCATCCTTTCACATTTGTGTCAGGCATAGGAGCCGGGTTATGACAAACATAAGGGCTTGTTCTTATTTTACCAATTGGTACTGACTTCTGGGTAAGATTTGGGATTTTGGGGCATTTGGTACCTAGGCGTGCGATTTTGAGTTTTATTTGTTTTGTATTATCAAACTGCAAAAACCTGTACCTGTTTGTGCTGGTGATGTAAATATAATATACTTAGGTAGTGAATTAAACCCAGTGGTGTTCAGTAACAAAGTACAATTCTGAAGTACTTTTGCTACTGTGTATTTCTACTGCACTACAACTCAGAGGTACATGGTGTACTTTTCCTCCACTCCATGTATTTAATACCTTTAGTTACTTCACAGATGAATGATGTGAAATATAATCAAGTGTTGAATCAGACTTTAGTTCCACCTGGAGTAAATCCACCAGCTACCCTGCAGTCTACAAAGCCATTCAGACTAGCTGCACCTTCACCAGCTACCCTGCAGTCTACAAAGTCATTCAGACTAGCTGCACCTCCACCAGCTACCCTGCAGTCTACAAAGCCATTCAGACTAGCTGCACCTTCACCAGCTACCCTGCAGTCTACAAAGTCATTCAGACTAGCTGCACCTCCACCAGCTACCCTGCAGTCTACAAAGCCATTCAGACTAGCTGCACCTCCACCAGCTACCCTGCAGTCTACAAAGCCATTCAAACTCGCTGCACCTTCACCAGCTACCCTGCAGTCTACAAAGTCATTCAGACTAGCTGCACCTTCACCAGCTACCCTGCAGTCTACAAAGCCATTCAGACTAGCTGCACCTTCACCAGCTACCCTGCAGTCTACAAAGCCATTCAAACTAGCTGCACCTTCACCAGCTACCCTGCAGTCTACAAAGCCATTCAGACTAGCTGCACCTTCACCAGCTACCCTGCAGTCTACAAAGCCATTCAGACTAGCTGCACCTTCACCAGCTACCCTGCAGTCTACAAAGTCATTCAGACTAGCTGCACCTTCACCAGCTACCCTGCAGTCTACAAAGCCATTCAGACTAGATGCACCTTCACCAGCTACCCTGCAGTCTACAAAGCCATTCAGACTAGCTGCTCCTTCACCAGCTACCCTGCAGTCTACAAAGCCATTCAGACTAGCTGCACCTTCACCAGCTACCCTGCAGTCTACAAAGCCATTCAGACTAGCTGCACCTTCACCAGCTACCCTGCAGTCTACAAAGCCATTCAGACTAGCTGCACCTTCACCAGCTACCCTGCAGTCTACAAAGCCATTCAGACTAGCTGCACCTTCACCAGCTACCCTGCAGTCTACAAAGTCATTCAGACTAGCTGCTCCTTCACCAGCTACCCTGCAGTCTACAAAGCCATTCAGACTAGCTGCACCTTCACCAGCTACCCTGCAGTCTACAAAGCCATTCAGACTAGCTGCACCTTCACCAACTACCCTGCAGTCTACAAAGCCATTCAGACTAGCTGCACCTTCACCAGCTTTGAGAACACTTTCATGATCAATCATTATAAAACATATCATATATATTATTCTGAAATGGACCAATCTGCACAACGACTACTTTTACTGTCTTTCACTATATTTTGATGAGAATACTTTTCTACTTTCACTTGAGGAACATTTTGAATACTTTTACTGTAACAGAGTATTCCTACACTCTGGTACTTCTACTTTTACTCAAGTACAAGATCTGAGTACTTCTACTTTTACTCAAGTACAGATCTGAGTACTTATACTTTTACTCAAGTACAAGATCTGAGTACTTCTACTTTTACTCAAGTACAAGACCTGAGTACTTCTACTTTTACTCAAGTACAAGACCTGAGTACTTATACTTTTACTCAAGTACAAGATCTGAGTACTTATACTTTTACTCAAGTACAAGATCTGAGTACTTATACTTTTACTCAAGTACAGATCTGAGTACTTATACTTTTACTCAAGTACAAGATCTGAGTACTTCTACTTTTACTCAAGTACAAGACCTGAGTACTTCTACTTTTACTCAAGTACAAGACCTGAGTACTTATACTTTTACTCAAGTACAAGATCTGAGTACTTCTACTTTTACTAAAGTACAAGATCTGAGTACTTCTACTTTTACTCAAGTACAAGATCTGAGTACTTCTACTTTTACTCAAGCACAAGACCTGAGTACTTCTACTTTTACTCAAGTACAAGATCTGAGTACTTCTACTTGTACTCAAGTACAAGATCTGAGTACTTCTACTTTTACTCAAGTACAAAATCTACGTACTTTTACTGAAGTACAAGACCTGAGTACTTTTTCCATCTCTGCAGTCATTACAATGAGAAACAAAACAATTTTAACTTAGCATCTCCAAAACAAGGAGAAAGTTAAGTTGATGAATGGAAAAAATTGCGCCGGACTCTGTCCCCAATATTCGTTGTGTCCAAACGGCGGTACTGCAACTTCCGTATCAGTCCGTGACGTCACCCAGCCCAGAAAG
Source organism: Pogonophryne albipinna (assembly GCA_028583405.1). Taxonomy (NCBI): domain Eukaryota; kingdom Metazoa; phylum Chordata; class Actinopteri; order Perciformes; family Artedidraconidae; genus Pogonophryne; species Pogonophryne albipinna. The sequence goes on along the minus strand of JAPTMU010000141.1, from coordinate 313,517 downwards.
ACTTTCCCCATTGACTGACATGGGGAAAGAGACGTCTCTATACCGGTGGATAAATGTTTAACTAAACTAAATAAACTACCCAGTATGAACTATGTTATAGCCTGTTATGGAAATCTTAGACCCAGTCAATACGGTGGAGATACACAAGTCAGAGTGATCAACAAATAAATGGTGAAACAAACAGAGTTGTCTTTCTGGTTATTTATTTGAATATATTCAAAGACACAGGTCTCACAGAGTATAGGATAGTCTGCGGGAGTGTGCGCAGTTCAATATAATAGCAAAGCTTATATACAAGAAAGGGAGGGAAGTTCAGAAATCTGTCTTCACACGGTCTCATTGTTATTAGACACCTGTCCTTGAGCTGAAGATAGTGTCTCAGAATAGGGAAGTTCTTGTGTGACTTTGTGTGAGTCTCAACCTAGTCTAACAATCAGCTGTGTGGCTTTGAAGCGCTTGGGAATAAAAACCCACATTAGAGTATGAGAAGAAAACAGCACATCTCAGGAAATGATATGAGAAGCATTTGGTTTAGCATATAAGGTAACATAAGACATATAAGGTGAAATAAGACATTTCCACTACAAGCCCTTATTAGAATCATTCGGTCCTTAAAGTTGTCAAATGGACTAAAAGCAGGATCTAGATTTATTTTCTCTCTCCATTCATTTTAGTGAGCCGAGAGTGGGAGCTCGGGGGGCGGGGCTTAAGGACAGGACGCGGGCTTAAGGGGCAACTCAACTGCGCATGCTCTATGAGCGCACATAGCCGGTGTTTCTCAATCGCGAGTACGCTTGCTTGGTAGCACATGTCTGCCGAGCATCTTGCTTCAGAAGCGAGGCAAGAATACTTCCTGGCATTCGGAAAACAAAGAGTGGAACAGGCTAGCAAGTGTGCAGGTGTGCTTCATATGAGAGGCCCCGTCTTACATTTTCCGCCACAGATTTGGGGAAATTGGTCCGTGCGCAAATTATTGTGGGGATTTTAAGACCGTGGCCTCGAAATGTCTCCAAACGAAGTACGCCGGGCTCGGTATAATTCCAAGTATGCTGGAGATTGCAACAGTACTTCGGCGGCACTCGATGATGTGCTTGAAATAGTGGCTCTGGAGCAGCTTTACTCGCGATTGAGAAACACCCAGTGGTGTTTCTCAATCGCGAGGATACTGGCTTGGTAGTCGCGTACTTCCAAGTCACTTCCTTCAGAAACGAAGCAAGTATGCTTCCAAGCCACGGCTTCGGAAAACGAAGAAGAATGGAACAGGCTAACAAGTGTGCCACTCTCTACAGTCGAATAGTCCAAAAATCAGCTCCTATCGTCTATCCCTTGACCTCTGTGTGAAACGTCACGGGTTAAGGAATAGTGGATAGGAGAATTCAAAAGGACTTACATTACATGTTACTTAAGACCTTAAGTTGTAAAAAGAGGTCAAAAATATACATTTAAAACAAAAGAACCTAAAAAACGAAAAGACTTAGAACACTGAATATATGTCAGACTACAGTGTGGTATATTTTAAGATCAAATAAGATAAGAAGTACTTTATTGATCCCAATTTGGGAAATGTTTGCGTTGCAGCAGCATAAAAAGACAAGGCATTGAACAATAGAGAAATGTACAGCAACAAAATATAAAGCAGGATATTATATTTACAATAAGTGTGCAAGGAATGGATCATTTAATATTAGATTGAATATAAACGTAAAGTGTGAGTTTGAGTCCAGTTATCAGAGAAGGCTGTGCAGACGTTCAAACTCAAAGGTGTTATCATCATATGCTCAGCAGCTACAGAGTAGAAATAGCGATGAAATCTTCTGACCTGAGGTCCTCGAACAATGCAGCATACAATACAAAATAAATGAATAAAAATACTGACTATTTCCTTAACGATTAATCAATTATTCAGATAATTGTCTGTATATTTATGTCTGCTATCGATCCCAGTTTCTCAAATTCTCTCAAAATGTGGATTTCACTGTAATATGATATAAAACCCAGGGAACTGCACATTTCTCAATTTTAGAGACTTAAAATAGCAGTTTCCTTAATGATGAATCAATTATCAAGATATTTGTCGGTATCTTTTTGCCTAGCGTCCCAGTTTCTCAATTTCTCTCGAAATGCGGATTTCTAAAAAAATCAATGAAACTCTTCTGACCTCCAACAATGCAACATATATAATACAATATAAAGTAGAGCAAGAAGTCTACATGTAAATGGAATACAATATGTACAAGAAGAGAATATGAAATTAAATAATGTACATTTAAGACACAATTAAATACGTTTTTTTGCAGTGATAACTATTGATATAAATAAGTAGATTGCAAGATGACAAATGAATGTTTATGGATGTTCTTCACAGAGGTCAGGTGTTTAATAGTCTTATAGTCTTAATTACTAACAAAGCACTTATATACTAACAAAGGACTGGCTTATCTAAAGCCAGTTGAGTAGCACTTGAAATGTTTGGCTCTATGAAACCTGATGTACTTTATGATTCTGTTTTCTTCAAGGTTGTGTCTTCCTGGTCGAACGCACTTATTGTGAGTCGCTTTGGATAAAAGCCTCAGCTAAATGCAATGTAATGTTATTGCCTGCGGGATAAAACTGACTCAGGTATTTGAAAGTATGTGAGTCTATGTCAAAAATTGGTGGACATGTCAATCCTCAAATCCATAATGGTGGTGTCTTTAAACGTGTCGTCGTATCAGTCCAAAACCCAATGATATTACCTTTTATGCAATATCAAACAGAGCACATGCATGGATTCTATCTTTTAAGACTGTCTGGATGCATCTGACTTTTCTCTGCAACTAATGCTTATGTTTCATTGTTTATTAACCGTTTGGTCTATAACAGGGAGGTCCAAACTACGGCCCGGGGGCCAAATGCAAAAAGTGTAATGGAATACGGCCCACAAATGAAACTTGAGCTTGTCTTGTATTGTACTTCTTAAATATATCTGTAAACATATGTTACACAGTAGGATTCATGTGTTAATAAGCCCACTTTCAGGCAATTCAAGTTAAAGTTAAATAAAGTTAAAAATATGTTCCAGCAAATCTTAGTTGATAAGAGCAATAACTTATTTAAATAACAACCCTTCCTATTTCCTCTGATGATCAGCAATCTGAGGCTTCTCTTTTAAGGAATGAGCTGCTAACAAAATAAATGAAACCCTACAGACCAGGGGTGGGGAACCTCCGGCCCCCGGGCCGTATACGGCCCGCGAGACCATTTGGTACGGCCCTCGAGGTAATTTATAAACACGCAAAAAAGAAAAAAAATTGAGAAATCTAGACCGCAAAAAAATTAAACAAGCGAGTGCCTGTTTTTCCTGGCCAAAGTCCGGGTCCTTGAACACAACACGAGCCTAATGTGTCATCACGTGGTATATGTCTCGTCAGAGAGGGGTGCAGTTCTGATGGAGAGCACCAGAACGTCGCTCCGGCACTTCAGAAACTGCAGTACCGATAAGGAGCCGTACACATGCTGCAGTTCCTGCGTGTCTTTAGCTGAAAGCCCAGAGGCATCTGTTCATCTGTCACACTGATCATACAGTCAGTAGCTTTGTTGTTGTTAGCATCTGGTTAGCTAGCTATGCTAACGAATATAAGAAGCCTTTTCTCCAACCAGTGAGGTAAAGGCACATCTTTATATGATCATTATGGTTATAAAACAATAAGAGAATAAAGTAAACAGGTATAAAATACTATATGACAGTAACAAAAAGTTGTTATTAATAAACAAGAATCCAGTTTGAAAGGAGAGTGATTTGTAAAATATCTATAAAGAAAAATAAAATCTGCTTCCAGTTCTGTTTCATCTGGTGTTGAGAGATGTTTCCATAGATCTCCTCATGTTGCTCTCAAAGTGCACCAGATTGATGCTTCAACTTCAACATTTAAAAACACATCTTCTCTAGGGAGCATGCCCCCGGACCCCCCTAGAGGAGGTTAGGACCCCCCTAGAGGAGGATAGGTACCCCCCCACTTAAATCATGTCCACATGGATAGGAAACAAAATAAATTTGCACACATCTTGTGTCCATATATTTCTGTGTTGGTGGTCATGCCACACCGTGCACGTGCATGCATGCGCGAGTCATGGTGAGATATCTGGATTCAGAGGTTGCTTTTTCTTTGCACAGAATGAAAGAAAGGCCAAATGAATGGGCTGTGATTTTAGTTTTTTTAAGCAGAGGTCAATAATTTGTACGGCCCTCGGAGGATGTTGTAAAAATTGAAATGGCCCTTGAGAGGAAAAAGGTTCCCCACCCCTGCTACAGAGAGCTGTGATGTAGGCTGCAGCACCATTTACCTACATTTGATTGATTTTGCTAACTTATAACTTCACTTATGAGGCAATAAACCTCTAGAGAGCGGCTCAGCCCGGCCCACCACCATCAAAGTTGCCCATCCCTGATCTACGCCTTGAATCACGTTGATGCAACACGCTCTCTGTGCACGTTGCTATGGACACCACATGTTTCCAGGATGTGAAAAGTGTATTTATCTCTTCTGTTTCCTCTGCTTCAGCTTCTGTGTTTGCACATTTCTATGCCGATCGATGCCTGTATATGGATTTTTCTCCTGATGATATTTTAGGTTATGAAAGTTAATAAAGATGAAACTCTTGAGAGACGGCGTGAGATTATTTTATGTGTTTGTTTCTTTCATTTATACATGTTTTAGGCTTCAGTCTGTCACCGTCGATAAAACATCTTTCAGTGAAACAGATTGTATATCTCTGCTGTAACCACACACACACACACACACACACACACACACACACCGTTAGCCGGTAATTACCGGTTTTTAGCTGGTAAAATGTATTAAAAACCGGTAAATTAAAAACCTGCCGATCAAAATGTCTGGTAATAATTAGGGATGCTCCGATCGATCGGCCGCCGATCATAAACGGCCGATATTCACTTGATAGTTTGATCGGTGCTCTCCATAAAGGCCGATCAGGAGAGCTGGAACTGATGGATATGGACATAAACGCGAGTGAAGTGTAGAGAGGCGAAGTCCCTCCCTTTCCGGTGGACCGCCATGGGACCTTATTTCGGAAAAATTATATTGAAGTCAATGGCGAGAGAAAAGTAATTTTTCGATCCCGTTTGAATTGTGCCACGAATTACACTTATGATGTTTGTCAACTTAAAAGATAATTTTGCAAGTAAAAAATGTTTTGCAGACTTCCGGTCTGAGCGGAGCCATGTGAGGTCGCATTTCTCGAGCTCCTCGCCAGAATCAGAATATTTATATTAGACAACTACCCTCTACACTATATTCAAGCAACTTTAATCTAAGCTGTTCTTCCTTGCCTCCGCCCAACAGTTTCATTTGAAATATGTCGTCTTCCTCTCGCAAAAAGGCGTCTGCTGCGCCAGATCCGAAAGCTAATAGTGCTAGCCCGGCTAAAGGTGCTGGGGCAGGGCCCCACGAGGTGATGAGACCGCCATTCTACGGGCCATTCAATCTCTCAGAGAGGACCTGCTGAAGAAAATGTATGACAACGCCGAGATGCAGTCTAAAGAACTACGACGTGAAATAAGCCAACTGAGGGACGAGCTGAGATCCGCCGTTGACCGCGTCAGCAGCCGCACCAAGTCTTTGGAGGACCGGGTCGAGTGCCTGGATACTGCCGCTAATGATCACTCGGACCTCATTACCACTCTCGAACAGACGTGCAGCAGCTAAAAAAGGACATGAAAATCTTCTCTGACAGGAGTGAGGACCTGGAGGCGCGGTCTAGGAGGTGCAACCTCCGCATCACCGGGATACAAGAAAAACGGGAGGCAGGCAAGAACCCAACTGACTTTGTAGCTAAACTACTCCAGGAAACGCTGGGCTTAGAAAAAGAGCCACTACTAGACATATGCCATCGCACCCTACGGGAACGGCCCCAGGAGGACCAGCCACCCCGCGCCTTTGTGGTGAGATGTCACTATTACCAGGAGAAGGAAGCGACCCTCCGCAAAGCAGCCACAGATCCGACAACGTCACACATCCGACTATACCCAAGCAGTCGCGAAGCAGAGAGCCGCCTTCAGGGATGTGAAAGCAGTGCTTGAATTGGAATGAAAAAGGTGCCAGTACTCTAAAATCAGCAACTTTTTCAAGTCAATTTTATATATACAGCCCACAAACAAGAATTTGGCTACTATAATGCTGGTGGGTTTGTCTCTTTACTACTGTATATTTTAGAAAGGTTCACTGTACTTAACATTTTTTATGATAGGCAGCGGATATGGCTAAAGCTCAGTAAGGTCAATATTAACTGAAAATATAGCAATCAAAGTCTAGATCTTCTGCTGAAGACACATGAAGCAGAGAGCTTTCAGGTGAGAGCCCCTCTGGTGGTGTTCAACATTAATGACAAGGAAACAAAGCTCTGGTCAGAAGCATTTTTTATAAAAAGCTTTAACAAAATTAAGTATTTCTGTACATTTTGAATGCAATCTAACTTTCCAACTCAGAAAACGAAAAACGAAAAAGTGCCAAAAGTCTTCTCACATGGCTGAGCTGCTTTGCAATATACTTCACCACTGAAGAATACAAATATGTATAAAGTAAACTATGATGCAATCTAACTTTCCAACTCAGAAAAATGATAAAGAGCATGAACAAAGAACATGTAAAAACAAATGCAAAATTTGCACAATCTAAAATGAGAAACTGTAACTGCAAGTAACAAAGTCTGAGCCATGGTAAAGAGTTACATTGAACACCAAGCTGATCAGATAACTCCCTGGTTGGTCTGAAGTCCTTCTATCTCCAGGATCTGTACAAATCGGCACATTATGCCAAAAGTCTTCTCACTGGGTGAGCTGCTTTGCAATATACTTCACATTGTTAGAAAAGGCTCCAGAAGGCCTTGGGGACATCAGTATCAGGGGCTGGAGCTGGACAGGCTCTTTCATCAGCACTTCTCCTTCCCTTTGCCAGCCAGGACCTCACATACTGTTCCGGATTGAACTGTCCTAGTGATGGTCCATTACATTTAATGAAAACCAGGCTGGACAGTCGGCTGACAGAGAGAGCATTCCTTTTTGCAGTAAGGATATCGTTCATGCAGCTGAATGCCCGCTCACACTCACTTGTGGAGACAGCGATGGTTCGGACTGCTTTCAGTAGAGGCTCCATGGCAGCAGGTGTACGGGATGCCCTGGTTTCCTTGTATTCGCGAAAGCCCTGAACAGTCTCTCTTCTGTCCACTTTCAGCACTTCGCACAAACGTAGCACCTCTACGTCCCCATACTGTACGTCTAACTCCTCTTCAGGCCAACTTCCAGGATGGATAACTTTCATGTCCTGGATTAGCTGATTGTCCCGGGCCTCCCGGCCATGTAATGGGATTTCTCTTGTGCTGACATGAGAGGAGGTTGTGGAAGTCATTCTGTGTCTCAGATTCTCTACCATACTGCGGAAAAACTGACCTGCATGAATCTGTACAAGCCTGCCATTCTCACGCAGGGCAACACCCTTGAAGGACTTCTCAGCTAGAGCTGTATGAACTGTAGTCATGTGTGGGCCAGGCATGGTGACCATGGATTCAAAAACTCGTATTTCTCGAGTTAAGAGCCTATCTGCTGTAGGCAGTGTCATCTCTCTTTTTTGGAGTTGCCGAGAGAGGTCGCTGAGCTCTGTGAGCGCATCGTACATCAGTCCCAGATTGCTGACAAACGTTGCAGATGTGAGCACATCATCCAGGCCCTTGTACTTTGCTCTGTCTCTGGAATCCCTGCTCGTGTCGTTTGCAGCATTTGTGAAGTGATCATGAAGCACTCGGTAGTTTTCCCAGACTGCTCTGACGCTCCTTTCACTTGAAGCCACCCAGCGGATGGACAAAACACGCCCTATCACCAGGAGACGCTGTCCGACTGCTTGCGCACACTGCGCTAACTGCCTCTGATTTTTGGGGGAGGCATGGAACAAGGAATAGAGTTTGTCAAAAAAGATCTGGAAATGATTGAGCCCTGAGACCTCCTTGACCACATCCCCAACTGCCAGCTCTAGACGATGATTGGAGCAGTGCCACACAAACAGGCTTGGGAATTTACTACACAACTGGGTAGCAACGCCTGTTCTCTTCCCTAGCATGACTGAAGCCCCATCACATGCAAAAGAAACGAAACACTGACCTAAAAAGTCCTCGTTAAAATCTCTTCCAAGACACTCTATTAACGCCTTTGTGATGTCATCAGCCGTTGTTCCATCCAACTCGATCAGCTCCCAAAAAAACGTTTCGGGCTCAGCGTCAGCTAATGCTGAGCGTAGACACACAACAAGCACCGTTTTACCACTAATAGTGGTAGATTCATCGACCAAAACACAGAGTTTTCTTTGGTTTTCTGTAATGTCTTTTGCCATTTTTTTCTTCAGCTCATGAGCTATGTGGTCGATGATTTCGCCACAGGTTTTATTGGAGTGCAAAACCCTGCCCACGTTCAGCCCATTCAGTTTCTGTACATTCAAATCAATTGGCATGTCTGTGAATGGCCGGCTATGTTTGCCAATTTTATATGCCGTTCGAAAAACTCTGATAGTGGTGTCTAATTCAGATTTATGCATAGACTGCACTTGATGTTGAATAGTTTCACGTGAAGCAGATGTAAGGATGTCAGCAGCTTTTACATGGGCTTGTGATTCTTTATGTTCTTTGATTTTTTTTCTCAGGCTAGCTTGTTGTTTGCCCTTGTCAACACCGAAATGAGACACTGCACACTCACCCCATTCAGTTGACAGTTTCAGTCCTTGTCCAGTGTGTATTCCCAAAGATTTGACATCTCTGCATATCCGACATCCTAGCTTCTTATCTTTAAGAAGGAGCCATGCATTGGTCTTGCAAAAATATTGCACCTGGTCCGTTGTCCAGCAGTCAGGTGCATCCTTTGCCCGGTGTTGGTGGTGGCAGTTGCGCCAGCAGCAGCTAACGTTAGAGGCTCTGGAGGAGGCGGCGGAGCTAGTGCTAATGCTAATGCACTAGAACTTGGAGCAGGAGGATCAACCAAAGAAAGCTCCCCATCAGACACAATTTCCAACACAGGCACAGCATTCTCTGTATTTGAAGTTTCTTCCGGCGACAACCGCTGTCTTTTTGCACTTTTATTAATCCACGCTAACATTTTAGAAATGCTAATTTGTGACGTGACTTGCTTTCCTTCTCTCGGGGGCGTGCCTGCTCTGTTCTATCACTCTACATAGCCACCCACTGGGTGGGAGTTGCACTGCATAAACACAACACACGTGCATCTAGGTATGTAAATTGTAAAGCATTAAAACATGGTTTTACTAACAGTTTTCAGTATGTTGTTACTTCGGCATTATTATTATTATTATTATTTTGAAACGTGTATTACTATTAAATCACGGTCAAATAGGTTAATTTTGACATAGTCGTTTCCACCACAGTATTTACATGGAGAAGATAAGCCCCGCCCCCTCTCCAGCACGTTCTGTTTGAATGACAGGAGTAAACAGCTGACAGCCGCTGTGAAACTCCAGCGGTTAGAGCGATGAGAATGTCCGTTCGGCACCTCATGACGCATCTACTGAGTACCGGGCGGCTGTATATATATATATATGGATGTATAATAAGAACGGCGGGAGAGTGTTGAGTACTGGCACGGTGCATGAGTACCGGAGTACCGCCAGCATGCCGGTACTGAGCAAGAAGTGCCGGTACTCCATGGGTCAGAACCAGAAGTGCCGGTACTGCGTACCGGTGAGTACCGGCCCAATTCCAGCACTGCCTCTCCCTCTTCAGACTATTTTTTGGCAATACCACCATCACTCACATGCATGCCCGAGTATTATGGGGAAGATGCCACCAAGGTCAGGAGGTACTGCAGGAGGTGCTCTGATGCTGGCAACAGAAGAAGACACCTGTGTACTGCAGGAAGTGGCAGGTCCCTCTGTGCTTCACTACCAAAAAGAAGGCAGGGCAGGGCATGACTTACTGGAGTAATACTGTAACATTCAGGGTTTGTATAAAGTTGTTGGGTTTTTTTTGCCCAAAAAATGCTTGTATAGTGTGTTGCTAATTTTTTTTAAATAAATCTGCTCCAGTTAGAGTCAAATGTTTCCTATGTTTCCTAATTTTTATTGTGCAAGTAACGTGCATCTCATGCAAAGAGGAAACTTCCCACACACACACACACACACACACACACACACACATTTATTTTTCCAATACATTTTTTTTATTTTTTTTTTGGAATGAATACCTATAGTGATAATTAAATGTTATACAATGATTTTTACAGTCTGGTACCTGAAAAAGGTTAAATGGCACTGATGGAACCAAATGGACCCAAATGTGCCCAAAGCTTAGTCCGCTTGGACTTATTTTTGCTAAACATCTCTAAAAAAGGTAAATTTTCACTTGTTTTGCCTCAATCTTGATACAGGGTACTTATTATATGTTATACTTTGTATTCCTAAAGCTTTGAGGCTACTAACCCATCATTCAAGGGTGGTTTTCACTGTAAGTAATGGGTTTTATTTGGGCGGAGATAAGAATTTACACTTTTTGACTATGTTCCATCTGGATTTACTCTGACACTGAAACATCTTTATTGTTTCTGACACTTCTACATCCAACTCACAGATGTGACCTTGCTTTGATAAAATAAATTATTCATGTAACCCTTTTAGAAGTTAAGTTATAGTCCTTTGTTTTGGGCATGTCATTTTCGAGCCTGAAACCTGAAAAACAGGCTTGGGGCTTAAGAGGTTAAGAATGATGCCTCTTTCCTCCAAGTTCCGCACTGCATGTTTGTGCTTAAGGTGCTTGTTCAAAGCCAGATAGAAGAGTCTGCACACCGGGCATTCGGACGACATCCTTACTAAAACAGACACAATGAATTGTATTTAAATGTTATTTCTGTTTCTCCGTTTATATGCGTTAGCGTAACCGGTGATTGCAACAATGGGTCCGATGCTTCAATGCATGGTACACGGACCAAGGGAGGACTTGGGTTACCGCCGGGTTAAATGGTCCCACCTCCGCACCAACGCGGGGCTGGTGATGGCAACATTGGGTCCGATGCATCAATTCATGGTGCCCCGACCATGAGAGGGTTTGGGGTGCCCCGGAACCAGGCAGTACCCCAGCAGGAAACACGTTTTATGGTCAAAGGAGGAAAGAGTGATAGAACCGGGGTAAAGCAAAGAAAGTGTCCGACAATAGTGACTTGTGAGGCGGCCAGAGAGTCTGTCATCTCTCGGTCCTATCCTCCAGGCAATGCGATTACCAGAACTGGGTCAAATTGACCAAAATGTAAAAAAAATAAGTTTCAATTCATCCATGGAAAAAAATATCCGAAAATAGTGCATCATGAGCCCGCAAGAGTCCCCTGTCAACTCCCCTTGCATTCCTCCACAGTCAGAACAAGTCTGAGTTAACTTTTTGGAGATCCATAGAAAAGGGGTGAAAGTGAGAAAATGTATCCGGAAATAGTGTCTCATAATGCGGGTAGAGTCCCCTCAAACTCCCCTTACATTCATCCAGAGACCAGTTTGCAAACTTAAAGTTTGGTAAAAACCAGGCTGGGGGGTCTCCAGGCAACAAATGTATCCGAGCCAGAGTGCACATGGAGCGGATACATTCCTCCAGGACATCAGACAGCCGTTTTTTTTCTGAGTCCTCTCAAACCGGGTTTCCGATTTCGTGCGGACAGTAGTCTGGAATGGATGAATGAATATTTTCGACGGAGAAGGGGAAAAAAAAATTCCCCTCACCATCGTAAGTTGCGACGGAGAAGTGGAAAAGAGTCCGTAGCCCCGAAGGGTTGAGCTTTTTCGAACCCCATCTCTGTTGGCACTCAGTCATTTTTCAAAAAAAATTGAACACTTCATTTTTGATTATTTTAAGATATAATTAACCGTTTTCTTTACTTTTTTCTTCTTTCCACGGGTGGGGGCGCATGGCAGGCCGCCTATGAGCACCCAAATTCAGCCTGGAACCTCCAGGATTTGTGGGCTAAGCTCCATAAACTGACAAAATCAGAAATGTCACTTTTCTAGCCCAAAAATATATAATACAAATAAATTTAAATAGTAAAAGGTACAATTGTGCTCCGCATTACCCGGAATTTGATTTATATAGCCCATGATAGTGATTAAAGATCATTTTCATGGAGAAAAGTGTTAAAACGCCTGATTAAAGCATATGCAGGACCCCAGTGAGCTCCAGACTATGTTCATTGTTTTAGGGAACCATATTAATGATAAAAAAAAATGCATTTTAGGGGGAAAGGGGTGGAGAGAACCTCACTTTCCAAGGCAGAAATAGTGATTACAATGCGGGGAAACTGTCTTAAATGTGGACAGAGAGTTTACCTAGAGAACCAACCCAGTCTCACGGCATTTCGTGTTCACCAACACGATTTTTAATCTATTGATTCGTGTTCACCAACACGATTTCCCCCTTTTTTTCGTGTTGCACAGCACGATTTTAAAAGCAATACTACTACTAAAGATTAAAGTTAATTTGTTTGTTCTAAACTGTATTAAAGTAAACATGTATTATTTTAAACTGTATTGAAGTAAACCTTCTCACTTACACTCAATGACCCAGATACCCTGCTACACACACTTACACCTCTTTCTACCAGCACACACACATATTCTTTGCTCACCTACACTCACTGACCCAGATACCAGCACACACACACACACACACACACACACACACACACACACACACACACACACACACACACACACACACACACACACACACACACACACACACACACACACACACACACACACATATACACCTCCTCCCACCAGCACACACACATATTCTTTTCAAGGTTCTTTCTGGGGCCAATATAATCTCAAGCACCAATATCTCTGTGTACAATGTTTGATTGTTTGGGAAGGAATAGTTTGTGTGAAATATTCCTTGGGAAAGTAAAGGAGTGAACTCAGGTGTAAGATAAAAAGTGACTGTCCCTGTGTACTTCCGAGGCTCTCACGCTCTGTTCAGAAGAAAAATACTTTTTCCCAGAACTCTGATTCGCTGTATTGGGCCCGACCCAAAGTGAATCCAACCAGTAAGAACACCTCGGGGAGTGAGCAACCGACCCAACTCCTCCCCACGGACTCTCTGATTCGCTTAGGAGTAAAATGGGACGGAAGAGCCGACCCACATCTCCGCCCCAAATATGTCTATATATACTGTTGTTTATTCATGCAAAATGCCCCCTGTTTCTGACTGGCTGGTCCCGATACCTGTATCGCACGGCAGTAGAACTGGGAGTCCAGAGTACTCTGTAACTTGTATTGGTGTTTTTTACCATTAAAATCAGATTATTGTTATAACTTTTATTCCGGTGTTTTGAACTCCTTCTCTTATTAATCTGACCAGGCTCATCTAACGGACGGCGCGGAGCAGAGGTGGGCTTTAAGCCACCACCAATGTGTTTGCTCCTACACTACTGGTAATGTGTTTCGTGCCTGCAGCACGTCTTTTTCTCCGGTCACACACTGTTATTTACTCACCAATAACACACAATTATCCTTGCTTTTATTTATTGGTTTAATTCCATAATCTCGGGCTTTTTTGGCGTCCGTCAGGAACTGAATTTCAAAATAAAAATAACCGGAAACAGACGTAGGCATTTCGAGCGATTACCCAAGATCCTCAGCTATGGTTTAAGCTCGCTGATTGGATGTTTTAGCCGCAATGCATGCTGGGATTTGGTGTTTATATGATATGAAATCCGGAAAACATTTTAAAAGAATATAATAATACTTAATTCCGAGTGTTCTTGCTTTTCTCTTTGAAAGTCATCACATAACAGCATTGTAATACACGGTTCGGCTGCATTACATATTACAGATCTGCTGTAGTTCTTTATTTATAGAGCCCTGATGAGAAGAGCTTTGGAAAAACTGAAGAAATGCATTGCTTTTAAAATCGTGCTGTGCAACACGAAAAAAAGGGGGAAATCGTGTTGGTGAACACGAATCAATAGATTAAAAATCGTGTTGGTGAACACAAATCAATAGATTAAAAATCGTGTTGGTGAACACGAAATGCCATGAGACTGGGTTGAGAGAACAGGCTGCTCCACAGCACCACCACCAGCTGGAGGTCTGCTAAAACCTCACTTTCCAAAGCAGAAATAGTGATTACAATGCGGGGAAACTGTCTTAAATGTGGACAGAGAGTTTACCCAGAGAACAGGCTGCTTCACAGCACTTTACAAGCCAGGAACAGTGATTGAATCCTGGGTATATATGTTTTAAAGAGTCTGATACCTCCAGGGCGCATCACCGCTTTTTACAAGCCAGGGAAGGTGCCTGAATCCTGGGTAAACATTGTTTAATTGTTTAAGTGTTTTTAAATGTGTGGAACGGTGTTTTGTCACTTTCAAAACTCTCCCGTCATTGACCGGAGAAATGGGGTCGATGGTGTATTCAATCTGACCGTTAATATTCCAGTGAGACGAAGTACGTACAATGACCGGAGTGATCCCATGTTAATTTTGTCCCAAAACCGGAGCATTCCCTCACCCTAACTGTCCGGTGAGTCAGCATTTAGTTCACCTGTTATATTAGTAAACAAATGCCTTATTTTGTACATTCTGTGGGCAATTGTATTTTCTCAGATATATGTGTTTTGTTTTACAAATACATTATTTCGAAATGTTCCTAAGTTGTTGTCCTGTTTGTCATTGTGCCTTTAACTATGAGTTACTGTATATACTGTAATAGTAGCAAAATGTAGGTTAGGGAAGCCTATCCCTTTAAGAGAGAGAGAGAGTGCATGTGTAGAGCGAGCGCGAGAGAGAGAGAAGTAGAGAGAGAGAGAAGTAGAGAGAGAGAGAAGTAGAGAGAGAGAGAAGTAGAGAGAGGGGTCTGCCTGCATCGGTTGCGTTCCGATAATCCAAAAATCAGCTCCTAAATTCTAACCCTATCTCCTATCCCTTGACCTCTGAGTGAAAGGTCACGGGTTAAGGGATAGTGGATAGGAGAATTCAAAAGGACTTAGGAGAAGAGACTGCGGTGCTTTAGAGAATCGACTGCACTTCACTATCTGACGTGTTTCTGATGCGCCAGCGGACGTCCTGAATGTGCGTCTGCTGCTGTGGGGAAACTATGGAAACTACAGTTTTCTATACAGCGGACTACAAACATGGATGTTCAATAAGAAGGAGGGGCTACTGTAAACTCATCTAGAGACTCCGTGCTCTGATGCTGTTGCTTTAGGCTTTATGAACGTGGACAACAGAGAAACAGATTCTTCAGGATCAAAGTTGGAATTGAAATAAAAAAGGAAAGTGAAACTTCTGCTCGTCGCCCTCTCCCTCCGGTCCACATTAATACAAATGATCCCAATACGTATGATTGATGAAAAGATCAATCAATACAGATGTATTTATTATAAACGTTAGTCCTTAACATCTATCACTGTGTATATCACCATTCAAACATCTTTTAAAAGTTGAACAAACTCCACACAGCTCAGTAAAGACTGTGAGATGTTGACTTTATTTGATCATTTCAGTAAAAACTAACGTTCATATTTCTCTCTTTGATTATAATACTGATGAACGTTCAGAACAAAGCACTTTGGAAACTTCCCACATACGTTTTAAAAAGCTTAATAAGCACCGTAACTTTCATGATATCATTTCTCCGTCATAATCGGTTGTTTCCGTGAACGGCCAACTGTTGTGTGACGGCAAATGCTGCGGCTGCAATGCATTGTGGGGCAGCATTTTCTCCTCTCCTTTCGGTGAGGGAGGTCCAGTGTTTCCTAAGCTAAAGGAGGTTATAAAGGAAGCTTGAAACCTCCTTTCCTTTCATTTAGAGAATTGGAACGGCTCTTATCATGGCTGCCAGTGACGTACTTCCGGGTCATTTCACTCCGTCAGGAAGGTTCCTGAGCTAAATGGACTATTGGAACGCAGCCCTCCACTCTCAGGACAGGAAGTGCACGCTAAGAATTCCAAAATAAAATCACCACTATCAGCCGCAGCGCCACTTTCCAAACAGGAAATGCACGCAAATACAAAATAAAATCGTACTGACACTTATTATATATATATAGATATATATTTATTTATATATAAATACGACATCTTGTATTTTAGTTACACCCGCTAGACAACAGCGGAAGGTTCGAGAAACAACCGTGTTTTTGCCGGGTTCACCGCGGCGGAGGTGGGGAGGTTCCAGCTGGGAACCTCCACCCCGCTGCGGGACCCGTGGGACCCCTGTACGGTGCGTCTTGGTCACGCTTCATATCGGACGGCCTGGGAAGGAAGAGACACGCAGAGTGGGGGAAGTCCCCCACCCCAACGCAGCACACCCTCCCGGCCATCAGAGTCGAACCCTTAGGTCGGAGGAACCGACCGCCAGAGCACCGGCACTAGGCCGGGCCGGCGTGGAGGCCCTCCGACAGTGGGTTGCGTTTGCCATTCGATCAGTGAGAGGAGAGGAGAACAATGCAACAAAAATTGTCAAAATCCGTTAATATATGGATGGGGGGAGCTGGACACAGGCCGTGGGGGGACACCCGAGACCGGGCAAAGTCCCCGGTAGAAACCGGGTGAAAGAGCCAACAAATAAAAATAAATAAAACCGGGGAAAAGTGAAAAAAAGTGTCCGAAAATAGGCACTCGTGAGGCGGGCAGAGTCCCCTGTCAACTCCCGTTACATTCCTCCATGGTGTCATTTGAGCGAAAAACTTTTACGAGAACCAGGCTGGGGGGGTCAAAAGGGCTTGACCAAGGCCGACACAAAGTGCACGGTGGGCGGACTCATCACCTCCGTGATGAGTCTCCATTGTGATTTGAATAAAACTTCCATCAAACGACTCCTTCGGTGGGCGGGAAAAAACGCGTCAGAATCGTCACTTCCTGTACTGACAGTGGAGGTGTCCTGAGAGCATAGCCTGAGAGTGGAGATGTGCTCCGGAACTGTCCTGAGAGTGGAGGTCTGCAGGCAGGCTCCCATTGAAGTTTCTGGAAGTTAAGGAGCAGCAGTATAACAAAGTCACAAATATAAACAACAGCCTCCCAAGAACATTGCAAGTGTTGGATTTATAGGACAGGAAGGGAAGGAAGTTGAAAGTGAAAGTATGAAGTCAGACTACCAGGCGCCATTTTACAGCTGGACGGAGCAGGAGGAGAGCAACAGGGTGAGTGTTAACACCAGCATCTGCTTTCTAACACATTCATTATTTACTCTGTCAAACTGGATGTCAGAACATCTGCGTCCTAGAGTCCAATGAGACTTCTGCAAGTGTTGTGAACCTTTTTTATTACCTGGTTTCTGATTCATCAGAGCAACATAACATGTGACAGCTCAGTCAAGATGGAGAGCGGCCTGTCTGAAGTCTGACTGATTTGATGTTCTTTGTGTGTGTGTGTGTGTGTGTGTGTGTGTGTGTGTGTGTGTGTGTGTGTGTGTGTGTGTGTGTGTGTGTGTGTGTGTGTGTGTGTGTGTGTGTGTGTGTGTGTGTGTGTGTGTGTGTGTGTGTGTGTGTGTGTGTGTGTGTGTGTGTGTGTGTGTGTGTGTGTGTGTGTGTGTGTGTGTGTGTGTGTGTGTGTGTTCAGTGTTAATGGTTTATCTCTCAGACTGAAGAAGATGAGTGATTTAAAAGATGAGGAAGAGGACGGGTCTCCTGTCCCCAGCTGTGTCCGGTCTATGGGGGATCCTCCAGTCTTCAGTGATGAACCTGGACCCTCAGACACAAAGTAAGAGTTTCTACTGTAAACTGACCTGAAGAGGATTCCGTTTTTATGTTAACTGATAATCTGATCTCTTTTGAATGATCTCAGTAAAGAAAACTCAGTAGAGTACAGTAACAAAGTGTAATTGTGCTCCTGGGATCGTCAGAGATAGTAAATAATCGACTAGTGAAATCTTTATCACACCCTACATGTTGGACTTTGTGTTCAGCAAATAAAATACAAACATGTCACACCCTGGCTGAAGGACGGACAAAAGAAGGAGACCACACATGATTCATATCCTAATTAAAGTGCATTTATTTCAAGAAACTAAGTTAACTATGAAGTCAGTTAATCAGTAATGTGTGTAGGGTGTGGGTGTGTGAACATGCATCAGTATATAAAGCAAAGACAAACAAACCAAGATCCAGTAGAGCCACGCAACCCAAGAGGAGAGAGGCTGACTGCTCAGGCACCCATACTTGCAGCTGAGCAGTCAGCCCAAATCAGGTGTCAGCAATAGGGGTGCATACCGATATCCGGTATTTCGGTATTACCGGATTCTGGTGGCTACGGTATACCGTACCGAAATCAGATCCGGTTTCGATACTTTCATTTTCAAAGTGAGTCCGTGGCCGTGATGGAAGGTGTTATAAATTAGATTGCATAATCGTTTTTCTTCATATTTTATGTATTTTTCATTGTTCAACACTAGAAAGGTAAAAGTCCCACAAATGAACTGATGGGATTTGTTTTCTCTCACCACTGAAGGCAAATGTTGATTTTAAAGATGAGATTTGTTTGTTTGTGCAATGCCGAGATCTCATGACCTTTATTCTATTATGTATTTGTTCTCTCGTCGAATCTCAGGTTTAACATTAATTATAACGGAGCTATAACGGTCTGTCTGCATTGACAACATGTGCTATTCACGCGGCACACCTGATGTGCTATAAAAGATATTCCATAATCGGTTTTCTTCATATTTGTTATGTATTTTTCATTGTTTGTTCAGCACTAAAAGGTCCAAGAAGTCCCACAATTTAATTTAATATTCATTTGACATGTTAACTATATCGTAAAGCGCTCCATGGGAGTAATTGTGGGATGATACATTTTCAAAGTATCACGATATGTATCGGTTGAGTATCGGTATCGTTCAGTGGTATCGGTATCTGTACCGTAAAAAAGTCAACGAAATGCATCCCTAGCAATCTCTCCTGATTGGGGGAGTGGCTAACCAGGGACTTGGGTCTAAGGCAGGGACGGGCAACTTGGATGGTGGTGGGGGCCACATCATTGATGCACTGGCCACCAGGGGGCCGCAGATTCACTTGGAACACAGACACACAAATTCCATGTGTTGTATGTAATTATTAACAAATATACTAAGTCTGACATCTTCATTGACATTTTACAATCTTTCAGGGAGCATCCTCTAATAAGCTCACTAAACAAATATCAGTTCACAGAAATGTTATTTAATTTTTACAAGTGGCATGTTTGTATTGAACAGGTTATTAAACAGTGGAATAAAACTATTTTAAACTATTGGAAAGCACGGACAATGTGTGTGCATTGAGATGAACCATTAAGATGACATACACATGAAGTCATGAACACTAACCCAGACATTAGTTGTCTAACTTGAACATAAGACACTTGTAGCCTCTGCTGACGCACAATAAGGGGAATGTCAACACAGACACCGGTCAGCCCGCACTCTGCTGTTCCTCAGCGCTGCCCCCCCCCCTCCTTCCCGCTTAAATTATGAATGTAAAGCGTAGTAATCAGATAACACGGCAGGGTCTGTGACAGTTTGTTTTCATCTGATTTCAAATAAACAAAGTCTTGGTTTTTAGAATATTAAACTTGTTTCGCCAAATTGAGATGATAAATACTGTGGGGGAAACTTCTGTGTAGCAATGCAGTGGGAGTCACCGACTCATGAAGGAGACACGGGATGAGCTGGAGCTTTGATGTCAAACACTGGTGGTTTATTTGGAGTTTCGGCCGGAGAGTTGACAAGACAGGTGGTGTGTCACGAGTTGACACAGCGGTTGCCAAACCAATTCTGAAGAACTCCTTCTGTAGCTCGAGGTTTTAACTACAGAAACCTGTAGGAGTGTAATAATCAACATTCTTCATCAGTGAGACTAAACAAATATGGACCCTGAATCTAACTAGAGCTCTCGTCCATAGAAAAGAATGCGCGCCAGGGAACCTTCGTCCCTGAACAGTAAATTACCTCATGGCGGCTTGTTATTTCCCTAACAAATACAACTTTGAAGCTTGCAACGGCATAATTACAAGCGGCAACTTAACGTCACAGCAGGCATGACAACAGCCGGTGTTTCCCCGGGAAACGAACACAATACACACAAACGGGTCACAGATTATTTCGTGGTATTTGGCTACCGAACTAAATCATGTACGCAGCTCGCGACGTAACTAGGAGTCTAGTGGACGGTATCAGTACTACAAGTATTAATTACGTTGTTTATAAATGAATGTGAGGGCCGCAAAAAGAGGAGCCACCATTTGCCCATCCCTGGTCTAAGGCCTAGGGGCCGTCACACCTCCCCCTTAAGAATGAGGTATCACCTCAGACCCTGAAACAAAACAAGAACATTAGACACAACATTTTCTTCCAATTCATAAATCCGAGAAGCACGTTTAAGAGCACAGAACAACTGCATTATAAGCCTATCAAAAGTGATACTAGGCAAAGTATGCTGCCATGTTGGACATGTCTCCCTAGAAAAAGAGATCGATGATCTCAATGGGACCACCTGGTTAAATAAAGTTTTAATAACAAAACACGTAAAAGGTTTCACAAGCATGACGCTGAAACAGAAAGACTTCTCTCTGAATGAACTAATGATGTTTAAAACATATTGTTTCCACAGACAGAGAGCAGAGTCTCCAGTCCCCAGCTGTCAGTCTCTGAAGAGTGACTGGTCTATGGGTCAACCTCCAGTCTTCAGTAATGAACCTGGAGCCTCAAGGTAAGAGTTTCTGCTGTAAACTGACCTGAAGAGGATTCAGTTTTATGTTAACTGATCATTTAAACTGTTCTTTAATGTCATGTGTTCAGTAGAGTACAGTAAGCTAACATTATTTAAGGATATTTCTATTGGCAACTACAGTGATGAAGCCATATCTAGGAGCTTATATTATTTAATAGTTATCCATTTATTTCATTGTTCCTTTTTGTTTATAGTAAATCTTCCTGTTAATTCGTATTTAAGTTGATCAAATAAGTTGTACTATGCCTCGGTTTTTGTAAAGGCAGCCTTTGGGCGCCGGGGGAGGGGAGACCTGCTCATTATAAATATGGGTAACAGGTGGTAGTGAGCGGCGCACCCGGTAGGCTGATGGTTTTTTACCATCGGGTAAGAAGGAAGAGAAATGCTTGATGTGTTCATAATAAATTGCACTGAAACGACTTTTGCTCGGACCTTGATTTTTACCCATGCGTAAGATTCGCTGACGGGTGCCTCAGCGGCACTTTGAGTTATATTTCTTTCTTATATTTTATGATTTTGGCCGCTATAAAGTAAAAAACCCGCCTCATGAATGGATACTATTTTTTTGGAAACCCTTTTTCTGTGGATGGCCCGTTGCAAAGAGGGTTACAAGGATTTCCTTATTGCAACTCCCGGGAGTCGCGTGGAAAAGAGGACAGACGCCGGCCTCGTTTTGGAAATGTTTGTACGCGAGGCAGGCATGCAGAGCGCGTGGGACTCGTGAGTAAACAAGAGGAGCAAATGAATATATGAGCCAAACGTGTCAAATTTTATGGATGGAATGATTAAACGTTGCATCAAAG
Organism: Pogonophryne albipinna; assembly: GCA_028583405.1. Taxonomy (NCBI): domain Eukaryota; kingdom Metazoa; phylum Chordata; class Actinopteri; order Perciformes; family Artedidraconidae; genus Pogonophryne; species Pogonophryne albipinna. The sequence continues at coordinate 291,978 of JAPTMU010000141.1, read as the reverse complement.
AAATAAGGTCGTCTGTGCATGCCAGTTTTACGCACGCTGCGGAGAACAGCGTTATGGATTAACGCAGACGCAATCTGATCATAGGGATTTAATACAATTAAAAGCAACTCTCAAAGAAATGACTGAACCTAAAACTGCCATGGAGGCAGAGGATCTTTTAAAATCCCTCACGGCTGAACGCAGAGCGAAACTTGGAGTGTGCACAAGAAAACTAAATGAAACTAAAGCCCTGCTCACTGACGGTGGAAATGTTGATGATGTTGATGATTGCATGGATATGTTTAAAACTGCTATGGATGAATTCAATAAAGTGCATAATTCTCTCCAACAACTCTTATCTGAAGAGGAAAAGGACATTGATATAACAGACTGGTATGAACCCAGAATCATGAACTTTAATTACTTTGCAAAGGAAGTTAAAGCATGGAGAAGAGAACAGATTGCACAACTACAAGTTGATCCACTTGACAGTATCTCCAATGCCTCCAAAAGGACTACAACATCAAGGGCCTCCTCTGCGGCTAAGTTAGCATCAGCAGAAAGGGCAGCTCTGGAGGCTAAGTCTGCTGCTTTAAAGGACATGCATGCACTGCGACTGGAGGAAACCATTCTCAGATCAAAGATGGAAAAGATGGAGATGGAATCACAGATTGCAGCAGCTGATGCCAAAATGAGGGTACTTCTCAGCCCAAAGGAGGATGATCATCTTGGCGATGCTATGAATGCTTATTTAGATGAAGGTAAACTGGACAATGTGGAGCAAACGTATACAGACACTTCTGTCTTGGAATTTATTGAAGTAGCTGCTGTACCGAAAACTCCACTACATAGAACAATTGTGGATTTCCATAAAAGATCTCGGCAAGCAAATGGTGCCTCAAGCCCACAACTGGAAAATCCTGCAATCAACATTTTTACTCAGGAAAACGTCAACACCCTGGCACAGAGACAAAAGGACATAGCTGATCTCATGATAATGCAACAAAATCTATCCCTGCTACCTAAGAGAGAGGTGCCTGTGTTTAATGGTGACCCACTCTCTTATCAACCTTTCATGCATGCATTCAGATACCTCATTGAAGAGAAAACTAGTAACTGCCAGGACAGGCTCTACTTTCTTGAACAGTTTACATCAGGTCAAGCCAGAGATCTGGTCCGTAGCTGTCTTCACATGGATGCACCAAGAGGATATTCAGAGGCCATGCAACTTTTAAAGAGACATTATGGAAATGAAATGAAAATTGCAAATGCTTATCTGGATAAGGCACTCAACTGGACAGCTATCAAGCCAGATGATGGAACATCTCTTCATGCCTACTCACTATACCTAAGAGAATGCCTTAACGCCATGCAGGACTTGGAGTACATGGATGAGCTAGACGTCACATCAACGTTAAGACTAATTGTATCCAAGCTACCATACAAGCTCAGGGAACGATGGCGCACGACAGCGTATGAAGAATTTCAAAAGAAAAACATCAGAGCTAGATTCAAACATCTGGTCGAATTCACCGAAAAGCATTCTGACATATTATTACACCCAGTGTTTGGAGAAATTAAAGACTCAAATCCCACTAAAAGGATAATCACCAACAATAGGACAACTGACCTCAGAACACCAAAAAGGAGCAGTAGCTTTGCCACGGATGTCGCCGCAACTGAACATTATGACACCAGGCTACAGGCATTTAAGGTGCAGCAACCCACCTACATCAAAGCTGCCCCTGCAACCCTATGTAGTTTCTGTCAAGGCAGGCATGCAGTAGTGGACTGCTTAAAACTCAAATCAGAGCCTCACGACCAAAAGGTTAACTATCTAAGGACAAATGGTTACTGTTTTGGTTGCCTTAAGAAGGGTCACATGAGCAAAGACTGTACATTGAAGCTGAACTGTCTAACATGCCAAAGGAAACATCCAACACTGCTGCATAGTGATGAATTAAATTCAAAACAAGTCACCCTGCAAAACAGTAGAACCGAACCAAAGCGAGCGTCCATCAACAGTGCGAAGGTATCAGCTGATCAGTCAACAGGGGCCGGTGAGGATTGTGCCCTTGCTATTGTTCCGGTGCAAGTTAAAGCAGCAAAAGGAAGCAAGTATATTCAAACCTACGCCTTTCTTGACCCTGGGAGCACGGCCACATTCTGTACTGAAAACCTAATGAACCAACTGAATACTAAAGGACGAAAGACTGAAATTCTACTCTGCACAATGGGACAAAAAAGGAATGCAAAAAGCTATGAAATCACAGGTCTGGAAATAGGAAACATAGATGGAGAACAATTTATCAACTTGCCCAAAGTGTACACACAAACTACGATTCCTGTCTCAAAGGAAAACCTTCTCACACACTCCGATCTTGAAAAATGGCCTCATCTCAGTCAGATCCAAATCAAGGAAATTGATGCAGACATTGAAATGCTGATAGGGATGAAGGTTCCCAAAGCCTTGGAACCCTGGGATATAATCCACAGTCAGGGTAATGGACCATATGCAGTGAAGACAATGTTTGGATGGGTGGTCAATGGGCCCCTCAAATCTCACACTGCTATGGATACTTCTGAAACAATGTCAGCAACCGTCAATAGAATTTCACTGGATAATTTGAGGGACCAGCTAGTCTCACAGTACAACCAGGATTTCCCTGAAAAGGAATATGAGGAAAAAAGAGAGATGTCATGTGAGGACAGGAAATTCATGGACTTGGCTGAAAGTTCAATAATCATCAAAAACGGACATTACAACTTACCTCTACCCTTCCGTGATAAGGACTTGGCCCTGCCTAACAATTACAACATGGCACTCCATCGCACAACCAACCTTGCTGGGAAATTCAAGAGGGATTCAGTTTACGCTGAAGAATATAAAGCCTTCATGGAAAAGGTACTGGAAAAGGGCTATGCCGAAAAGGTTCCACAAGATCAACTTCAAAGATCAGACGGCAGGCTCTGGTACATACCGCATCATGGGGTTTACCATAAAAGAAAGAAGAAACTTAGGGTTGTATTTGACTGTTCATCTTCATTTAAAGGAAAGTCCCTTAATGCTGAACTCCTCCAAGGTCCGGACTTGACTAATCCACTTCTAGGCGTCTTGCTTCGTTTCCGTCAGGAGAAAATTGCAATAATGGCTGACATTGAAGCAATGTACTTACAAGTACAGGAAGACCACCGTGACTATCTCAGGTTTTTGTGGTGGCCTCAAGGAGACATCAGCAAACGACTGGAGGTCTATCGGATGAATGTGCATCTCTTTGGCGCAGTATCATCCCCAAGCATAGCCAGCTTTGCCTTGCAACAAGTGTCAAGAGACAATGCCAGTAAATACAGCATGGAAGTACTGGAAACCATTCAGCGCAGCTTTTATGTGGATGATTGTCTCAAATCTGTGGCTTCTACAACTCAAGCTATCGACCTTACCAAGGATCTAATGAAGGCATGTGCCGAAGGAGGACTTACTCTTACCAAATGGGTGAGTAACAGCCAAGACGTGCTTAGAACCATCCCTGAAGGGCACAGAGCTAAACCAGTTGAGCAACTAGATCTGGACAAAGAAAAAACACCTCTAGAAAGAGTTCTAGGCATCCAGTGGAATATCGTGAGAGATACTTTTACCTTCACTGCTGCCATCAAACACAGAGTTCCTACAAGAAGAACAGTTCTTTCTATTGTCAGTTCTATTTACGACCCCCTCGGTTTCCTTTCACCATTCATCCTCAAGGCCAAGCAAATCCTTAGAGGACTCTGCATTGATAAGTGTGGATGGGATGAAGTTATCCCAGAACACCTTTCAAAGTCATGGCAAAGATGGATAGCGGAACTAGATCAGCTGGGCAGATTTGAAGTGAACAGGTGCATGAAGCCTGAACATTTTGGACTCATAAGGACTGCTGAGCTGCATCACTTCTGTGACGCAAGTGAAACAGGGCATGGCACTGCAAGCTACATTAGATTCACGAACCACAAAGGAGATACTCATGTGTCAATCATTCTCGGGAAATCCAGAGTCAATCCTCTGAAGCAAATCACCATTCCCAGACTGGAGCTCGCAGCTGCTACACTTGCTGTAAAAGTTGACAGGATGTTACAGAAGGAACTAAACATGAAACTACAGAAAGCAACCTTCTGGACAGATAGTACATCAGTACTAAAATATATCCACAACCAAACAAAAAGATTCCATACCTACGTTGCTAATAGGATAGCTGTGATTCACAACTTGTCCCAAGAAAGCCAATGGAGGCATGTAAGTTCCAAGGACAATCCAGCAGACTTTGCATCACGTGGATTGAATATTGAACCATTCTTGGAGTCAACAAGATGGTTGAATGGCCCTGACTTCCTTTCAAAGGAGGAAAGTGAATGGCCCGAAGTGCCAAAGGATCTTGGCCACATCCTCCGTAATGATCCAGAGATTAAAAGGGACATCTCTGTTAACAGCTTGAAAATAAATAACTGTGCAACCACCGACCTCATTGAACACTACTCCTCTTGGAAAAAACTACAGAGAGCAGTTGGTTGGTTGTTGAAACTTAAAAGACTGCTTCAATCCAAAAGAGCTAAAGCACCAGTGACCCACTCCAAAACTGCAGAAAGACAACAAGGACTATCTGTGGAGGATTTGGAGGAAGCAGAGAAATCCATCATTCACTGTCAACAAGAGTGCTACTTTGAATCGTCGATGAAACGGCACCAAGGAACTCATGGCCCCTCGGCCATGTGGTTAAAACCCTGCCCGGACCCAAAGGTCTGGTCAGAAGTGTGTTAGTTCAGACCAAGACTAACATCCTGCAAAGGCCCATTAGTAAGCTCTGTCTACTCCTGGAAGCCAACTGAGCCTAGAGCTAGCCAATGCCCTACCCCTTATCCCCTGCACACACACATACTATCTTTCTTACAACTTTCCATACACAAACCTCTATTTCAAACTACACTGATACCCTTTTGACTATTGTCTCCTGCCTCAGGGACAGTGAGTGGTGAAACCACAAAAGACACTGATGCAGCATGAACTTTGGGGGGGATCTAAGTGGGGGCTAATTGAAATGACCTGTTGAATGTATATATGCATATTAGTAGATTTTGTAAAGATAAACAAAAATGTAATTAGATATTTTGCGTAGCTTAAAAATATTTAAAGGTGTTACCTGGCTCCATAGAATGTTTTGTTGTAATTGATTTGCTATTGCATCACAATTAGGGGCCGGTATGATGAAGCCATATCTAGGAGCTTATATTATTTAATAGTTATCCATTTATTTCATTGTTCCTTTTTGTTTATAGTAAATCTTCCTGTTAATTCGTATTTAAGTTGATCAAATAAGTTGTACTATGCCTCGGTTTTTGTAAAGGCAGCCTTTGGGCGCCGGGGGAGGGGAGACCTGCTCATTATAAATATGGGTAACAGGTGGTAGTGAGCGGCGCACCCGGTAGGCTGATGGTTTTTTACCATCGGGTAAGAAGGAAGAGAAATGCTTGATGTGTTCATAATAAATTGCACTGAAATGACTTTTGCTCGGACCTTGATTTTTACCCATGCGTAAGATTCGAGTTATATTTCTTTCTTATATTTTATGATTTTGGCCGCTATATACAGCATCATTGTATCAGTGGCATGAAATGGTTTTAAATTGCAAACATATTGACGGAATATTCTCAAAACTAAATGTATTGTCCCCAAAATGACTTGACTACTTGGGCATGTTTATGATATATATTATTAATGAATATTAATAACCTGGTCAGCTGGTTGTGTTTAGCATTAGCAGATATAACAGAGTTTTGAGAGATCCCATGTAGAGTCAATGCAAAGACCCAGATCTGTGCCGGGCAACACTAATAAAGTGAAGATGTTAAATTCATGTCACCTGCGTATTCATGCAGCGAGAAACATTTCAACTTGAGCTTAAAGTTTGTGACGCTCTGTTCCAAAAACCTGTCCGAGTTGAGATTGTGCTCCTGTGGTCTCTGACGGTCTGAGGGGAATCAGAGAGGAGAACAGAGCTCTACAGCAGCTCATATTCAATCAGGGTTATTAACCTGTTAAGCCCCAAGCCAGTTTTTCAGGTCTCAGGCTCGAAAATGACATGCCCAGAACAAATGACAATATCTTCCCTTCTAAAAGGGGTAAATTAATAATCTTTTTTCTCAAATAAATGATAAACCTGTGAGTGGGATGTAGAAGAGTCAGAATCAATATAGATTTTTTTTTATTTTAAATTAAATTCAGATTGAACATAGTCAAAAAATTTAAATTATAGTGTCCGTCCAAAAATAAACCATTACTTAAAGTGAAAACGAACCTTGAATTATGTGTTAGTAGACTAAAAGCTTTAGGAATCCAAACTATAACATATAATAAGTACCCTGTATCAAGATTGATGCAAAACAAGTGAAATTTGACCTTTTTAGAGAGGTTTAGCAAAAAAAACCACCTCTGGGGTCGTTTGGGTGGATGTGGGTGTATTTGCCGTTTCTCTGGAACCCATTGGTCGATTTTGATAATTGACATCTCTTTTGAACCGTTAGAGCCAATAGCTAAAAAATATATGAAGGCAAATTTCAAGATGTTCTACCCTCTAGCTGTGACATCACGCACTCTACGTACGTATATGTTATTCTACGCACGAAAAGTTTATTATTCCGCCGACTTATTTTGGCCCTCTTCTCCTCCCGCATTGAACATCGCAGAAACTCCGTTCAAACATCAAAACGTTCAGTTCGGTCGGGAATCGAGGGCTATTACTTTTGTCATTCATAACTTTCATAATTCCAGAGATACATCCCATAATTCATCACATTTTTAACCATTGAAGTCAATGGAGAAAATCTTCAGACATCAACAAATCTTCATGCGACTTCAACTGCTAACTGTTCATTCATACTTTCACTCAGAAACCTCATTCCAACTTTAAAATGTTACACATCTTTCTGACATTATTCGTGTAAAACAACTTTTAAATCTGATTCTTACTTTTAGAGATATTAAACATTGTTCAGACCTTGTTAAAGACGTTTTCTTCAAATTTTAACATTAACTAGAGTGCGTGATGTCACAGCTAGACGGTAGAAAATCTTGAAATTTGCCTTCATATTTTTTTTTAATACTGCCATAATTCACAAACCCTACATTCCTGAGACATAATTTATCATGACAAACGTAGGGAAACATATCGTAGCTTGAAAAATGACAAATAATTAAGCAAAAATAAAGGGGAATGTCAACACAGACACCTGTCAGCCCGCACTCTGCTGTTCCTCAGCGCTGCCCCCCCCCTTCCTTCCCACTTAAATTATGAATGTAAAGCGTAGTAATCAGATAACACGGCAGGGTCTGTGACAGTTTGTTTTCATCTGATTTCAAATAAACAAAGTCTTGGTTTTTAGAATATTAAACTTGTTTCGCCAAATTCAGATGATAAATACTGTGGGGGAAACTTCTGTGTAGCAATGCAGTGGGAGTCACCGACTCATGAAGGAGACACGGGATGAGCTGGAGCTTTGATGTCAAACACTGGTGGTTTATTTGGAGTTTCGGACGGAGAGTTGACAAGACAGGTGGTGTGTCACGAGTTGACACAGCGGTTGCCAAACCAATTCTGAAGAACTCCTTCTGTAGCTCGAGGTTTTAACTACAGAAACCTGTAGGAGTGTAATAATCAACATTCTTCATCAGTGAGACTAAACAAATATGGACCCTGAATCTAACTAGAGCTCTCGTCCATAGAAAAGAATGCGCGCCAGGGAACCTTCGTCCCTGAACAGTAAATTACCTCATGGCGGCTTGTTATTTCCCTAACAAATACAACTTTGAAGCTTGTAACGGCATAATTACAAGCGGCAACTTAACGTCACAGCAGGCATGACAACAGCCGGTGTTTCCCCGGGAAACAAACACAATACACACAAACGGGTCACAGATTATTTCGTGGTATTTGGCTACCGAACTAAATCATGTACGCAGCTCGCGACGTAACTAGGAGTCTAGTGGACGGTATCAGTACTACAAGTATTAATTACGTTGTTTATAAATGAATGTGAGGGCCGCAAAAAGAGGAGCCACCATTTGCCCATCCCTGGTCTAAGGCCTAGGGGCCGTCACACCTCCCCCTTAAGAATGAGGTATCACCTCAGACCCTGAAACAAAACAAGAACATTAGACACAACATTTTCTTCCAATTCATAAATCCGAGAAGCACGTTTAAGAGCACAGAACAACTGCATTATAAGCCTATCAAAAGTGATACTAGGCAAAGTATGCTGCCATGTTGGACATGTCTCCCTAGAAAAAGAGATCGATGATCTCAATGGGACCACCTGGTTAAATAAAGTTTTAATAACAAAACACGTAAAAGGTTTCACAAGCATGACGCTGAAACAGAAAGACTTCTCTCTGAATGAACTAATGATGTTTAAAACATATTGTTTCCACAGACAGAGAGCAGAGTCTCCAGTCCCCAGCTGTCAGTCTCTGAAGAGTGACTGGTCTATGGGTCAACCTCCAGTCTTCAGTAATGAACCTGGAGCCTCAAGGTAAGAGTTTCTGCTGTAAACTGACCTGAAGAGGATTCAGTTTTATGTTAACTGATCATTTAAACTGTTCTTTAATGTCATGTGTTCAGTAGAGTACAGTAAGCTAACATTATTTAAGGATATTTCTATTGGCAACTACAGCATCATTGTATCAGTGGCATGAAATGGTTTTAAATTGCAAACATATTGACGGAATATTCTCAAAACTAAATGTATTGTCCCCAAAATGACTTGACTACTTGGGCATGTTTATGATATATATTATTAATGAATATTAATAACCTGGTGAGCTGGTTGTGTTTAGCATTAGCAGATATAACAGAGTTTTGAGAGATCCCATGTAGAGTCAATGCAAAGACCCAGATCTGTGCCGGGCAACACTAATAAAGTGAAGATGTTAAATTCATGTCACCTGCGTATTCATGCAGCGAGAAACATTTAAACTTGAGCTTAAAGTTTGTGACGCTCTGTTCCAAAAACCTGTCAGAGTTGAGATTGTGCTCCTGTGGTCTCTGACGGTCTGAGGGGAATCAGAGAGGAGAACAGAGCTCTACAGCAGCTCATATTCAATCAGGGTTATTAACCTGTTAAGCCCCAAGCCAGTTTTTCAGGTCTCAGGCTCGAAAATGACATGCCCAGAACAAATGACAATATCTTCCCTTCTAAAAGGGGTAAATTAATAATCTTTTTTCTCAAATAAATGATAAACCTGTGAGTGGGATGTAGAACAGTCAGAATCAATATAGATTTTTTTTATTTTAAATTAAATTCAGATTGAACATAGTCAAAAAAATTAAATTATAGTGTCCGTCCAAAAATAAACCATTACTTAAAGTGAAAACGAACCTTGAATTATGTGTTAGTAGACTAAAAGCTTTAGGAATCCAAACTATAACATATAATAAGTACCCTGTATCAAGATTGATGCAAAACAAGTGAAATTTGACCTTTTTAGAGAGGTTTAGCAAAAAAAAACACCTCTGGGGTCGTTTGGGTGGATGTGGGTGTATTTGCCGTTTCTCTGGAACCCATTGGTCGATTTTGATAATTGACATCTCTTTTGAACCGTTAGAGCCAATAGCTAAAAAATATATGAAGGCAAATTTCAAGATGTTCTACCCTCTAGCTGTGACATCACGCACTCTACGTACGTATATGTTATTCTACGCACGAAAAGTTTATTATTCCGCCGACTTATTTTGGCCCTCTTCTCCTCCCGCATTGAACATCGCAGAAACTCCGTTCAAACATCAAAACGTTCAGTTCGGTCGGGAATCGAGGGCTATTACTTTTGTCATTCATAACTTTCATAATTCCAGAGATACATCCCATAATTCATCACATTTTTAACCATTGAAGTCAATGGAGAAAATCTTCAGACATCAACAAATCTTCATGCGACTTCAACTGCTAACTGTTCATTCATACTTTCACTCAGAAACCTCATTCCAACTTTAAAATGTTACACATCTTTCTGACATTATTCGTGTAAAACAACTTTTAAATCGGATTCTTACTTTTAGAGATATTAAACATTGTTCAGACCTTGTTAAAGACGTTTTCTTCAAATTTTAACATTAACTAGAGTGCGTGATGTCACAGCTAGACGGTAGAAAATCTTGAAATGTGCCTTCATATTTTTTTTTAATACTGCCATAATTCCCAAACCCTACATTCCTGAGACATAATTTATCATGACAAACGTAGGAAAACATATCGTAGCTTGAAAAATGACAAATAATTAAGCAAAAATAATTCAACAAAATGCCTCTTGAGGGCATGAAGTGACAAAAACTTTCAACATGTCTCCATTAAAGCCCATTGTAATTTCAGGCAGATATTTCCTCACAGCAGCAGCCGCACACCTTTAGTTAAACTGCCAAAAAGGCCACATTATTAACCCGAAACTACACAAAAATTACACTTCAGAGACTCAACTTCCTTGACATGCTTCACGTTTTGAAATTTCACAGATATCTGTTACGGTTCTTCCACAAAACGTTCACATGTAAGAGGTTTATCGCTCATTCAGAACAATGGAAACCTGTGATCTCTACAGAGCTCGTTAGCTCAAATAGAAACACCTGTGTAATGGAACACGATGATGTCATCGCTCCAGCTGACATGCTCAGAGCAGCAGACTTCAGATAGCAGCGTGCTAACAGTCCAGCCGTGAAGACATCTACGGGACAGTTTGGAGATTTCTCCAAATGCCGTTGCCATGGCAACACATTGCTCGCCTTGAAACACGGTTTTCTCATAACTTCAGTGAAAATACTCCAAACAGCCCAGAACTTCACAGGTTTGGTAACGATGCAGCCATCAACGCATCTAAGCGTAGTATGGGGTGTCATCAAATGCCGTTGGCATGGCGACAGACCACTCACCATGAAACACGATGTGGCTGTAAGTCCAATCGACACGGTCCAATCGTCCCCCAATCTTCGCTTGTATATCACCGGTCCATGCCTCAACAGCTCGATGCCAAATCTGAGATCCCTCGCCATAAAACATGATGTCGCTATAACTCCTATGAAAATGTTCAAAAAGTGCTCAAACTTCACATGTGTGCTAATAGTCCAGCCGTGAAGACATCTACAGGACAGTTTTGAGATTTCTTCAAATGCCGTTGCCATGGCAACACAATGCTCGCCATGAAACACGGCTTTCTCATAACTTCAGTGAAACTGCTCCAAACGCTCCAAAACTTCACAGGTTTGGTAACGATGCAGCCATCAACGCATCTAAGCGTATTATCGGGTGTCATCAAATGTCGTTGCCATGGCGACAGATCATTCGCCATCAAGTTAGTTCAAAAGTTTGTGGTTCAAATATTCTGCTGCTTTTCCAAGCCTTTTTACTTTCTTTTCTTCTCTCATCACACATTCAAGCCCCCAGTGTTCATGTATCATTTCAATCTAAATTCTTCACTTTCTTCTTACACATTACATTTCAGCATAGCAGTTTAGTGTCAGATTTTCAGCATAAAGCATTCCCACTAGCAATTTCTTCAGGAATTGCATTCTCTAGTTAATGTTAAAATCTGAAGAAAACCTCTTTAACAAGGTCTGAACAATGTTTATTATCTCTAAAAGTAAGTATCAGATTTAAAAGTTGTTTTACACGAATAATGTCAGAAAGATGTGTAACAATTGTTAGTTGGAAAAAGTTGGAATGAGGTTTCTGAGTGAAAGTATGAATGAACAGTTAGCAGTTTAAGTCGCATGAAGATTTGTTGAAGTCTGAAGAATTTCTCCATTGACTTCAATGTTAAAAATGTGATGTATTATGGGATGTATCTCTGGAATTATGAAAGTTATGAATGAGAAAAGTAATAGCGATCGATTCCCGACCGAGCTGAACATTTTGATGTTTGAACGGAGTTTCTGCGATGTTCAATGCGGGAGGAGAAGAGCGGAAAAATAAGTCGGCAGAATAATAGTAATTAAAACTGCGGTCGCACTTGTGCGCGCAGTGATGAGCGGGCCCTCGCGTCTGTGCGCCTGTCGGGGAGGGTTGCTGGTCCCCCCCCCCCAGTCGTCCGAAATGAGCCATTTGTCATCCCTCTAAATAGTTTACCTGACTTTGCGTTCCTTTGTTTCTGACCAGGAAATCTTAGGCCAGTTGTGTTGGTCCCATTTTTCCTGCATCAACCAGGTGTCGTTTGTTGAATAAAAAAAGATAATAATAAACATAGGCCCATTTGTAAAATGGGGGGACACAAACGGGATTTCGAAAAGTGGGGGGGACATGTCCAGTGGAAATGACGCCATGCGTGTGTGTGCGTCAAGTGCAATATATATATATATGCAAGTTGCAACACACAGAGTAAAACTCTGCCCCTCATGTGCTGTATAGGCTGCATGATAGGCTGTTCAATGGGGCTGATGTGTTGTGTAGATTCTGCCAGAAGGAAAATTATGATCAAACTCCTTATGAAGTGGGGAGGTAACACATTGCTTTTCTTCCCGACTGCAACGCTGGTCCCGCAAATCAAGCAAGAACGTGATTGGTCGATATTCATTGTGGGGGTGGGAGGAGGAGGGGTGTTAGATAGATATAGAGTTGTAGTAAGTAGATAGAGTTCGCTATGATTGAGGTTTCGTTTATGCATAGGGTAGATTCTTTTAATTACATTTCCTTTTTCTTTTGGTGTATTTTTTACATCTTGGATTTGCTTGGCAAGCTACTTATGGAGGGCTTGCTAGCTACCGGTAGCTCGCGATCGACGTGTTGGAGACCACTGTGTTAGGAGTTAGTGACAATGTATGCTAGTTAGCCAGCTAAAGGCTAAATTAAATTAAATTAAGAAAAATAACTTCCCTAACAATCCCTGCACATCAGGCTCTCTGACAGTGAGCTCTGCTCTGAGTATCTGAGCGTCCCGTTCTAACAGCGCTCCGAGTTCACCAGCAGTTAGACCGTCATCCCGGAGCAGCGGAGTTTAGCCGACAGAGCCGGCAGGAAGAGTGGAGCACACAGCTCAGGCACCGTTACAAAATAACACCCTGCGCGTCATGACGGCAGAGAACAGCTCTCAGATTACTTGGGGGCCCGGACCCGGATTCTTTATGAATTCAAGTTATTAAAGTACATAAACTAGGTTAAATTACAAACTGAGCCATTTGTCATCCCTCTAAATAGTTTACCTGACTTTGCGTTCCTTTGTTTCTGACCAGGAAATCTTAGGCATGTGCGCCAGTTGTGTTGGTCCCATTTTTCCTGCATCAACCAGGTGTCGTTTGTTGAATAAAAAAAGATAATAATAAACATAGGCCTATTTGTAAAATGGGGGGACACAAACGGGATTTCGAAAAGTGTCACGGTTAAACTCCTTATGAAGTGGTGAGGTGCCGCTCCACATTGCTTTTCTTCCTGAATGCAGCGCTGTTGTGTCTGTGTGTGAGAGCGTTTCACATGTGTGTAGGCCTATGAGAGATTTTTACATATGTCTGCAAATGACTTTGGTTTCAGTTGTGTGAGTGTGAGCAGGCTCGGATTGGCCATCAGGAGATTCGGGACTTTTCCCGTTGGGCCGCTCCCGCAGACTTTCACAGCGCCGCTGCGCCGGTACCGCATCTGCCGCGGCAAACACCTGCCGTTGCGAGGCTCTGGTGGCTCCGGTGCAGCGGTGCTGTGAAAGTCCACCGCCGTTGCGAGTCTCCGGCTGTAATAATCAGTAGATATTTTTCATGAAACCATATGGTGCTTCACATAATAAATACAAGGGCTGTAGCGTAATATGTATTATATGCTTGAGGAGCTGTTTGTGTTTGTTGTTTGTGTGTCTGTCTGTGTGTGTGTTTGTGAGCGTTGATGTGCCAGGCAGACAGGCAGGATTCAGTAGCTTATCTGACATATAAATGGTCCAAAAAGGTATATTGTCCGTTAGCTTACGAGGTCCTCGTTTCAGCTAGCAACCATTTGCTTCACAATTTAGCATCACATTGGATATGGGCAGAATTTGTGCTGGATTGGAATTTTTTGGAACATTTCCCTAGGAGGAGTTTGCAAAAATGTGCTTAAAATGCATGAGAAACGCACATTGTTTAATATGGCCAACTTCCTGGGGGGCGGGGCTAATAAAAGCAAATTTGAAATATGTCCGCAATCATAAGACAAATTTGTATACAGCGTTTCGTGAATATTGGAAAAAGTATACGCGAGTAGTTTGGAGTAATTTGCGACATGTAAATGGTCAAAAATGGTGTATTCGCTGTTAGCTTACGACCTCCATGATTGAGCTATCAAAAATGTTCTTCTCAATTAAGTATCATATTGGATAGGGGCTGAATGTGTCCTGGATTGGAATTTTTCCGATCATTCCCCTAGGAGGAGTTCGCAAGAATGTGCTTAAAATGGCTGAAAAACGCGAATTTTTCAAAATGGCCGACTTTGTCGGGGGCGGGGCTAATAAAAGCCAATTTGAAATATGTCCGCAATCATAAGAGCAATGTGTATACAGCGTTTCGTGAATATCGGAATAACTACATCCAAGTAGTTTGGAGTAATTTGCGACATGTAAATCGTCAAAAATGGTGTATTCGCTGTTAGCTTACGACCTCCACGAGTAATTTAAAAAAAATGTGCTCCTCAATTAAGTTTCATATTGGATAGGGGCTGAACGTGTCCTGGATTGGAATTTTTCCGATCATTCCCCTAGGAGGAGTTCGCAAGAACGTGCGTAAAATGGCTGAAAAACGCACATTTTTCAAAATGGCCGACTTTCTGGGGGGCGGGGCTAATGGAATGCAATTTGAAATATGTCCGCAATCATAAGAGCAATGTGTATACAGCGTTTCGTGAATATCGGAATAACTACATCCGAGTAGTTTGGAGTAATTTGCGCCATGTAAATCGTCAAAAATGGTGTATTCGCTGTTAGCTTACGACCTCCACGAGTAATTTTTAAAAAATGTGCTCCTCAATTAAGTTTCATATTGGATAGGGGCTGAACGTGTCCTGGATTGGAATTTTTCCGATCATTCCCCTAGGAGGAGTTCGCAAGAACGTGCGTAAAATGGCTGAAAAACGCACATATTTCAAAATGGCCGACTTTTTGGGGGGCGGGGCTAATGGAATGTATTTACAAATATATCCGCAATTCCATGAGGAATGTCTGTGCCAAAATTCGTGACGTTCTGAGAAACTATATGTGACTACCACACAATAGGGGGCGCTAGTGAGCAGTTTTTTTGAAAATTTACGTTTTTTTTGTACATTCTCAAAAAAGTGCTGGGCTCTGACGTGTGTCCCAAGTTTTGCGTCCGAAGCTCATTTTATGCTATCTTAATTTAAGAAAAATGTATATGCAATTTAAAAATTTTTTTATAGGCCACGCCCACATTCGGCATTTGTTGCGACACTTTAAATCTCAGTTCGTAGTCACCCCGAGAGTATGTGTAATAAAAAAAAAAAGATTAGTCCATCCGCTCTTGAGTTATAAATGTGTGGTGTTTTTGGCGCCCCCTATAGTCCAAAATGAAAATACTTTGTTGTGCCTATTCCCCAAGACAGACTGAACGTTTCCACCAAAATCTGTGATGTTTGGATACATTGTTGATGAATTATGAGCATTTGTTTCTAAGTCCCGCCTTTTTGCGAGTACGTTTTAATTCATGGCGGAAATATTTATCGTTTGAACATGCTCATCTCCTAGGGTAATGTGTCTGACCCTCCACCGATGCTGTATACAAAGTTTGATGTTGAAAAACTGAAAATTGAAATTTAAGTGAATATTTAACTGTTTTGAACATTATGCCAATTAAAAAAAAAAAAATGTAGACGGAGCTTAGCTTCCAAGCGGATTATATGTAGAGCAGGTCAACTCGGATATGTGTGCAAAATTTCAGGTCATTTGGAGTTACGGTGCGACTTTGTACATCTTTCCAAAAACGGAAATGGCCATAGGTGGCGCTAGCGAGCAAGGTGGAATATTTTAACCCATTGACTCCAGAATGTTGCAATTTTTACCGGTTCTGGCGTCCGTGCAAAATTATACAACTTTGTCAGCGTCCTAAAGGCCTCAAAAACAGGAAAGATGGCGACTAAAAATAATAATACCACCAATAACAATAGGTTCCTCGCACTTCGTGCTAGGACACCGTTGGGTCCTAGCACTCCGTGCTCGGGCCCTAATAAACGTTTCGTCCGTAGAATAACAGTTAGTTAAATTAAAGTTTTAAAAACAGTGACAGGTTAAAATCAGAGGTGGAAGAAGTATTCCGATGATTTACCTAGGTAAAAAGACGTGTTAGAAGCAAATGTCCTGCATTCAAAATTGTCAAGAGCCCAAGTGAAAAGTATTATCATCTGAAAGTAAAATGAATCATTATGTTATTAGTATTAAATACATATAATTTGTACAACTTATATTTCGAAAGACTCAGTTGTAATTATTGATGCATACATGTGTTCATCCATTCAATGTGGCATCTGCTATAATGGGGTTAATGTATGATATTACTTAATAATACAACACATTACTGTATAAGGGCGGCGTGTGTTGCAGTGGGTTGTGCGTTGGTGTTGGGATCAGGGGAGCACAGGTTCAAACCCCACTGCAGTCAGCATGTCGTTGTGTCCCTGAGACACTTCACCCCAAAGTGCTCCTGTGGGGATTGCCCACAGTACTGAGTATGTGAGTCTCTTTGGATAAAA
The DNA here is from genome assembly GCA_028583405.1 of Pogonophryne albipinna. NCBI lineage: Eukaryota > Metazoa > Chordata > Actinopteri > Perciformes > Artedidraconidae > Pogonophryne > Pogonophryne albipinna. The sequence continues at coordinate 275,286 of JAPTMU010000141.1, read as the reverse complement.
GCGTCTAACAAGTAACATGTAATAATAATGTAATGTATAATACGTGATAATGTATGAGTTGATTTACTTCGATCTACTGTGTACACCACAACAATATTACAACAAATATACTGCACATAAAGAAAACTATTGTAAAGGTAAAAGTATGAGCATAACAAATAAATAAGTGTAAACATTTACATTATTATGATTATTTCATATACAAAGACTATATATTATTGAATTACAATTAAGATAATAAGATTAGATATACTTTATTTGATCTAAAATATTGATGTTTTTTCGTTATAGTAGCCTGTGAAAACCATAACAAATAAGTGATTAAATGCTCTTCAGCAAACACAACTGCAGAGCTGCAAACAGGCTAAGGCCTTGTTACGACCCGCCCTCTACTGTCAAGATCTGTCTGTGTTGTGTCTTGTCTTTTTCTGTCTTTGGTTTCCTGTTTTGTTTTGAAAAATGTTCACCTCCTGTTTTGCCTGTTGCTTTCTGTCTGTTTTCCCTCCCTGATTACCCGATTGTGTTCACCTGGTGTCCCTGTGTTTTCTCCTCCCTCCTCACCTGTGTCTTGTGTGTATTTAAGTTCTGGTTTTTCTGTCTGTCTTTGTCGGTTCGTCTTGTGTTTTGACTTGGTCTGCGGTGAGTGTTCTGTTCTGTATTTGTTAATAGTTTAGCCTTGAAATAAAGGAGTTATCTTTTGTCCCTTTAATCTGCATTTGGGTCCTGCATCCTGCACACACCGTAACATTACGAACCGACCTGAGATATGGGCCCAGCAGATCCGTTTGAGCAGGAACTATTGGATTATACCTTTTCTTTGTCTGACTGCGCTCATCGATGGATAGGAGCGGTCAGGGTTCAGCAGCGAGATGCTCCTCTGGCAGATGCAGTCCACCTTACGATGAAGAATCAAGATTTGGTTAAATTCTTACCTGCCTGGCTTTTGGATTACCTCACGGTTTGTTTTCCCGATCCTGATAGACCCAGGTCTCCCAATTCCCTTTTTGATACCACACACATCGGTGTGGTCCATCTGGCGTCAGCCCCTGCTTCTCACCCAGTGTTTGCTACAGTCCAGGAGCCATTCGCTGGTACTCGTCTGGCTTTTGGAGGTCCACGGAGCCTCCAAACGGCTCCTAAAAGAAGGAGTCGCAAGGCCAGGTTAGCAGCACGAGCCCAAAGGGCCATGGTTCCAGAACCAGTTCAGCCCCCAGCAGCCATGGTTACAGAACCAGTTCTGGCCCCAGCAGCCATGGTTCCGGCCCCAGTTCTGGCCCCAGCAGCCATGGTTCCGGCCCCAGTTCTGGCCCCAGCAGCCATGGTTCCAGCCCCAGTTCTGGCCCCAGCAGCTATGGTTCCAGCCCCAGTTCTGGCCCCAGCAGCTATGGTTCCGGCCCCAGTTCCAGCCTCAACAGCCATGGTTCCGGCTTCAATTCCGACTCCAGTTCTGGCCCCAGCAGCCATGGTTCCGTACCCAGTTCTGGCCCCAGCAGCCATGGTTCCAGACCCAGTTCTGGCCCCAGCAGCCATGGTTCCAGAACCAGTTCTAGCCCCAGCAGCCAAGGTCCCGGCCCCAGTTCTGGCCCCAGCAGCCATGGTTCCGGCCTCAGTCCTGGCCCCAGCAGCCATGGTTCCGGCCTCAGTTCTGGCCCCAGCAGCTATGGTTCCGGACCCCGTTCCGGCTCCAGCAGCCATGGTTCCGGCCCCAGTTCTGGCCCCAGCAGCCATGGTTCCAGCCCCAGTTCTGGCCCCAGCAGCCATGGTTCGGGCTCCAGTACAGGCCCCAGAAGCCATGGTTCCGGCAACAGAACCGGCCGACACAGCCATGGTTCCGGCCTCAGTTCCGGGCCCCAGCAGCCATGGTTCCGGCTTCAGTACCGGCCCCAGAAGCCATGGGCTCGACTCCAGTTTCGGCTACAGGGCTGGCTCCCCAGCCGACGCCAGCTCCCCGAGTCTTGTCGGCGTACCGGCCGACTCCAGCACCTCGTCTCCTGCTGGCTCTCCAGCCGACGCCAGTTCCCCGAGTCCTGTCGGCGTACCGGCCGACTCCAGCACCTCGTCTCCTGCTGGCTCCCCAGCCGACGCCAGCTCCCCGAGTCTTGTCAGCGTACCGGCCGACTCCAGCACCTCGTCTCCTGCTGGCTCTCCAGCCGACGCCAGCTCCCCGTGTCCTGTCGGCGTACCGACAGACACAAGTCACCCCTCCAGTTCCCTCTCGAGTCCCCTCTCGAGTCCCCTCTCGAGTCATCTCTCCAGTCTCCTCTCCAGTCTCCTCTCCAGTTCCCTCTCCAGTTCCATCTCCAGTGCTATCTCAAGTCCCCTCTCAAGTCCCCTCTCAAGTCCCCTCTCAAGTTTCCTCTCTAGTCTCCTCTCGAGTTCCCTCTCAAGTTCCCTCTCAAGTCCCCTCTCAGGTCCCATCTCGAGTCTATTCTCAAGTCCTCTCTCAGGTCCCATCTCGAGTCTATTCTCGAGTCTCCTCTCAAGTTCCCTCTCAAGTCTCCTCTCGAGTTCCCTCTCAGGTCCCCTCTCGAGTCCCCTTTCAAGACACTTCTCAAGTCCCCTCTCAAGACACTTCTCGAGTCATCTCTCCAGTCTCCTCTCGAGTCCCCTCTCTAGTCTCCTCTCGAGTTCCCACTCAAGTTCCCTCTCAAGTTCCCTCTCAGGTCCCATCTCGAGTCTCTTCTCGAGTCTCCTCTCAAGTTCCCTCTCAAGTTCCCTGTCAGGTCCCCTCTTGAGTCCCCTCTCAAGTCCCCCTCTCGACTACTCTCCTGCCGGGGGTCCTGCCAACCCTATGTCCTGTCCCGTTGGGGGTCCCGCCGACTACTCTCCTGCCGGGGGTCCTGCCAACCCTATGTCCTGTCCCGTTGGGGGTCCCGCCGACTACTCTCCTGCCGGGGGTCCTGCCAACCCTATGTCCAGTCCCGTTGGGGGTCCCGCCGACTACTCTTCTGCCGGGGGTCCTGCCAACCCTATGTCCTGTGCCGTTGGAGGCCCCGCCGACTACTCTTCTGTCGGGGGTCCTGCCAACCCTAAGTCCTGTGCCGTTGGAGGCCCCGCCGACTACTCTCCTGCCGGGGGTCCTGCCAACCCTGTTTCCTGTCCCGTTGGAGGCCCCGCCGACTACTCTTCTGCCGGGGGTCCTGCCAATCCCTTGTCCTGTTCCGTTGGAGGTCCCGCCGACTACTCTTCTACCGGGGGTCCTGCCAACTCTATCTCCCATGCCATTGGAGGTTCCGCTGGGGGTCCTGCCAGACCTATGTCCTGTTCCGTTGGAGGTCCCGCCGACTACTCTTCTACCGGGGGTCCTGCCAACCCTATGTCCTGTCCCGTTGGGTGTCCCGCCGTCTACTCTTCTGCCGGGGGTCCTGCCAATCCCTTATCCTGTTCCGTTGGAGGTCCCGCCGACTACTCTTCTACCGGGGGTCTTGCCAACTCTATGTCCCGTGCCTTTGGAGGTTCCGCTGGGGATCCTGCCAGCTCTATGTCCAGTCCAGTTGGAGGCCCCGCCATCACCTGTCCTGCCGGGGGTACTGCCAACCCCTTGTCCAGTTCCGTTGGAGGCCCCGCCATCATCTGTCTCGCCGGGGGTGCTGCCAACTCCTGGTCCTCTTCCGTGGGGGATACTGCCGAAGCTTGTCCCACCGGCTCCGGTTCCTGTTCGGCCGACACCGGGTCTTGCCCGGCCTCCGGAGCTGTTTGGCCTTCGCCCCACCCTGAACTCTGCCTTGCCCCCGGGCCGTCCGCCCGAGTCCCCCTTTTTGAACTCTGCCTTGCCCCCGGGCCGTCCGCCCGAGTCCCCCTTTTTGAACTCTGCCTTGCCCCCGGGCCGTCCGCCCGAGACCCCTTCCTTGAACTCTACCTTGCCCCCGGGCCGTCCGCCCGAGTCCCCCTTTTTGAACTCTGCCTTGCCCCCGGGTCGTCCGCCCGAGACCCCATCCTTGATCTCTGCCTTGCCCCCCGGGCCGTCCGCCCAAGACCCCTTCCGGGTCCTCCGCTGTCAGCCCAAGCCCGTCCTCCAGACCCCCTCCACCCACCCTGTTGGCCTTAGTTTTGTGAAAACCTATATTACCAGGTCCTCCAGAGTACACATAGTGACACGTTTAACAAAAGGGATCTACAGATCCAAACAGCAGAGAGAGATTGTCCACGGACGGAGTCTTCCGGCATAACGATAGGGAGAGACACCTCTTCTCCTCCAGCTTCTCCTTTTAAGTCCCCAGCTGAATGGAATTAGGACACCTGGGGGAGGCGGAGCCAGGGGCGGACCAGGTGTACCTGCGCAGCAGAGAGACAGAGAAGACAACAGAAACGGGAGCACGTAACAGGCCTACAACACCCAGTTGTCTTTGTGTATTTGTGAATGAAGTGCCATCTCATGGTTAAATCCTGTAATTGTACAAATGGGGAAATTCGGCAACGCCCTTTAGCAATTTGGCAACGCCCCCAGTGTTAAATGTGTAGGTTCTCTCTCATCCCAGGAGAGAAGCTTAAAATAAAGATACCAATGGAGTCTCTGAAAAGGTTCACATTGGTTACTTTAATTAAGTAGCGTGGTGAGGAGACAGAGCAGCTGTTTGTCTCGCAGTGGTTCCGGTCGGAAGAGAGCGAACAAAGCTCCGTCACCTATCTATCTTATTTGTGACCCCTCCTCTTCAATGGCGGCCGGTGACGTCCTCTGTCTTCTGTGTCCGATATCGTGTGAAACAGAGGATTTAGACGTTGTGTGGTCATTGTATAACTCCACACGCCTTTTCTCCTCATACACTCTTTCATGACTTTTTATTTAATGCAATTTAACGGCTGTGATCGATGTTAACGTAAGACCGGAAAATGACGTCACTGTTGATATCCGGAGACTTCTTCCAGTACAGATTTTCAGAATAAACGTTAGCAACAACGTTAGCCACAGGCCGATGCTAACCGGAAATGTTTTCAGAATAAAACTGTTTTAAGCTTACTGTATTTTTAAACTAAATTACATCATTAAACATTTAATTTAATTTCTAACACCAGCCACTGGGATCCGCTGGGTTTTTGGTTGGAATCCGCTGGGTGGAGTCCTATCTGGAGTGCTACATCTGTAATGCTACGTAGTGTGATGTCTTTGTTAGCTTCTCATGTCTCGAGTTCGGATCGGTCAGTAATCATACCAATACCTGTCGAATCTGTGCAATCTCAGCTTGCTAATCGATATCTTGTTTCTGCAGACACGATAAGTAATAAGGGTATTTTAACGTGCGTTCTGTGCTAAGTGTGTTAGCATTTTTTCGCTCAGGGCTAATTCAGAGCCTTTATTATTACCCTTATGTTTCGTTTAGCTAAAAATGGTTAATATTGTCTGATAGCTGAGTTTCTTCCCGTTAAGTGGGTATGACACATTCATAGGTTTTTAAATGTTAAGAAGCCCTCAGACGTTGTTTCTTGCAGATGTTGCGGGGGAATGGGGCTTAACAGGTTAATGTTCCTGTATAAACCAGAGACTGTCTGTGATACTAACAATATAGTCACTGTCACTGCTGTACTTATGACTACATGAAGTGTTGATGGAGCAGCTACAATGTTAGCCTAGCTCAAACCGATCTCATTCAGAAAACTTTATAAATGTTTATGCTCGTTGTGTTGGAGACAGACCTGACAAACCATTGACTCAAGCTTTTTACAAATCACTATCATGTTGTTATTTCTGCATCCTTTCCATATTTCTATTGCTATAAATTCACAGCATATTCTATGTGAATTGTGTTTATAATGCTATAGTGCTCCAGGTTAATGCGGCTGTGTGTGTCTTAGTAGAGACGGTGACCATGTGCTCCTCTGGGTGATGAATCCAGACAGGATGCTTTTATAATAATTTGAAGCTTAAACTATCTACCCGATCACAAAGATATATTATATACAGATATTGACCTTTTTTTCTAAAATCGAACTAGAATTTGCCCCCTTGTTGAACCTTTGGTGAGAATCATCTCCTCTAAAGGATGTGTTCATCTCCACAGAAGGAAGAGGAAGAGTGGTGTTCCTGTGGAGCAGCAGCCGTCCAGCTGTGCTCTGTGTCAGGACGTCCTGAAGGATCCAGTCTCTACCAGCTGTGGACACTGGTTCTGCAGACAGTGCATCACCTCATACCGGGAGCAGCGACCTCCATCAGGAGACCCCTCCTGTCCCCAGTGTGGAAAGAGATCCAGAACCAGAGCTGGCCTGCAGACAGCCAGTCAGACCAGCTCTGTACGAGGTAAGAGGCCGAACTCATGCAGCGTCTTTAGGCCGTCGGGGAGCTGGGTCTCTACTCTTGTATGAACGCTCATTGGCTCAGAGTGTCCTCTGATCTTCTTCCAGGCGTTGTTTAAGTGTTTTAAAACAGACAGCAGTGATTTCAGTTGTAGAAACACTGGACAGATCTAAAGGGGAACGTTAGCCCTGCAAATACTTCTACAGAAGATAGTAAAGATATCTGGTGGCTAGGATCCTTCCTGATTTATTTATTTTTGATTAGGTATACTGTTGTAGTGCATAGACCACTGGCATAGACAGTAAGCTGTTTTAACTTTTTTAATTGTCTCTTTCTTTTGTTATAATAAGATTTTCTCAAAAGCATTTTCTTATTCTCTCCTGTTTTCTTCTCTCTCAGCAGATAGTGGTCTGCAGGAGGTTTTAGATGAACATAGGCTCAGTCTGAGGAGGAGATATGAACGTGTGACTGAAGGAACTGATGAAAGTGAAACCCTCCTCAACAGGATCTACACTGAGCTCTACATCACACAAGGCCAGAGTGAAGAGGTTAATACCCAACATGAGGTGAGGCAGCTGGAGACAGCTTCCAAGAAAGAGACCCTCCATGACACTCCAATCAAGTGCCAGGACATCTTTAAAGCCTTACCTGACCAGCAGACTCCCATCAGAGCGGTCCTGACCAACGGAGTCGCTGGAGTTGGAAAAACCTTCTCAGTGCAGAAGTTCACTCTGGACTGGGCCGAGGGTTTGGGAAACCAAGATGTCAGTCTGGTGATCCCGCTCTCCTTCAGGGAGCTGAACCTGATCAAAGGTGAGCAGTACAGTCTTCTCAGGCTGCTCCATGTTTTCCATCCAACCTTACAGAAGGTCACAGCAGAGCAGCTGGCTGTCTGTAAAGTGCTGTTCATCTTTGACGGCCTGGATGAAAGCAGATTTTCTCTGGACTTCAGAAACAATGAGGTTATGTCTGATGTCTCACAGCAGTTCTCAGTGAACGTGCTGCTGACAAACCTCATCAGGGGGAAGCTGCTTCCCTCTGCTCTCGTCTGGATAACTTCCAGACCTGCAGCGGCCAATCAGATCCCTCCTGGGTGTGTGGACAGGGTAACAGAGGTACGAGGCTTCACTGACGCCCAGAAGGAGGAGTACTTCAGGAGGAGATCGAGTGATGAAGACCTATCCAGCAGAATCATCTCTCACATCAAGAGCTCCAGGAGCCTCCACATCATGTGTGTGATCCCAGTCTTCTGCTGGATCACTGCTGCAGTTCTGGACCACATGTTGACTACAGACCAGAGAGGAGAGCTGCCCCAGACCCTCACTGACATGTACTCACACTTCCTGCTGGTCCAGACACAGAGGAAGAAGCAGAAGTATGAAGAGGGACATGAGACGAGTCCACAGCAGCTGACGGAGGCTGACGGGGAGCTTCTTCTGAAGCTGGGGAGGCTGGCGTTTGAACATCTGGAGAAAGGAGACATCATGTTCTACCAAGAAGACCTGCAGCGCTGTGGTCTTGGTGTCACCGAGGCCTTGGTGCACTCAGGACTTTGTACAGAGATCTTCAAAAGAGAGAGTGTGATCTTCCAGAAAACAGTCTACTGCTTTGTTCATCTGAGCGTTCAGGAGTTTCTGGCTGCAGTCTACATGTTGCACTGTTACACCAACAGAGACACAGCAGTACTGAAGGACTTCCTGAAGAGAGACTGGCCCTATAAGAACAGTAACAGCAGAGATCAGGAGTACCCATCCCTGGATGTCTTTTTAAAAGGAGTCATGAAGAAATCCTTCAGAAGTGAAAATGGCCACCTGGACCTGTTTGTCCGCTTCCTCCACGGCCTCTCTCTGGAGTCCAACCAGAGACTGTTAGGAGGCCTGCTGGGTCGCACAGACAACCGTCCAGAAACCATCCAGAGAGCCATCAGCAACCTGAAGAAGTTTAGAAGTGATAACATCTCTCCTGACAGGAGCATCAACATCTTCCACTGCCTGACAGAGATGAAGGACCTCTCAGTACATCAGGAGATCACAGAGTTCCTGAAGTCAGAGAACAAATCAAAGAAACTCTCTATGATCCACTGCTCTGCTCTGGCAGACATGCTGCAGATGTCAGAGGAGGTTCTGGATGAGTTCGACCTGAGTCAGTACAAAACATCACAGGGGGGGAAACTAAGACTGATTCCAGCTGTGAGGAACTGCAGGAAGGCCAAGTGAGTCCAGATGTGATTAACTTTATAAACTGATGTGGATCAGAAGTTTAATTATTCAAATAAACACTATTACATTTCTGCTGTTTAAATACTGAGAGCAAATTAAAACCAACGCTGTTCTTCTATTTATTTATGATAATAGTTCAATTGAACAGTTTTTCTCTCTTCATACTCCTTTGAGTGATGGAGGCGACATGTCAAACACATGAAGGACTCTAGAGGTTTCTCAGCATGTGATCTCACCACACTGCACGACTTACAGTTATCAGTTATTACTTTCTGGTAGTTTATTTATCATTAAACACAGAGGTTTTTATTACAATGTATTAGAGTTTAAAATAAGATCTAGATAATTTCCCACTAATACCAGAGTTATGTCTTAATGCTGATATACTGAGAACATCTTGCTGATGGTATTTAGTTTAAAAGATTGAAACCTTAGTGGTTTGTTAATTGTGTTTGTGTTCAAAATAAATGTTCAGATGCTCAGAGAAGCAATCTAGCAACAGCCTCTGACAGCAGAATTATACATAATATAAAATGGCATCAGCAAATGTCATTCAGAACATACTGTATGTCAAATGTTTATTCATGAAATGCTTGAGGTTAATATAATGTTCCCTCTTTTAAACACATGTTGTAATATTTGTGTTGTTATAGACTTAATGGCTGTAAACTCTCAGAGGCTGAATGTGAAGTCGTGGCCTCAGCTCTGAAGTCTGACCCCTCCCATCTGAGAGATCTGGACCTGAGTCAGAACGCTCTGGAGGATTCAGGAGTGGAGCTGCTGAGTTCTGGACTAAAGAGTCCAAACTGCAGACTGGAGGCTCTCAGGTCAGTTCACTGACTGAACTTCATATGGATCTGTTTGTGTTTATGATTTTCTGAATTTGCCTGAGAACAAAGACATTTTAATTATTTTCCTCACTTTTGCTAATGACTGCATCTTCATCAGAGTAACAAAGAGAAGGTGAATGTGTGAGGGAGAGTGTCTGAGCTTCCACAGACTCACTCTGTGCTCCATGAGTCAGTGGAGATGCTGTCAGTACTGAGGAGCTGTGAGGGAGATGAAGGAGTTGAGAAACATCTGATCAAAGTTAAAGTTCCAGATCATCAATGGATTGTTTCTACTTCATCGCTGACATTAAAACCCTGTTTAACTCTGATCAGAATATTAAACCTGGAGTTATTTCAAACAGGAACATTGTTTTCTAAAGTTACATCATGTTTTCTTTATTCAGTCTGAGGAGCTGCAGTTTGTCAGAGATCAGCTGTTCTGCTCTGATCTCAGCTCTGAAGTCCAACCCCTCCCATCTGAGAGATCTGGACCTGAGTCTCAACGCTCTGAAGGATTCAGGAGTGGAGCTGCTGAGAGATCTTCTGGAGAGTCCAGACTGCAGACTGGAGACTCTCAGGTCAGTTCACTGACTCTCTGTTACTGCTGGAGATCTCATGTTTCATTAGTTATTCAATCTGATTCTTCTACATTCATATATTACATCCATATATTTGAAATAGTTGTTTTGTTCATATTTTTGTTTCTCAAAAGCAGGGGGGTCAAACTCAAATACACAGTGGGCCAAAATTAAAAAGTGGGTACTAGTGGAGGGCCGGACTGGTTAAATGTTTATTGCAAAACTTATTGAAATGAACTTATTGCACATATTAAACCTGGAACTAACAAAGCTTAAATTATTGCCTATAAAAACAACATTAAACATTAAATAATCAGTTGCATTCATTTCTTATGGCTCTATCTGCAGCTTTTCCAGAGTCATTTCTTATCAGTACATTTTCCCACAGGCCAACAACAGCTTCAACAAAACTATTTCCCTCAAAGAACAAACCAAACATGCCCTGTTGTCGTGAGAGAGAAAGTGCAGAAGGAAACATTCATTAAAGTCAGTGTGCTGCTCTGTGATGCTAGTTCAGATACTTGGCATCTCATCTTGGGTGCAAGGTCATCAATGTTTGGGCTCAGGCTCTGAGCTGAGGAGACCCTCAGGATGGAGTGAAGGTGTGCGTGCAATATACCGGAGGGCCAGATCTAATACGAATTAGAAATTATCCTGCGGGCCGAAATGTAATCCGAGTTTGACATGTGTTCTCTAAATGTAGTCTGCAGTCATAGCAGTTGATTGTTTCCTAAAGTAACTATTATTCTTCCTCGGTTAGTTGTTAAAGTTAATGTATGTTTTCAATCTTTAGTAAATTATCTGAATAAAGAAGCTCCTCTGAACTAATATTAGTTTACATAAAGTTTACTTTCTGACATAGAAATGTTAATGTTCCCATCATTTAGACGTGTTCTCACAGATAATAACCAGAGGGCTGATATAATGATGATCCACAATAACAGAATGACAGTCTCTGTAATTCAGGGAAAGATCATTGATTAGAACGCAGTAATGATGAGCTACACATTTCAGACCTGAACATCTGACTGGATTATAAACTGATTTTATCCTCATCATGTTTTCTTTATTCAGACTGAGTGGCTGCAGTTTGTCAGAGATCAGCTGTTCTGCTCTGGCCTCAGCTCTGAAGTCCAACATCCATCTGAGAGTTCTGGACCTGAGTCTCAACGAGCTGCAGGATTCAGGAGGGAAGCTGCTGAGAGATCTTCTGGAGAGTCCAGACTGCATACTGGAGACTCTCAGGTCAGTTCACTGACTCTCTGTTCCTGCTGGAGATCTCAGGTTTCATTAGTTATTCAACCTGATTCTTCTACATAATTAACTTGCATTCATAAAGTAGTAAATGTCCTTTTATTCATGTTTTTATTTTTACGTACTAAATGAAGAACTGCAGACATAAATATTGACTTAAAGGAACTTTAATAGCTTTTATTTGTAAAAAGTAAATCTGTGTTTTTAATATTTAGTAAACGATAACGTCTGAATAAAGGTCATCTGAAGTGATATTAGTTTGACATGATAAAGTTTACTTTCTGAAGGAGACAGATTTTATTGTTCATTCATTTCAATGTTGAGAAACACATCTGATTATAAACTCTTCTTTATCCACATCATGTTTTCTTTATTCAGTCTGAGGAGCTGCAGTTTGTCAGAGATCAGCTGGTCTGCTCTGATCTCAGCTCTGAAGTCCAACCCCTCCCATCTGAGAGATCTGGACCTGAGTCTCAACTACAATCTGCAGGATTCAGGAGTGAAGCTGCTGAGAGATCTTCTGGAGAGTCCAGACTGCAGACTGGAGACTCTCAGGTCAGTTCACTGACTCTCTGTTACTGCTGGAGATCTCATGTGTTCAGTTTGTAATTGAAACTAATTTATGTACATTAATAACTTGAATCCATAAAGAATCAGGGTCCGGGCCCCCAAGTAATCTGAGAGCTGTTCTCTGCCGTCATGACGCGCAGGGTGTTATTTTGAAACGGTGCCTGAGCTGTGTGCTCCACTCTTCCTGTCGGCTCTGTCGGCTAAACTCCGCTGCTCCGGGATGACGGTCTAACTGCTGGTGAACTCGGAGCACTGTTACAACGGGACGCTCAGAACAATTTCAAATCTGTATCAGTCTGTATCAGATCCTTTGCAGCCCCGTTTTTAGAGATTTGGGTATGGAGGAAAAGAGAGAGGGTTGTGTTTTCTGACACATATTCATGTATAAAGGAAGTACAAAAGTGCATTTTGCATGATAGGTCCCCTTTAAAGTAGCGACAGTAAAAGTAGTCGTTGTGCAGATTGGTCCATTTCAGAATAATATATATGATATGTTTTATAATGATTGATCATGAAAGTGTTCTCAAAGCTGGTGAAGGTGCAGCTAGTCTGAATGACTTTGTAGACTGCAGGGTAGCTTGTGAATTTACTGCATGCATCGATATGTTTCTATTGGATGTGACTCTTTGTGTTTTTCTTATTGTAACCACTGCTTCTTTACTTGTTCTGACAACACATCTGATTTTAATTGGATTTGTATTATCATGTTTTCTTTATTCAGACTGGAGAGCTCCAGTTTGTCAAAGATCAGCTCTGCTCTGATCTCAGCTCTGAAGTCTGACCCCTCCAGTCTGAGAGATCTGGACCTGAGTAACAACAAGCTGCAGGATTCAGAAGTGAAGCTGCTGAGAGATCTTCTGGAGAGTCCAGACTGCAGACTGGAGACTCTCAGGTCAGTTCACTGACTCTCTGTTACTGCAGGAGATCTCATACACTGTGTGCACAATTATTAGGGGAGCTGTATTTTTGAGGATTCATTTTATTATTGAAGAACTACAGTACTCTCGGTCAATCCAAAATGTTAATGAACCTCAAACCTGAATATTTAAGAAGTTAAAATTAGGTTTTGGTGTTCTTAGGAGAAAATCTGTGTGTGCACAATTATTGGGTAACTATTAGTTTGCAGAATGAATATGCAACTAAAGGAACAACTCAAATGTTCCCATCTCACTTGTTTATTTTCATCTGTTAAAGGGAGAACAGTTATCAACTCAAAATGTAAATAAAATAACATTTCTGACATTTCAAAAAAAGACCAGATACCAATGTAGCCACGCTTCTCTTCAATAACAGTCACTTCCATTCATGGAGTCCGTCAGTTTCTTGATCTGTTGACGATCAACCACAGCCTCCCAGACTCTGTTCAGAGAGGTGAGGTGTCTCCCTTCACCGTAAACCTCCCGTTTAAGAAGGGCCCACAAGTTCTCTATAGCAGTGTTTCTCAAACTTTTTCAGACCGCGGACCACTTAGCCAATAATAAAACACTCGCGGACCACCTAACTCCCCAAATATCCTAAATAAAATAATACGCCTGTTTACCACTCCAACAGTATATTAAAAATTACAGCCTAATAATGACAACTTTGTGTGAACTTCTCTATCGCTCGTTCACACATTAAATCGACAATACAAAACAACTACAGATTCTACAAGCATTTTGTTCATATGCGATTTAAACGGTAAATGCTGATAGATTTGACACATCATATGAAACGTAGACTACATTTATTATGGAGTTAATGTCCGTGCGAACAGAGCCTCAATTTACTGACAGCAAGAGCGTTTGCTACTGAGAGATATGCAAAATGCACCGCATTTAGTACGACAAACTTCCGCTGCGGATTTTCAAAATAAAATACAGTAAAACTATGGTTGCAGTCCCAAGTTAAATAGGAATTTAACAATAAACACAAGATAATTATTTACACTGTTACATTTACAAATAGCATTGTTTACTCACTCATACACTGCGTGTCTCTGTTGCCAACTAATGGGAGGAATGGTGCTGCTTGTGCTGAGACATCAGTGAAACAATGTCGGGATCCAAACTGGAGAGTTTTAGTCTCATATCACAGTCCACATTGATCCTGTTACGCTGCTTTGTTTTCAGACCAACAAGTGCAGAAAAACCAGCTTCACAGTTGTAGGTGGTTGGAAACGGCATCAACTGTTTCAGAGCAGCGTCAGCCAGCTCTGGGTGCTCAGGCTGGACGTGGACCCAAAAGTCTGTCAAGCTTTTCTCTCTGAAAGTCGTCCTCAGTGTCCCATCAGATGCGATGTCCACAAGGCTGTCAACCTGTCTCGGTGGGAGCTTGGAACTGACGTGTTCAATGTGTGTTTTGTCCCCAAATGGATTCCTGATCCACTCAAAGCCTGCATCTAGTTCTGGGAAATATCTTCCCAGCTGAAAGTGAAGGCCTTGCAGATGTTCCTTGAAGGCTGCAACTGTGCCGCCGTCCAGCTCTTCATCTGCAGCGAGGAGAAAATCCGCCAGCGTCGGACAACAGTCAAACTCCTGGCGATCCAGACGGACACACCACAATTCCATCTTGAGGCGTGCAGCTTTAATTTTGTCCTGCACATTGAAAACAGTAACAGCTTTCCCCTGCAGCGCTAAGTTCAGAGCATTGAGAACGCTCAAGACATCGGCCAGGTATGCCAATTGTGAGAGCCACTGGAAGTCATGCAGTCTGTCATTCAGTTCATCAGTATGATGCAAGAATAACCTCATCGCGCAGTTCAAATAGACGGGTGAGAACTTTCCCACGCGACAGCCAGCGAACTTCAGTATGAAAAAGCAGTTTTGTGTGTTCACTTCCCATTTCTTCACACAGAGCTTTAAAAAGACGTGTGTTCAGTGCTTTGGTTTTTATTGTATTCACAATTTTCACAGACTGGTCCAGTACTGATTTGAGGCATGGTGGCATTTTCTTCACAGCCAGCTGTTCTCTGTGAATGCAACAGTGTGTTGCTGTGGCGCAAGGTGCAACTGCGCGTATGCGTGCTGCCAGTCCCTTATGTTTTCCAGTCATTGCAGTCGCACCATCTGTGCAAATACCAACACATCGTGTCCAGTCGATATGATTCTGCACGATGAAATTGTTGACCGAGTCAATAATGGCTTCCCCTGTGGTGTTGGTCGGCAGGGAACGACAAAAAAGAAATTCATCCTGCACACCGCCAGCATGAATATACCTTACAAAACACAGCAGATTTGCCTCATTCCCGATATCAGTTGACTCGTCCAGCTGCGGTGTGAAAAACTGGCTTTGGCGTAAACGTGTGATCAGCTGATTTTTCACATGTTCAGCCATGGCTGTTATTCGCCGCTGGACAGTGTCATTAGAGAGTGGGACCCTGTTAATTTCGTCACTTGCGGTCTCCCCAAACAATATGTTAGTCATAACTTTGGCAGCTGGTTTGACTAAATGCTCACCTATCAAATGAGGTTTTCCTGCTTTTGCAATTAGAAGGGATACCCTGTATGATGCTTCTGTAGCCTTCGCATTTTCCCCCGGTACAAAAAACTGTGAGGGCGCCTTCGTCATGTGTTTCTTAAATTCATCAAGTTTTCTCTCAAAAACTCCCAAAGGTTTCCCAATGTAATCCTTGTGTTTACTTTCAAAATGTCGCTTGAGCTTGGCAGGTTTCATAGCCTCGTTCGCCAACGACTCGTAGCACAAAACACATTGTGGATTGGGATCCTCTTCATCTCCAGTCCAAAAAAATCCAAATTTGATGTAGTCGCTGTGATATTTTCTCTTCACTTTAGCGCTGGACTTTCTGCATTCAAGCCGAGTTTCACAGCTTTCAGCCGGGTGGTTGTTAGACAGCGAACCACTCTCCTGGGACTCAGTAACGCACACAAAAGCACTTGTTGCTGCTGAATCACCTGCATCAGGACGATGCACCATGACTGTCGCATCAGATTTTTCATTTAATTTTCTTTTAACTGACCCTGTCTTTAGCCATCGATCCATCTTGTCAGTTGACCGTTCTTTTGTTTATTTTTTTTAGTTGACCGCTCAAATTGACCGCGCAGATCATTTATGACATAAGACGTAAAACATACGTACGTACCTACGTACATACGCTACATCTATGATACACTCTATACTAGTAATTTTTTAACATTTTGAGAAACACTTTAAACTTATAATATATATTAATTTCAAATGTGGCATTTTACTAATATACTCGCGGACCACTTGGGGTCGCTCGCGGACCGGACCACTCTTTGAGAAAGACTGCTCTATAGGGTTAAGGGCAGGTGAGGAAGGGTTTAGGTCAGGTGAGGAAGGGTTTAGGACAGGTGAGGAAGGGTTTAGGACAGGTGAGGAAGGGTTTAGGTCAGGTGAGGAAGGGTTTAGGACAGGTGAGGAAGGGTTAAGGACAGGTGAGGAAGGGTTAAGGACAGGTGAGGAAGGGTTTAGGACAGGTGAGGAAGGATTTAGGACAGGTGAGGAAGGGTTTAGGTCAGTTGAGGAAGGGTTTAGGACAGGTGAGGAAGGGTTTAGGACAGGTGAGGAAGGGTTTAGGTCAGGTGAGGAAGGGTTTAGGACAGGTGAGGAAGGGTTTAGGACAGGTGAGGAAGGGTTTAGGACAGGTGAGGAAGGGTTTAGGACAGGTGAGGAAGGGTTTAGGTCAGGTGAGGAAGGGTTAAGGTCAGGTGAGGAAGGGTTTAGGACAGGTGAGGAAGGGTTTAGGACAGGTGAGGAAGGGTTAAGGTCAGGTGAGGAAGGGTTTAGGTCAGGTGAGGAAGTGTTTAGGTCAGGTGAGGAAGGGTTAAGGTCAGGTGAGGAAGGGTTAAGGACAGGTGAGGAAGGGTTTAGGACAGGTGAGGAAGGGTTAAAGTCAGGTGAGGAAGGGTTTAGGTCAGGTGAGGAAGGGTTAAGGTCAGGTGAGGAAGGGTTTAGGACAGGTGAGGAAGGGTTTAGGTCAGGTGAGGAAGGGTTAAGGTCAGGTGAGGAAGGGTTAAGGACAGGTGAGGAAGGGTTTAGGACAGGTGAGGAAGGGTTAAAGTCAGGTGAGGAAGGGTTTAGGTCAGGTGAGGAAGGGTAAAGGTGAGGAAGGGTAAAGGTGAGGAAGAGGGCCATGTCCTTATTGTTTCATCTTTAAGGTCTTTACTGGTTAACCACACAGCAGAGTACTTTGATGCCTGTGACGGAGCGTTGTTCTTCATAAAATCCTGGTCTTCCTGAAAGATGCAGACTTGTTCCTGTACCACTGATGGAAGAAAGTGTCTTCTAAAAACTGGCTGTAGGTTCAGGAGTTGATTTTGAGTCCATCTTCAACCTGAAAAGGTCCAACCAGCTCATCTTCAACAACACCAGTAGCCCACCTCCACCTTGCTGGTGTCTGAGTGGAAGTGGAGCTCTGTGCCTGTTACTGATCCATCTGCTCCGTCAAGAGTCAGCCTCATCTCAGCAGTCCATGAAACCTTTGACAGATCTGTCTTCAGATATTTCTTGGCCCAGTCTTGAAGTTTGAACTTGTGTGTCTTGTTCAGTGGAGGTTGGGTTTCAGCCTCTCTTACATTGGCCATGTCTCTGAACACCTAAGACTTCTGGGCCCTCCAGGTAGCTCACAGTCCTGGAATATGATACTGGAGGATAATGGCTTCCTGGTAGCTTCACGTTTCCTTCTTCTCAAATCTTTGAGATTTCATCTTTTTCTCAACACGTTTCTTGCGACCCTGTTGACTATGTTCAACAAAACGTTTGATGGTCCTGTGATCACACCCCAATATCTTATCAATATAGTTACAACGATCTGCAGGATTCAGGAGTGAAGCTGAGAGATCTTCTGGAGAGTCTCAGGTCAGTTCACTGACTCTGTTACTGCTGGAGATTACATCACTTGTTAGACTTTTTTTTTATTATCCAAAGCGACTTACATACTCAATACTGTGGGCAATCCCCACAGGAGCAATTTAGGGTGAAGTGTCTCAGGGACACAACGACATGCTGACTGCAGTGGGGTTTGAACCTGTGACCCCTGATTCAAAGTTCAGTGCACTAACTCACTGAGCCACAGCCTCCCTTAGATCTCATGTTTCATTAGTTATTCAACCTGATTCTTCTACATTCATATATTGCATCCATACTTTTGTAATTGTTGTTTTATTCATATTTTAATTAGGGCTGCTCGATTATGGCAAAAATCATAATCACGATTATTTTGGTCAAAACTGATATCAGGATTATTAAATACGATTATTCTTTGGCTTTGAAAACATCAATTTATTGAACTTTAAAACAAATAATAATAATCTGAACAGTATGTTTTTAACAGTTGATTTCCCTGAACTTTAAGTTTAATTCAACTGAAAAACCAATACAAAATAAATTATACATTTATATCTACATTTAAATAATATCAAAACAATAAATACCAATAAAGAAGATCAACAAATATTTTGGAGCACACTTCCACAACCTGCTAAACATATATAAATATGATAACTGATGTCACTCTCAACCTGTAATGTTTAATTCTACTGCTCCACGCAGTGCTCTTATTTTGGTAACCCCTCACCTGGAAACAGGAAGTAGCTGAGAGGCTCCGGCTGGATGAGTTCGTGAAAGTTGACGCTAGAGACGGAGAATAAAGAAACTAAAGCTTCCCTTGTGACGTGTTTCTATGGATTTATGAAACAGACTGCAAGTCACAGCACGACCTGCTGAGGGGGCTTTAGGGGGGGGAGGGCAGGGTGTGTGAGACACATTGAGAGCATCGCTGCGAAAGGGAATGCAGCAAAATAATCGTTTTATTTCGATTACGTTGTTTTCATAATCGTTGAGAGACAAAATCGAGATTAAAATACGATTAATTGCACAGCCCTAATTTAAATGTTTACGTACTAAATAAAGTTCTTAAAGGAACTGTTATAGATATCTGCTGTTAGTTGTAAAAAGTAAATCTATGTTTTTAATATTTAGTAAACGATAACGTCTGAATAAAGGTCATCTGAAGTGATATTAGTTTGACATGATAAAGGTTACTTTCTGAAGGAGACACATTTTATTGTTCATTCATTTAAATGTTGAGAAACACATCTGATTATAAACTCTTCTTTATCCTCATCATGTTTTCTTTATTCAGTCTGAGGAGCTGCAGGTTGTCAGAGATCAGCTGTTCTGCTCTGATCTCAGCTCTGAAGTCCAACCCCTCCCATCTGAGAGATCTGGACCTGAGTCTCAACGATCTGCAGGATTCAGGAGTGGAGCTGCTGAGAGATCTTCTGGAGAGTCCAGACTGCAGACTGGAGATTCTCAGGTCAGTTCACTGACTCTCTGTTCCTGCTGGAGATCTCATGTTTCATTAGTTATTCAACCTGATTCTTCTACATTCATATATTGCATCCATACTTTTGTAATTGTTGCTTTATTCATATTTTAATTAGGGCTGCTCGATTATGGCAAAAATCATAATCACGATTATTTTGGTCAAAACTGATATCAGGATTATTAAATACGATTATTCTTTGGCTTTGAAAACATCCATTTATTGAACTTTAAACAAATAATAATCTGAACAGTATGTTTTTAAAAGTTGATTTCCCTGAACTTTAAGTTTAATTCAACTGAAAAACCAATACAAAATAAATTATACATTTATATCTACATTTAAATAATATCAAAACAATAAATACCAATAAAGAAGATCAACAAATATTTTGGAGCGCACTTCCACAACCTGCTAAACATATATAAATATGATAACTGATGTCACTCTCAACCTGTAATGTTTAATTCTACTGCTCCACGCAGTGCTCTTATTTTGGTAACCCCTCACCTGGAAACAGGAAGTAGCTGAGAGGCTCCGGCTGGACGAGTTCGTGAAAGTTGACGCTAGAGACGGAGAATAAAGAAACTAAAGCTTCCCTTGTGACGTGTTTCTATGGATTTATGAAACAGACTGCAAATCACAGCACGACCTGCTGAGGGGGCTTTAGGGGGGGGGGCAGGGTGTGTGAGACACATTGAGAGCATCGCTGCGAAAGGGAATGCAGCAAAATAATCGTTTTATTTCGATTACGTTGTTTTCATAATCGTTGAGAGACAAAATCGAGATTAAAATACGATTAATTGCACAGCCCTAATTTAAATGTTTACGTACTAAATAAAGTTCTTAAAGGAACTGTTATAGATATCTGCTGTTAGTTGTAAAAAGTAAATCTATGTTTTTAATATTTAGTAAACGATAACGTCTGAATAAAGGTCATCTGAAGTGATATTAGTTTGACATGATAAAGGTTACTTTCTGAAGGAGACACATTTTATTGTTCATTCATTTAAATGTTGAGAAACACATCTGATTATAAACTCTTCTTTATCCTCATCATGTTTTCTTTATTCAGTCTGAGGAACTGCAGTTTGTCAGAGATCAGCTGTTCTGCTCTAATCTCAGCTCTGAAGTCCAACCCCTCCCATCTGAGAGATCTGAACCTGAGTCTCAACGCTCTGCAGGATTCAGGAGAGCTGCTGAGAGATCTTCTGGAGAGTCCAGACTGCAGACTGGAGACTCTCAGGTCAGTTCACTGACTCTCTGTTCCTGCTGGAGATCTCATGTTTCATTAGTTATTCAACCTGATTCTTCTACATTCATATATTTCATCCATACTTTTGTAATTGTTGTTTTATTCATATTTTAATTAGGGCTGCTCAATTATGGCAAAAATCATAATCACGATTATTTTGGTCAAAACTGATATCAGGATTATTAAATACGATTATTCTTTGGCTTTGAAAACATCCATTTATTGAACTTTAAACAAATAATAATAATCTGAACAGTATGTTTTTAACAGTTGATTTCCCTGAACTTTAAGTTTAATTCAACTGAAAAACCAATACAAAATAAATTATACATTTATATCTACATTTAAATAATATCAAAACAATAAATACCAATAAAGAAGATCAACAAATATTTTGGAGCGCACTTCCACAACCTGCTAAACATATATAAATATGATAACTGATGTCACTCTCAACCTGTAATGTTTAATTCTACTGCTCCACGCAGTGCTCTTATTTTGGTAACCCCTCACCTGGAAACAGGAAGTAGCTGAGAGGCTCCGGCTGGACGAGTTCGTGAAAGTTGACGCTAGAGACGGAGAATAAAGAAACTAAAGCTTCCCTTGTGACGTGTTTCTATGGATTTATGAAACAGACTGCAAGTCACAGCACGACCTGCTGAGGGGGCTTTAGGGGGGGGGGGCAGGGTGTGTGAGACACATTGAGAGCATCGCTGCGAAAGGGAATGCAGCAAAATAATCGTTTTATTTCGATTACGTTGTTTTCATAATCGTTGCAAGACAAAATCGAGATTAAAATACGATTAATTGCACAGCCCTAATTTAAATGTTTACGTACTAAATAAAGTTCTTAAAGGAACTGTTATAGATATCTGCTGTTAGTTGTAAAAAGTAAATCTATGTTTTTAATATTTAGTAAACGATAACGTCTGAATAAAGGTCATCTGAAGTGATATTAGTTTGACATGATAAAGGTTACTTTCTGAAGGAGACACATTTTTATTGTTCATTCATTTCAATGTTGAGAAACACATCTGATTATAAACTCTTCTTTATCCTCATCATGTTTTCTTTATTCAGACTGGAGAGGTGCTGTTTGTCAGAGATCAGCTGTTCTGCTCTGATCTCAGCTCTGAAGTCCAACCCCTCCCATCTGAGAGATCTGGACCTGAGTCTCAACTACAATCTGCAGGATTCAGGAGTGGAGCTGCTGAGAGATCTTCTGGAGAGTCCAGACTGCAGACTGGAGACTCTCAGGTCAGTTTACTGACTCTCTGTTCCTGCTGGAGATCTCGTGTTTCATTAGTTATTCAACCTGATTCTTCTACATTCATATATTACATCCATACTTTTGTAATTGTTGCTTTATTCATATTTTAATTAGGGCTGCTCGATTATGGCAAAAATCATAATCACGATTATTTTGGTCAAAACTGATATCAGGATTATTAAATACGATTATTCTTTGGCTTTGAAAACATCCATTTATTGAACTTTAAACAAATAATAATAATCTGAACAGTATGTTTTTAACAGTTGATTTCCCTGAACTTTAAGTTTAATTCAACTGAAAAACCAATACAAAATAAATTATACATTTATATCTACATTTAAATAATATCAAAACAATAAATACCAATAAAGAAGATCAACAAATATTTTGGAGCGCACTTCCACAACCTGCTAAACATATATAAATATGATAACTGATGTCACTCTCAACCTGTAATGTTTAATTCTACTGCTCCACGCAGTGCTCTTATTTTGGTAACCCCTCACCTGGAAACAGGAAGTAGCTGAGAGGCTCCGGCTGGACGAGTTCGTGAAAGTTGACGCTAGAGACGGAGAATAAAGAAACTAAAGCTTCCCTTGTGACGTGTTTCTATGGATTTATGAAACAGACTGCAAGTCACAGCACGACCTGCTGAGGGGGCTTTAGGGGGGGGGGGCAGGGTGTGTGAGACACATTGAGAGCATCGCTGCGAAAGGGAATGCAGCAAAATAATCGTTTTATTTCGATTACGTTGTTTTCATAATCGTTGCAAGACAAAATCGAGATTAAAATACGATTAATTGCACAGCCCTAATTTAAATGTTTACGTACTAAATAAAGTTCTTAAAGGAACTGTTATAGATATCTGCTGTTAGTTGTAAAAAGTAAATCTGTGTTTTTAATATTTAGTAAACGATAACGTCTGAATAAAGGTCATCTGAAGTGATATTAGTTTGACATGATAAAGGTTACTTTCTGAAGGAGACACATTTTATTGTTCATTAATTTAAATGTTGAGAAACACATCTGATTATAAACTCTTCTTTATCCTCATCATGTTTTCTTTATTCAGTCTGAGGAGCTGCAGTTTGTCAGAGATCAGCTGTTCTGCTCTGATCTCAGCTCTGAAGTCCAACCCCTCCCATCTGAGAGATCTGGACCTGAGTGAGAACGCTCTGCAGGATTCAGGAGTGGAGCTGCTGAGAGATCTTCTGGAGAGTCCAGACTGCAGACTGGAGACTCTCAGGTCAGTTCACTGACTCTCTGTTCCTGCTGGAGATCTCATGTTTCATTAGTTATTCAACCTGATTCTTCTACATTCATATATTTCATCCATACTTTTGTAATTGTTGTTTTATTCATATTTTAATTAGGGCTGCTCGATTATGGCAAAAATCATAATCACGATTATTTTGGTCAAAACTGATATCAGGATTATTAAATACGATTATTCTTTGGCTTTGAAAACATCCATTTATTGAACTTTAAACAAATAATAATAATCTGAACAGTATGTTTTTAACAGTTGATTTCCCTGAACTTTAAGTTTAATTCAACTGAAAAACCAATACAAAATAAATGATACATTTATATCTACATTTAAATAATATCAAAACAATAAATACCAATAAAGAAGATCAACAAATATTTTGGAGCGCACTTCCACAACCTGCTAAACATATATAAATATCATAACTGACGTCACTCTCAACCTGTAATGTTTAATTCTACTGCTCCACGCAGTGCTCTTATTTTGGTAACCCCTCACCTGGAAACAGGAAGTAGCTGAGAGGCTCCGGCTGGACGAGTTCGTGAAAGTTGACGCTAGAGACGGAGAATAAAGAAACTAAAGCTTCCCTTGTGACGTGTTTCTATGGATTTATGAAACAGACTGCAAGTCACAGCACGACCTGCTGAGGGGGCTTTAGGGGGGGGGGCAGGGTGTGTGAGACACATTGAGAGCATCGCTGCGAAAGGGAATGCAGCAAAATAATCGTTTTATTTCGATTACGTTGTTTTCATAATCGTTGAGAGACAAAATCGAGATTAAAATACGATTAATTGCACAGCCCTAATTTAAATGTTTACGTACTAAATAAAGTTCTTAAAGGAACTGTTATAGATATCTGCTGTTAGTTGTAAAAAGTAAATCTGTGTTTTTAATATTTAGTAAACGATAACGTCTGAATAAAGGTCATCTGAAGTGATATTAGTTTGACATGATAAAGGTTACTTTCTGAAGGAGACACATTTTATTGTTCATTAATTTAAATGTTGAGAAACACATCTGATTATAAACTCTTCTTTATCCTCATCATGTTTTCTTTATTCAGTCTGAGGAGCTGCAGTTTGTCAGAGATCAGCTGTTCTGCTCTGATCTCAGCTCTGAAGTCCAACATCCATCTGAGAGATCTGGACCTGAGTCACAACGCTCTGCAGGATTCAGGAGTGGAGCTGCTGAGAGATCTTCTGGAGAGTCCAGACTGCAGACTGGAGATTCTCAGGTCAGTTCACTGACTCTCTGTTCCTGCTGGAGATCTCATGTTTCATTAGTTATTCAACCTGATTCTTCTACATTCATATATTGCATCCATACTTTTGTAATTGTTGCTTTATTCATATTTTAATTAGGGCTGCTCGATTATGGCAAAAATCATAATCACGATTATTTTGGTCAAAACTGATATCAGGATTATTAAATACGATTATTCTTTGGCTTTGAAAACATCCATTTATTGAACTTTAAACAAATAATAATAATCTGAACAGTATGTTTTTAACAGTTGATTTCCCTGAACTTTAAGTTTAATTCAACTGAAAAACCAATACAAAATAAATTATACATTTATATCTACATTTAAATAATATCAAAACAATAAATACCAATAAAGAAGATCAACAAATATTTTGGAGCGCACTTCCACAACCTACTAAACATATATAAATATGATAACTGATGTCACTCTCAACCTGTAATGTTTAATTCTACTGCTCCACGCAGTGCTCTTATTTTGGTAACCCCTCACCTGGAAACAGGAAGTAGCTGAGAGGCTCCGGCTGGACGAGTTCGTGAAAGTTGACGCTAGAGACGGAGAATAAAGAAACTAAAGCTTCCCTTGTGACGTGTTTCTATGGATTTATGAAACAGACTGCAAGTCGCAGCACGACCTGCTGAGGGGGCTTTAGGGGGGGGGGCAGGGTGTGTGAGACACATTGAGAGCATCGCTGCGAAAGGGAATGCAGCAAAATAATCGTTTTATTTCGATTACGTTGTTTTCATAATCGTTGCAAGACAAAATCGAGATTAAAATACGATTAATTGCACAGCCCTAATTTAAATGTTTACGTACTAAATAAAGTTCTTAAAGGAACTGTTATAGATATCTGCTGTTAGTTGTAAAAAGTAAATCTATGTTTTTAATATTTAGTAAACGATAACGTCTGAATAAAGGTCATCTGAAGTGATATTAGTTTGACATGATAAAGGTTACTTTCTGAAGGAGACACATTTTATTGTTCATTCATTTAAATGCTGAGAAACACATCTGATTATAAACTCTTCTTTATCCTCATCATGTTTTCTTTATTCAGTCTGAGGTGGTGCAGGTTGTCAGAGATCAGCTGTTCTGCTCTGATCTCAGCTCTGAAGTCCAACCCCTCCCATCTGAGAGATCTGGACCTGAGTCTCAACGCTCTGCAGGATTCAGGAGTGGAGCTGCTGAGAGATCTTCTGGAGAGTCCAGACTGCAGACTGGAGACTCTCAGGTCAGTTCACTGACTCTCTGTTCCTGCTGGAGATCTCATGTTTCATTAGTTATTCAACCTGATTCTTCTACATTCATATATTACATCCATACTTTTGTAATTGTTGTTTTATTCATATTTTAATTAGGGCTGCTCGATTATGGCAAAAATCATAATCACGATTATTTTGGTCAAAACTGATATCAGGATTATTAAATACGATTATTCTTTGGCTTTGAAAACATCCATTTATTGAACTTTAAAACAAATAATAATCTGAACAGTATGTTTTTAACAGTTGATTTCCCTGAACTTTAAGTTTAATTCAACTGAAAAACCAATACAAAATAAATTATACATTTATATCTACATTTAAATAATATCAAAACAATAAATACCAATAAAGAAGATCAACAAATATTTTGGAGCGCACTTCCACAACCTGCTAAACATATATAAATATGATAACTGACGTCACTCTCAACCTGTAATGTTTAATTCTACTGCTCCACGCAGTGCTCTTATTTTGGTAACCCCTCACCTGGAAACAGGAAGTAGCTGAGAGGCTCCGGCTGGACGAGTTCGTGAAAGTTGACGCTAGAGACGGAGAATAAAGAAACTAAAGCTTCCCTTGTGACGTGTTTCTATGGATTTATGAAACAGACTGCAAGTCACAGCACGACCTGCTGAGGGGGCTTTAGGGGGGGGGGGCAGGGTGTGTGAGACACATTGAGAGCATCGCTGCGAAAGGGAATGCAGCAAAATAATCGTTTTATTTCGATTACGTTGTTTTCATAATCGTTGCAAGACAAAATCGAGATTAAAATACGATTAATTGCACAGCCCTAATTTAAATGTTTACGTACTAAATAAAGTTCTTAAAGGAACTGTTATAGATATCTGCTGTTAGTTGTAAAAAGTAAATCTATGTTTTTAATATTTAGTAAACGATAACGTCTGAATAAAGGTCATCTGAAGTGATATTAGTTTGACATGATAAAGGTTACTTTCTGAAGGAGACACATTTTATTGTTCATTCATTTAAATGTTGAGAAACACATCTGATTATAAACTCTTCTTTATCCTCATCATGTTTTCTTTATTCAGACTGAGGAGCTGCAGGTTGTCAGAGATCAGCTGTTCTGCTCTGATCTCAGCTCTGAAGTCCAACCCCTCCCATCTGAGAGATCTGGACCTGAGTGAGAACGAGCTGCAGGATTCAGGAGTGGAGCTGCTGAGAGATCTTCTGGAGAGTCCAGACTGCAGACTGGAGACTCTCAGGTCAGTTCACTGACTCTCTGTTCCTGCTGGAGATCTCATGTTTCATTAGTTATTCAACCTGATTCTTCTACATTCATATATTACATCCATACTTTTGTAATTGTTGCTTTATTCATATTTTAATTAGGGCTGCTCGATTATGGCAAAAATCATAATCACGATTATTTTGGTCAAAACTGATATCAGGATTATTAAATACGATTATTCTTTGGCTTTGAAAACATCCATTTATTGAACTTTAAACAAATAATAATCTGAACAGTATGTTTTTAAAAGTTGATTTCCCTGAACTTTAAGTTTAATTCAACTGAAAAACCAATACAAAATAAATTATACATTTATATCTACATTTAAATAATATCAAAACAATAAATACCAATAAAGAAGATCAACAAATATTTTGGAGCGCACTTCCACAACCTGCTAAACATATATAAATATGATAACTGATGTCACTCTCAACCTGTAATGTTTAATTCTACTGCTCCACGCAGTGCTCTTATTTTGGTAACCCCTCACCTGGAAACAGGAAGTAGCTGAGAGGCTCCGGCTGGACGAGTTCGTGAAAGTTGACGCTAGAGACGGAGAATAAAGAAACTAAAGCTTCCCTTGTGACGTGTTTCTATGGATTTATGAAACAGACTGCAAATCACAGCACGACCTGCTGAGGGGGCTTTAGGGGGGGGGGCAGGGTGTGTGAGACACATTGAGAGCATCGCTGCGAAAGGGAATGCAGCAAAATAATCGTTTTATTTCGATTACGTTGTTTTCATAATCGTTGAGAGACAAAATCGAGATTAAAATACGATTAATTGCACAGCCCTAATTTAAATGTTTACGTACTAAATAAAGTTCTTAAAGGAACTGTTATAGATATCTGCTGTTAGTTGTAAAAAGTAAATCTGTGTTTTTAATATTTAGTAAACGATAACGTCTGAATAAAGGTCATCTGAAGTGATATTAGTTTGACATGATAAAGGTTACTTTCTGAAGGAGACACATTTTATTGTTCATTCATTTAAATGTTGAGAAACACATCTGATTATAAACTCTTCTTTATCCTCATCATGTTTTCTTTATTCAGTCTGAGGAACTGCAGGTTGTCAGAGATCAGCTGTTCTGCTCTGATCTCAGCTCTGAAGTCCAACATCCATCTGAGAGATCTGGACCTGAGTCACAACGATCTGCAGGGTTCAAATGTGAAGCTGCTGAGAGATCTTCTGGAGAGTCCAGACTGCAGACTGGAGACCCTCAGGTCAGTAAGGGGTCTCTGCTGGTTCAGCAGTATTGTATGAAACTCAGGGAGGTGTTTCTCTCACTGGGGAAACAGATCAGTGATGTTACCCACTGACTGCAGGCTCTTCCATTCTTCCATCAGCTATAGAAGAACAGCTGGAAATGCAAAGCCACATTTAGTCAGTCATCTCCTCTCTAGGGCTGCCCTCCACTGCAGACTCTTCTAGTCGACTGATAGTCATCAATTCAGGCGATTAGTCGACTCGCGTTTACGATATATTATGATTATTCATATATTAGCTTTTCTCCCAAAATGGTTTCAGTCTCCAAGGCTGATAAAGAGCATTATTATAACAGTGTTGTGCTTCACATAGAATATATAATAAGACTGTAATAATGAACCTTTGAAGTATAGATGAGATCTTACAGTAGAGAGCGCATGAGAGTCACAGCGCACGGACGCAGCGGTGCAAACAGCAGAAGCTCCGCTAAGGACTCTCAATGTGTGTGAACGAGCAGCGAGGACACACGCTGAATGTTTAGTTTCTATAATTCATATCTGAATATAACAACCCAATAAAAACTACACAGGAAACGGAAACACTGAACATATGAGCGTGGGCTGGAATCCCTCCGGACATGACGCCCTCATCATGAGATGAGAGCTTCATGGTGTTCTGAGGTCAGAAGGACTTTATACTATAGGTCTCTATATGTTGATGCAGAGCTAGCTGCTGCCTGACTCTCTGCTTTCCTCCCAGTCTGAGAGAGGGACACACGTTGGGGATAATCATACGGAGGACACTTCTCTGTGGAGTCTGCATGTCACCTTGTGGGTCCTTTACGCTCAGAAGGATCCACACTTTAGATGTCCTGCCCGACAGAATGATCCCAATGACCAGGCTCCGCTCTGAATGAAGGCTGAGGGTTTCCAGCTGACTTCTTTAGCCGACTGACGTTCAGTCGACTAATTGGGGCAGCCCTACAGCTTTCCACCAGACATATGGGGTTTCACAGAAGAGTGGGAAAGGTAGTCTGTTCTTGATGGGATGAGTTTCTAATGGTTACTTCCTGTCATGCAGCTGAGAGCTGTGGCAGGCAGTCGTAGTGTTTGCAGAGAAGATATGATGGGATGTAAAGCCTGAGGTCAGGACTCTGAAGCTGACTCAAAGAACTAACACTTATTCAAACTGGATCTCAAACTGTTGGATTGTGTTCATCCCTACAGGATTTATCCCGAGACGTTCAGAGCCACGATCTAGAAGAGCTGTGAGTACTGAAACCATGTCCTCCATTCATCAAGATATGAAACTCTTTGATGGAGCATGACCTCAGAGGAAAACAACACTCTTCTTTCTCTCTCCATCATTCTGGCTGTTTCTCTTCATCATCATCATCATTCTCTCTCTCTCACCTTCTCCTCTCAGGTGACAGGAAGACTGGAAGGTGAGAGGTCGTACCGGGTGAACTTTATTCATTGAGGTTTCTGTTTCTCTTTCAGGTCCAGGGGGGTTACCTGTTGACCCGTGTCCGTCTCCACAAGTGTCCGCAGGCATCCCATAATACTGCGTTTGGGGGGCGTTCTGTAATCAAAGCTGTCTCTGAAACGCTCTCAAAGTCTTTGACGACAAAGTCAGAAAAAGGACAAGAAGGAGAGATATTTTGAGTCTCTTGGACTTCTTTGTGTTTATCACCCCGGGTTCATTAATGTCCAATCAAATGTTCCCTTTGATTTCTAAAAGGAGCCCTGCCTGGGTTGACATGGTGGCATTTAGGTTGATGTGCATGTAGTCTGTATGAAGTGTAATCAGATATAACCTTTCAGATGTGATATCTCTCAAAGGAAGTATAGCAGTGCAGAGAGTGGATTCAGATACTGAGGGTCTGTGTGCAGGTGAAGAACTGACCCTGGGTCAGCAGAATTCCTACAGTGGACATGCTTTAGATGTCCGGCTGATGAGGAGACGCCTCGTACAGGAAAGAGTTTTCATGGTTCCTCTGTTCTCCTTCATAAGGTAACTCAGTCTAACAATCAAGGCCTGTATTGATTTTCTAACAAAGAGAAAAGAGAAGCGGTGATAGGCCGAGGGGTTTTGTCTCCAGGTGTTGAGAAACCTTGTTGGAAGAGAAGGTAGTTTTAGGAATTCTTCGTTTGTTCTATTCCAAGATCACAAAGCAGCTGCTTGGAACAAAGAGACACTTCAAGGCTCAGATCAACGTTCAACAATCCTGACAGTACGAGCTTTACCCATTGACAGCATTTCATATACATCTATATCAACAGAACCCCCCCCCCCCACATGCTTTGTTTATCATCTGCACCTGAACGCACCACGAGGAGTTCATGTTCCACTGCCTCTCGTGACTGTAAGATAATAGGTTCAGATATTTAATCAAATAAATTCGATTTAATTTGAAAATGTTATAGGTAAAAAGCAAGCCCTCAGGAAGTGCTCTGGACTCTGAGGAAAATCTTCGTTGTGGCCAATCGTGGTACTAAAATGTCCGTATCAGTCCGTGACGTCACTGGGACAGAAAGACTTTTCCCCATTGACTGACATTGGGAAAGAAACGTCTGTAGATCAACGGATCATTTTATCTAAACAAACTACCCAGTATGAACACTTGTATAGCCCTTATTATAATCATTCGGTCCTTAAAGTTGTAAAATGCACTAAAAGCCAAATCTAGATTTATTTTCTCTCTCCATTCATTCCACTGAGCCGAGAGTGGGAGTTCAGGAGGCGGGGCTTAAGGGGAAACTCAACTCCTCTCTATGAGCCACATACAGGGTGTTTCTCAATGTCGAGGACGCTTGCTTGGTAGCACAAGTCTTCCGAGTCACTTGCTTCAGAAGCGAGGCAAGAATCCTTCCTGGCATTCGGAAAACAAAGAGTGGAACAGGCTAGCAAGTGTGCAGGTGTGCGTCATATGAGAGGCCCCGCCTTACATTTTCCGCCACAGATTTGTGGAAATTGGTCCTTGCGCAAAGCATTGTGGGGATTTTAAGACCGCGGAGTCTACACATGTGCAGCCTCGAAATGTCTCTGTAGATTTCCAAGCATGCTGGAGATTGGAACAGTCCTTCGGCGGCACTCGATGACGTAGTATGCTTGAAATAGTGGCTCTGGAGCAGCTTTACTTCTTCTGCTCAGACAGCCAGGCATGCTGGGTAATCTGTGACGTTTTGCTCTCGAAAATATCAAGCCATTTTGTCCTCATGCGCCAATGAGCAGCTCTCATAGGAAAGAACGAGACCCCGCCTCAAACGCTGTATCCAGTTCTTATTAAACATAAAAAGGGGTAAAAAGTCTAAATAATTCAAGAAAGAAAGGGAAGAGGAGTTGAGTTGATTATTTTAGTCTTAATGTCACTAAAAACGTTCAGTGTTTCATTTATGTCAAAACAGCGATGTGGACATAAATGATATCAGCAGCCTTTAGTTCACTGGCGATCTGTATCAGGAAGTTTGATAAGGATATATCTACGCCTTGAATCACGTTGATGCAACACGCTCTCTGTGCACGTTGCTATGGACACCACATGTTTCCAGGATGTGAAAAGTGTATTTATCTCTTCTGTTTCCTCTGCTTCAGCTTCTGTGTTTGCACATTTCTATGCCGATCGATGCCTGTATATGGATTTTTCTCCTGATGATATTTTAGGTTATGAAAGTTAATAAAGATGAAACTCTTGAGAGACGGCGTGAGATTATTTTATGTGTTTGTTTCTTTCATTTATACATGTTTTAGGCTTCAGTCTGTCACCGTCGATAAAACATCTTTCAGTGAAACAGATTGTATATCTCTGCTGTAACCACACACACCTATACCATTGTGTGTGTGTGTGTGTGTGTGTGTGTGTGTGTGTGTGTGTGTGTGTGTGTGTGTGTGTGTGTGTGTGTGTGTGTGTGTGTGTGTGTGTGTGTGTGTGTGTGTGTGTGTGTGTGTGTGTGTGTGTGTGTGTGTGTGTGTGTGTGTGTGTGTGTGTGTGTGTGTGTGTGTGTGTGTGTGTGTGTGTGTGTGTGTGTGTGTGTGTGTGTGTGTGTGTGTGTGTGTGTGTGTGTGTGTGTGTGTGTGTGCAGACAGAATGTTGGAGAATAAAACAGTTTAAAGAGTTCACATACAGATTTATTCAAGAATCAACACCATGTTATTTACATTCCCATAATGCACTTGTGCTGCTCTACAGCGGAAAGGAGAAGTTTATTAGTAAAGCTTCTTATAGGCATCTTTAATAAGCAGTTTGTTTCTCACTGTTCACTTTAATCAGATATACAACAGAGAGAAGCAACAGACGGCATTCAAACACAGAATTTAATGTGTGTGTGTTCTACATGTTGAGATGCAGCCCCCCGTCCACCAGTAGCTCCGCCCCCGTCACATACTGACTCTCCAGCAGGAAGAGGACGGCCTGAGCCACTTCCTGTCCGGTCCCAAACCTCCGGAGAGGGATCAGACGCTCCGAATCCTCAAGACCCTCCGTCATGTTGGTCCGGATAAAACCTGCAGGAGGAGGGGGTTCATGAGGTAAGGTAAGAGGAGGTAAGGAAAGATGAGATAAGGTAATGTGAGTTGAGATAAGATTTTTAAAACAAATGCAAATAATAATAATCTTTTGTTTTAACTATACACCCACCCTGTAAAAGAGTCGGAAAACCTAATACATTACAAAATCAAATAAACAGATTATCATGAATAAATATCATTTGAAAACATTTTACCCATTTAAAAACATCCTCCTTTACACACTTTAAAAACAAAGACTACACCTATCCTTTAACATTTCAATAATAGAGTCCTTCTCCCCCAGCGAGCACAGAACCTGCCCACACATCCAGAACCCCCTGCAGATGGTTGATCAGCGTATAGTACGCATGCTCCACCCTCAGATGCGCTGCCACCAGCCCCCTCAGACAGAGCACTGTCCATCCCACTCCAGCAACTTGGTTCTTCCTACTTTTCCAGATCGCTCATTTTGCATTAGCAAACAAGAAAGGTATCAGTACTAAAGTTTCCCTCTTTTTCAGGGTGTATTTGGGCCATGGACACAAAGTGTAACCCTTCCACCCACTCCTGTAAAAAATGTTTTGGACCAGCTAATCGGGGACAGGACACCACTAAATGCTCCAATGCCATAAAACAGAACGGACAGCGCCCCCTTGTGCCTGTGTCAAAATGAGCTCTGTATTTGTTAGTGGCTATTGCTCCGTGTATAACTCTCCATTGGATGTCATCCATCCGTTTCTCACCCGGAGCTTTATACAGGATCCTCCAGCTGCCCTGAGGGGAAGAGCCCAAGCCAAACACATCCGTCCACCTCGACTCTCTGACGCCTGCGAGCGAGCTGAGGGTTAGCACCTTTACGCAGCTAAGGTATAGCTGCTTCCCATTGCAGGAGCTGAACGTTCCAGGTGTTAGAGTCCCCAGTGATAGCAGGAGACCCTCCTCCTCTCTCCATTCCCCCACCGCAGGACCCACACTCAAGGCAGGAAAGACAGACTCATGTCCCTTTCTGCACTGGTCAACCAGATCTGCATCCAGAGCAAAAGTCTGGTGGGATGGCGACAGCGACTGCCACACCTCATCTACCAGGTTCTCCAGAACTCGGGTTGATCGAATGCCCGTCACCTCAGCCAGTGTTTCTGTGGAGACCCCCGTCAAATGGCCAAGTGTTACCACTCCCGCTTCAATGAACGCGTTCTTTAGGGTGGCCGAAGAGAAAAGGGTTCCAGAAAGAAAACCAGTGTCAAACAGTGGCTCCTCAAACAGCCACATCCCAGGCCGGGGGCGGGTGGTCTGGTGAAACTCAGAATCTTCCAGGCATTGATGACTGAGCAGTAAAAAGGTGTGAGTCCAGTTATCTTGTACTCAGGGGCCTTCAGCAGAAACAGGTGTTTATCCAAACCAAAGCCCCCCGCCCTCCAGAGCAACAGCTGGGCCAGCCAGCAGGGAGAGGCACCATACAGCAGCCGCTGAGCTGCCTGCAGTCTAA
The DNA here is from genome assembly GCA_028583405.1 of Pogonophryne albipinna. Classification (NCBI taxonomy): domain Eukaryota; kingdom Metazoa; phylum Chordata; class Actinopteri; order Perciformes; family Artedidraconidae; genus Pogonophryne; species Pogonophryne albipinna. Next base: position 241,535 of record JAPTMU010000141.1, on the reverse strand, counting down.
AAGCAGCAGTCCTTGCAGTAATGTCCACGAGGCCCTGCCCCCCTCCGCCACAGGCAGGTACAGGACCGATGCTGGCACCCAGTGATGACCCGACCAGAAGAAATCCACGAGGAGCCGCTGCAGTTGTTTCATGAGGCCCGGCGGTGGGGTTAACACCTGGAGTCTGTGCCACAGAAGGGTCAACAGGTCATGGTGGTGGGCTGTTACAGACCCCCCTCAGCTGTCAAGGACTCCTTGTTTTCGTTGGCAAATCTTTTATCTCAACTAGACTACAAGGAAATAGTGCTACTTGGAGATTTTAACTGGGACTGGTTAACTGCAGTGTCAGAGGATTTTAAAAACCTTTGTATCTCTCTGAATGTTACTCAGATTGTTGACAGTCCTACTCGCCCTAACATTAAGTCCCCTAATAAATACTCCCTAATTGATCTCATTCTAACTAATGTTCCCTATAAATACTTTCTGTGGGAGTATTTGCTAATGATCTGAGTGATCACTGTGCTGTAGCCACAGTTAGGGACACTAAGGTCCAAAAGGTTAAACCTCGCATTATCATCAAGAGAGACATAAAACATTTTGTGGAGCAGGGTTTTGTTCATGATCTGTTTGGGTTTGATTGGGGAAAAATCGATCTGTGTGCTGATGTTGAAACTGCATGGTCTTATTTTTATCTTGGTTTTATGGAGATCATTGATAGACATGCACCCCTGCGTACATTTAGAGTGAAGGGACGAGACAATCCTTGGTTTCCTGCTGAACTGTCCAGTCTCCTTCATGAGAGAAACAAGGCCTGGGCAAAGGCTAGGAGATCAGGCTCAGAGGTAGAATGGCTGCGTTTTAGGCAGCTAAGGAATAGCTTCACTTCAAATGTCAAAAGTGCTAAATCTAAGTATTATCTGTCAGTTTCCACAAAGAACCTGAACAACCCTAGGAAATGTTGGAAAGCCATAAAATCGATATCCACCGGTGAGATCCGTAATGAGCTACCTCCGTGCCTCACCACAGCATCTGGCTCTATATCGGACAGGGCTACTATGCTAAATTGCTTTAATAAGCATTTTGTGTCCTGTGGTTCTCTGTTTGATTCTGTCACTAACTCTGCTTCTGTGAACACCCCAATCCGTGACTCTGAACAATGTGGTCTGGAAAACCCTTTCAGTTTTACTCCTTTTACTGTTGATGTTGTTCATGAAGCTTTATCTAAGTTAGATCCTAAGAAACCGGCCGTCCCGGACAACGTAGAACCTTTCTTTTTAAAGATATCTGCAGATGTTATTGCTCCTCCTCTCACTACTCTTTTTAACCTCTCCCTCAGCACTAACACAATTCCAAAATTGTGGAAGTCAGCGTATGTCCCGCCACTACTAAAGCCCCTGTCACACTGTCCCGAAATTGACACCCGATGGACACACGATAAAGGAAATGTTCAAATTCGGCTCTGATCGTAGCAACATCGGGCCATTCGTGAGGGCATCTTAAGCCATCGTATGACCGCCGGTGGAGTTTCTCAGGCTCCGGCAGCAACTTTGTGAGCGGCAACTTCGTAAGGCACTCGTAAGGGCATCGTGTCATCTTCGTGTTATCATCGGTGCATTCGCCCTCACTCTGATCGGGGCGAATGCCCGATGGCACCGATGATAACAAGATGCCCTCACGATGGCCTTACGAGGGGCAAAATTGACACTCGAATTCAACACGAAAATGAACCTTCTCAAGGTCCTTCGGCTATTTTTTGGCATGCCAAAGATTTTGCCACCGCTCACGAAGTTGCTGCCGGAGCCTGAGAAACTCCACCGGCGGTTATACGATGGCTTAAGATGCCCTCACGAATGGCCCGATGTTGCTACGATCAGTGCCGAATTTGAACATTTCCTTTATCGTGGTCCATCGGGTTGTTTTATTGCACAACAAAATCATGTAAACATATTATGTAAATAACCCAACTTGTGTTCTGTGAAACTGAAAAGGATAGAATATATTATTTTGAAGGCGAGTTGACAGGAAGTTGTTGTTGCTATGGAAACAACAACATGACGGAGAAAACGTAATATCTTCTACATATAAAGACGGAGAAAGTAAAGAACAAAGTCTGAAGATATCAGTACAGTATCATAGTACTGTAACATCATTGTTTGTGTTACTTTCGTTGCAGTTGTATGTCTTAAATGTAATGTAAATGTTGCCTTCGTGTGGTTCGGGGCCATCTTCGTGCGAAATTCACAATTCAATATTCGTGTGTCCATCGGGTGTCAACTTCGGGACAGTGTGACAGGGGCTTAAAGGCGGGGAGGCCACTTTATTAAATAATTATAGGCCCATCTCTAAATGATCAGTTCTGGCTAACTCCCAGTTTCCACCGGGTCCGTCTGCGCCGCGGTTTTGGTCCGACCTCCTCTAGCGCCATAACCCACCGGACGCGTCCCAGAAGCGTTTCAGAAGCGTAGCGTCGTGCGTGCAGGCTCGCAGTTTTGTTATTGATTCGAGCATCCTGGACATTTGTACTTCTACAAGAAAGTAAGTAGGCTACGTAGTTAAATGTTTTATTTTTGTGTCTGTTTAAATGGTGTTTATTGAATGGCTCTGCACTGTACCTACAAGTATTAATTAACTTTAAAACATTAATATGTAGTTGTTACCTTCCACTCCACAAACTGCAGCGACTAAAAACCAGGCCTTGTCCTTTCTGATGTTGTCCTTGTAGTAAGCGTTGGTTACATCATATAAAATAGTGTGTTTTTCCACTTCCATGATGAAAACCTCGTCGTCCATTGTGCGTATCGTAGTGGAGGTGTTATGATGAAGGAGGGGGGTCTGCTAAATTAGTATATGTGGGGGATGGGCCTGGCCCGGATGCTCACCTTTCGACTTCCTGCGAGGGGGGGGGGGCTGCCTGCCCGACCATACCTTACGGCTGTGCCGCGGCAAAAATAGGATTCATCCTAATTTTAGAGAAGTGCTGCGCCGAGCCGCTTCTGGGACGCGTCTGAGCCGTAACGCGGTGCGTGTGGTGGAATAGCACCCATTGACTAGAGTGGATCCTTACGACCGCCGCGGCGCAGCACGGCGCAGCACAGCGCAGCGCGGCGCAGACGGACCCGGTGGAAACTGGGGGTAAGGTTCTTGAACGCCTAGTGAGTGAACAGGTAAAGGAGTTTTTATATACAAATGACATCCTGTCTAAACATCAGTCAGGCTTCAGAAAGCAACACAGCACCATCACTGCCACAATGAAAGTGGTGAATGACATTACCAGTATTTTAGATAATAAGCAGAGTTGTGCAGCTCTATTTATTGACCTGTCCAAAGCGTTTGATACCGTCGATCATCTTAAAGCAGAGGCTACTCAGTATTGGCATATCCAGCCATGCAGTGGGTGGTTTGTGAATTACCTCTCTGAAAGGTCCCAATGTGTTCACTTTGATGGGCTGTCTTCTGAGTGGTTAAACATCACAAATGGTGTTCCTCAAGGTTCTGTTTTAGGTCCACTTTTATTCTCTATCTATATTAACAGTTTAGGTGAAAATGTGGATGAAGGTACTTTACAGTTCTATGCGGATGATACCGTGATGTACTGTGCAGGTCCCTCCATTCAGGAGGCTGCTGTTAAATTACAGGCTGTTTTTAACATTATTCAGACTCAGCTCTCTGAACTAAAGCTTCTTTTAAATGTGGATAAAACCAAGGTAATGCTCTTTTCTAAAGCTAAAAAGACACCAGAGCCTGTTTTGGATATTGTTACTACGCAAGGAATAAAACTTGAAGTGGTTACCTGTTACAAATACCTGGGTATCTGGCTTGATGATTGTCTCACTTTTAAACTTCATGTCAATAACCTGCTTAAAAAGCTGAGGGTTAGGCTAGGTTTCTTCTACAGGAACAAGTCCTGTTTCTCGCTTGAGGCCAGGAAAAGGCTCTGTGACCTTTTGACCTGTGCTGGACTATGGTGATCTGGTCTATATGAATGCTCTGTGATACTATGGGTACTTGTAAATGTTGATAACTATGTAATTGTAGCGTGTAAATATAATGTATGATGTCCTTTTATTGTTTTTATGTTATAAAAGGGTGTACCAAGAAGTCAGTCAAGTCGCTTCAGCTGATTCAAAATGCTGCAGCGCGTGTACTAACCAGAGTTAGGAAAAGCCTTCTTCTTCCTTCTCTCTGTTTGTACCTGTGTATTCTCATGTTCCGATTAACCCAGCTTCCCCAAATGATCTTGAGTCGTGGCTGATCGTGTTGCTGTGGTCCTGGATCATAGGTCCTGGATGGATATCCTCGTGGATTCATCTTCCTATTATACACACATGCATTTCCAAACATTTGGACTACCTATGTTGCAAATGTATTATCTTTTCAATTTACACACGGCATCTATTGCACGTCTGTCCGTCCTGGGAGAGGGATCCCTCCTCTGTTGCTCTCCCTGAGGTTTCTCCCATGTTCCCTTTAAACTGTGGGGTTTCTCTGGAAGTTTTTCCTTGTACGATGTGAGGGTCTAAGGACAGAGGGTCTGAGGACAGAGGGTCTAAGGAGAGAGGGTCAAAGGACAGAGGGTCTGAGGACAGAGGGTCTAAGGACAGAGGGTCTAAGGACAGAGGGTCAGAGGACAGAGGGTCTAAGGACAGAGGGTCTAAGGACAGAGGGTCTAAGGAGAGAGGGTCAAAGGACAGAGGGTCTAAGGACAGAGGGTCTGAGGACAGAGGGTCTAAGGAGAGAGGGTCAAAGGACAGAGGGTCTGAGGACAGAGGGTCTGAGGACAGAGGGTGTAAGGACAGAGGGTGTAAGGACAGAGGGTCTAAGGACAGAGGGTCTAAGGACAGAGGGTCAGAGGACAGAGGGTCAGAGGACAGAGGGTCTGAGGACAGAGGGTCTAAGGACAGAGGGTCTAAGGAGAGAGGGTCAGAGGACAGAGGGTCTGAGGACAGAGGGTCAGAGGACAGAGGGTCTGAGGACAGAGGGTCTGAGGACAGAGGGTCTGAGGACAGAGGGTGTCGTATTGTCATACTGATATTCTGTACAAACTGTGAAGTCCACTGAGACAAATGTAACACTTGTGATATTGGGCTATAAATAAACATTGATTGATTGAATATAGGCGTGTAACTAACTCACTGATTATGGTATGACTCGCTTGAAGTGAATATTTCCTCCCTTGTTGTTCAGAGTTTGGTTATTTATGGTTTTTGCACTTATTGTGAGTTTCTTTGGATAAAAGCGTCTAGATGTAATGCAATGTTGTTGTTGTTGTTGTGTTGTTGTTGTTGTTGTGTACCTGGAAGCAGCAGGTTGACTCTGACGTTTCTTGAAGCCACTTCTTTAGCCAGAGAGCGAGTGAAGCCCTGCAGACCGGACTTCGAGGCGCTGTAGACGCTCTGACCCGCGTTCCCCTTCAGACCCACCACAGAGCCTGGGACGACGACAACAACAACAACAACAACAACAAACAGGAAGGTTGTAAATAAGCTCTGGCAGCAAGCTTCATGTGTTTACTGCACTTAAAAGATTAGAGGTACTTTATTGATCCCAAATTGGGAACTGAGACACATGAGAAGAAATTAAAGAGTAGAAATAAACAATACTAGAATTTAAACATCTCAAAATAGATTTAAAACCGCTTTAAAAAGTAGAAAATATACAGTCGACCGTGAAGATAAGAAATTGTATAAAACTTGTCTATGTGAACATTAATGTGTAAAACAGGGTTAAAAAGAAACAACATTCATCATTTTCCAGTTCTTTGTTTATTTTTAGGGTTAAAATAAATTAAATGTAATGGCCTCTAAATCCTAAAGTGATGCACGCTGCCCCCTAGTGTCCAGAATAAGAACCACAGCTGTATTTCCTCACCGATGTTGACGATGGCGCCGCCTGGTGGCCGCAGCATGCTGCGCAGCGCCGCCCTGCAGGTCAGCATGGAGCCCAGCAGGTTAGTGTGGAGCATAGAGACCATGAGGTCAGGGGGGGTCCTCAGGAGGAGGGAGTCCCTGCACACACACACACACACACACACACACACACACACTGTAAGCATGTTGCACACACACACACACTTCTTACCTCATATTCGTAAACCATATATATTAAACTGTTTACATAAAGTTGTATTTATAATAATAATAATATTTTTTTTATAGTGTAATTATAGTGCAGAGATGTGTGTCTGAATCCCCCATGATGCATCAGCAGCTCAGGTGTTCTCACCTGTTGATGCCGGCGGCGTTCACCAGGTACGAGACGCTGCCGCAGGTTTTCTGGATGGTCTCGAAGCTCCTCTGCACTTCCTGTTCTTTAGAGACGTCACAGCTGAGGGACAGGTGGTCTCCTGAAACATGGAACAAGTCAAAGTTAAAAGCTGTCAGAACAATAAGTCGTGGTGTAAAGTACTGACACCAGAAACATGTACTTAAGTGCAGTAACTAAGTATTTATACTCCACTACTTCCCTTCTCTGGTCACATCTACTCTGTAGCTGCTAATGATGATAAAGCTTTGAGACTTGAAACTTTTTGTTCCTGTCAGCTACTGTTTCTCACCAATGCATGACAGCTCTCAGATCTATCCAGAGCCTGTCTCTGATTGGCTGAAACACCAAACAGATCATTGCAGCATTACCCATAATCCCCTCTGTTTCAGCCCTGTTTCCAAAGTGCTGATTCTCTGTCTGTTACTTTAGATGATAACAAGGAGCCCCTCCCCACGCCCCTCTGAGAGACATTTGGTTACAAAGAACTCAATGGTGCTCTAGTAGGAATGTAGAAGAGACATGAAGAAGAGGGGACACATGTTGATGTAGAAGAGACATGAAGAAGAGGGGACACATGTTGATGTAGAAGAGACATGAAGAAGAGGGGACACATGTTGATGTAGAAGATACATGAAGAAGAGGGGACACATGTTGATGTAGAAGAGACATGAGGAAGAGGGGACACATGTTGATGTAGAAGAGACATGAAGAAGAGGGGACACATGTTGATGTAGAAGAGACATGAAGAAGAGGGGACACATGTTGATGTAGAAGAGACATGAAGAAGAGGGGACACATGTTGATGTAGAAGAGACATGAAGAAGAGGAGACACATGTTGATGTAGAAGAGACATGAAGAAGAGGGGACACATGTTGATGTAGAAGAGACATGAAGAAGAGGGGACACATGTTGATGTAGAAGATACATGAAGAAGAGGGGACACATGTTGATGTAGAAGAGACATGAGGAAGAGGGGACACATGTTGATGTAGAAGAGACATGAAGAAGAGGGGACACATGTTGATGTAGAAGAGACATGAAGAAGAGGGGACACATGTTGATGTAGAAGAGACATGAAGAAGAGGGGACACATGTTGATGTAGAAGAGACATGAAGAAGAGGAGACACATGTTGATGTAGAAGAGACATGAAGAAGAGGGGACACATGTTGATGTAGAAGAGACATGAAGAAGAGGGGACACATGTTGATGTAGAAGAGACATGAAGAAGAGGGGACACATGTTGATGTAGAAGAGACATGAAGAAGAGGGGACACATGTTGATGTAGAAGAGACATGAAGAAGAGGGGACACATGTTGATGTAGAAGAGACACGAAGAAGAGGGGACACATGTTGATGTAGAAGAGACATGAAGAAGAGGAGACATATGTTGATGTAGAAGAGACACGAAGAAGAGGGGACACATGTTGATGTAGAAGAGACACGAAGAAGAGGGGACACATGTTGATGTAGAAGAGACACGAAGAAGAGGGGACACATGTTGATGTAGAAGAGACATGGAGAAGAGGGGACACATGTTGATGTAGAAGAGACGTGAAGAAGAGGGGACACATGGTGATGTAGAAGAGACATGAAGAAGAGGGGACACATGTTGATGTAGAAGAGACATGGAGAAGAGGGGACACATGTTGATGTAGAAGAGACATGAAGAAGAGGGGACACATGGTGATGTGGAAGAGACATGAAGAAGAGGGGACACATGTTGATGTAGAAGAGACATGAAGAAGAGGGGACACATGTTGATGTAGAAGAGACATGAAGAAGAGGGGACACATGTTGATGTAGAAGAGACATGAAGAAGAGGAGACACATGGTGATGTAGAAGAGACATGGAGAAGAGGGGACACATGGTGATGTAGAAGAGACATGAAGAAGAGGGGACAGATGTAGAAGAGACATGAAGAAGAGGAGACACATGGTGATGTAGAAGAGACATGAAGAAGAGGAGACACATGGTGATGTAGAAGAGACATGAAGAAGAGGGGACACATGTTGATGTAGAAGAGACATGAAGAAGAGGGGACACATGTTGATGTAGAAGAGACATGGAGAAGAGGGGACACATGTTGATGTAGAAGAGACATGAAGAAGAGGGGACACATGTTGATGTAGAAGAGACATGAAGAAGAGGAGACACATGGTGATGTAGAAGAGACATGAAGAAGAGGGGACACATGTTGATGTAGAAGAGACATGAAGAAGAGGGGACACATGTTGATGTAGAAGAGACATGGAGAAGAGGGGACACATGGTGATGTAGAAGAGACATGAAGAAGAGGGGACACATGTTGATGTAGAAGAGACATGAAGAAGAGGAGACACATGGTGATGTAGAAGAGACATGGAGAAGAGGGGACACATGGTGATGTAGAAGAGACATGAAGAAGAGGAGACACATGGTGATGTAGAAGAGACATGAAGAAGAGGGGACACATGTTGATGTAGAAGAGACATGAAGAAGAGGGGACACATGTTGATGTAGAAGAGACATGAAGAAGAGGGGACACATGTTGATGTAGAAGAGACATGAAGAAGAGGGGACACATGTTGATGTAGAAGAGACATGAAGAAGAGGGGACACATGTTGATGTAGAAGAGACATGGAGAAGAGGGGACACATGTTGATGTAGAAGAGACATGAAGAAGAGGGGACACATGTTGATGTAGAAGAGACATGAAGAAGAGGAGACACATGGTGATGTAGAAGAGACATGGAGAAGAGGGGACACATGTTGATGTAGAAGAGACATGAAGAAGAGGAGACACATGGTGATGTAGAAGAGACATGGAGAAGAGGGGACACATGTTGATGTAGAAGAGACATGAAGAAGAGGGGACACATGTTGATGTAGAAGAGACGTGAAGAAGAGGGGACACATGTTGATGTAGAAGAGACGTGAAGAAGAGGGGACACATGTTGATGTAGAAGAGACATGAAGAAGAGGGGACACATGGTGATGTAGAAGAGACATGAAGAAGAGGAGACACATGGTGATGTAGAAGAGACATGAAGAAGAGGGGACACATGTTGATGTAGAAGAGACATGGAGAAGAGGGGACACATGTTGATGTAGAAGAGACATGAAGAAGAGGGGACACATGTTGATGTAGAAGAGACATGAAGAAGAGGGGACACGTGTTGATGTAGAAGAGACATGAAGAAGAGGGGACACGTGTTGATGTAGAAGAGACATGAAGAAGAGGGGACACATGTTGATGTAGAAGAGACATGGAGAAGAGGGGACACATGTTGATGTAGAAGAGACATGAAGAAGAGGGGACACATGTTGATGTAGAAGAGACATGAAGAAGAGGGGACACATGTTGATGTAGAAGAGACATGAAGAAGAGGGGACACATGTTGATGTAGAAGAGACATGAAGAAGAGGGGACACATGTTGATGTAGAAGAGACATGAAGAAGAGGGGACACATGTTGATGTAGAAGAGACATGAAGAAGAGGGGACACATGTTGATATAGAAGAGACATGAAGAAGAGGGGACACATGTTGATGTGGAAGAGACATGAAGAAGAGGGGACACATGTTGATGTAGAAGAGACATGAAGAAGAGGGGACACATGTTGATGTAGAAGAGACATAAAGAAGAGAGGACACATGTTGATGTAGAAGAGACATGAAGAGGGGACACATGTTGATGTGGAAGAGACATGAAGAAGAGGGGACACATGTTGATGTAGAAGAGACATGAAGAAGAGGGGACACATGTTGATGTAGAAGAGACATAAAGAAGAGAGGACACATGTTGATGTAGAAGAGACATGAAGAAGAGGGGACACATGTTGATGTGGAAGAGACATGAAGAAGAGGGGACACATGTTGATGTAGAAGAGACATAAAGAAGAGAGGACACATGTTGATGTAGAAGAGACATGAAGAAGAGGGGACACATGTTGATGTGGAAGAGACATGAAGAAGAGGGGACACATGTTGATGTAGAAGAGACATGAAGAAGAGGGGACACATGTTGATGTAGAAGAGACATAAAGAAGAGAGGACACATGTTGATGTAGAAGAGACATGAAGAAGAGGGGACACATGTTGATGTAGAAGAGACATGGAGAAGAGGGGACACATGGTGATGTAGAAGAGACATGAAGAAGAGGGGACACATGTTGATGTAGAAGAGACATGAAGAAGAGGGGACACATGTTGATGTAGAAGAGACATGAAGAAGAGGGGACACATGTTGATGTAGAAGAGACATGAAGAAGAGGGGACACATGTTGATGTAGAAGAGACATGAAGAAGAGGGGACACATGTTGATATAGAAGAGACATGAAGAAGAGGGGACACATGTTGATGTGGAAGAGACATGAAGAAGAGGGGACACATGTTGATGTAGAAGAGACATGAAGAAGAGGGGACACATGTTGATGTAGAAGAGACATAAAGAAGAGAGGACACATGTTGATGTAGAAGAGACATGAAGAAGAGGGGACACATGTTGATGTGGAAGAGACATGAAGAAGAGGGGACACATGTTGATGTAGAAGAGACATGAAGAAGAGGGGACACATGTTGATGTAGAAGAGACATAAAGAAGAGAGGACACATGTTGATGTAGAAGAGACATGAAGAAGAGGGGACACATGTTGATGTGGAAGAGACGGCCCGTCTGCACTGATGCACATTCTCAAGATAATGAAGTGACTGTTCTTTTGTACATATTGGTTGTTGTGCTTTTATTCATGTCTTAATGTGTAAACATGTCTTTGTGTATTCTGGATCTCTGAACACACAAAGTGAAAGATTAACAATAGGGTTGACGTTGAAACTACGTCTTGTTGCAGCTCCACGCCTCGGAGCCATCAAGTCAGACACTCTGTCCAGATGCATTCCTCTGTCCATTGTCAGAAGAGCGTTGACGTGTAAAGCCCCAACAGACTGGAGTACTTGACCTGCTGCTGCTGATCATCAGTGGGTACGTTTCAGCATCATCATCTCACTTCCAGCTGCTCTTGTTATTGATCAAACTGATCTGAGACACTGTCTATCACATTGTGAGGATTGGAGGTATGACTTCATGAATGTTACTGAACAGACGCTACGTGGTTTGTCGTGCTTTGCTTTCTGATATTTTGTTCATGTCTGCCTGTGAGACACAAAAGGTGCGTCTCAAGGGCTTTATCCTGATCAATACATTTCTATATAATAATTATATATTTTATATTATTGCGTGTTGTGGCTCCATACCTCCGGGCAGAGCCTCCATCGCGGCCCGGGCAGAGTCCTGGTCCCTGGAGAGGACCACCACCCTGCAGCCCCTCTCTGCCAGCAGCAGGGCCACGGCCCCCCCGATGCCTCTGGAGCCCCCGCACACCACCGCCAGCCGGGACATCGTGGAGAGAAACACCCCCTATAGGAGAAACCAGTAAACAACAACAACAACAACAACACAGCGAGTGTATAACAACTGCACCTTGTTGTCAGAGACCTGGGGCCTGTACTACGAAGCCGGTTCAACCTAACCTGGATATGTTTGAGTTAGCCGGTTGGCCTAATCCAAAACATACGCGCTCTCGCTAAGCGGTCCTACGACGCGGGTTATCAAGTGGATCGCTCAAGCCAGCCGTGTCCTATCTAGTTAGGCGTTCACATGAAAGGGGTGGTATCTGGAGCATTCGACCAATCACAGACATGGAGAAGCGTACTGACAGCGCAGCGTCATACTTCCTGAATGAAAAGTCAACTATAATATTAGACATATGAAGAAGTTAAACTTTAAACATGACTTAAACACTTGATCCAGGATCAAAGCCACAGAGCTGCACCTGCAAGGTGAATACAGCTGGTAACAGCTGGTAAAATTAGACTCTGTTGCTCCTTTGAAAAAGAAGAAAATAAAACAACATAGATTAGCTCCATGGCATAATGCCGAAACCCGCAAAATAAAGCAAAAGTCGAGACAACTTGAAAGGATATGGCGTTCCACTAAACTTGAAGAATCTCGTTTAATTTGGCATATTACTCTCAATGAATATAAGAAAGCACTGCGTAAAGCGAGAGCAGCCTACTACTCTTCATTAATAGATGAGAATAAGAATAACACAGATTTCTTTTCAGCACTGTAGCCAGGCTGACAGAGAGCCACAGCTCGATTGAGCCTTCTATTCCCATAGCACTCAGTAGTAATGATTTTATGTGCTTTTTTAACCATAAAATTGTTACTCTTAGAAACAAAATTAATGACCTCTTGCCTTTGACCAGTATAGTGTTATCAACAGCTCCCGGAAACGTAAGTTCTAATATTACACTAGATAGTAAACTAGAATGCTTTTCAGCCATTAACCTTGAACAATTAAATTCAATGATTCTCTCTTCTAAACCATCAACGTGTATGTTAGACCCAATTCCAACTAAGCTGTTGAAGGAAGTTTTTCCATTAATTAGCACTTCTTTATTAAATATTATGAATATGTCTTTATTATCAGGCTATGTTCCACAATCATTCAAAGTAGCAGTGATAAAACCGCTTCTTAAAAAGCACAACCTCGATCCAGAGGTTTTAGCCAATTATAGACCTATTTCTAATCTTCCGTTCCTCTCAAAAATTCTTGAGAAAGCGGTCGCAAAACAGTTGTGTGATTACTTAAAAAACAATGATTTATTTGAAGATTTTCAGTCTGGCTTTAGAACACATCATAGCACAGAGACAGCTCTGGTTAAAGTCACAAATGACATTCTAATAGCCTCTGACAAGGGACTTGTCTCTATTCTTGTTTTGCTCGATCTCAGTGCTGCATTTGATACTATCGATCATGATATCTTATTGCAAAGACTAGAGCACTTAGTTGGCATACAGGGAACTGCTTTAGGCTGGTTTAGGTCCCATCTATCTGAACGCTCTCAGTTTGTACGTGTCAATGATGAATCTTCCACGCAAACCAAAGTTAGCCATGGAGTGCCACAGGGCTCAGTGCTCGGACCTATTTTGTTCACATTATATATGCTTCCGTTAGGCAATATTATAAGGAATCATTCTGTAAATTTTCATTGTTATGCAGATGATACTCAACTATATTTATCAATCAAGCCTGATGAAATTAATCATCTAAATAAAATTCAAGACTGCCTCAAGGACGTAAAACGTGGATGACCTTAAACTTTTTGATGTTAAACACGACCAAAACTGAAGTTATTGTACTTGGCCCGAAGAATCTACGAAACAAATTATCTAAAGATATACTAACTATGGATGGCATTAATTTGGCCTCCAGTGAGACTGTAAGGAATCTTGGTGTTATATTTGATCAGGATTTATCCTTTAACGCCCACATAAAATCAATTTCAAGGACCGCCTACTTCCATCTACGTAACATTGCAAAAATCAGGCATATCTTGCCTCAAAACGATGCAGAGAAACTAGTCCATGCATTTGTTACTTCAAGGCTGGATTATTGTAACTCTTTATTATCAGGGTGTACCAAGAAGTCAGTCAAGTCGCTTCAGCTGATTCAAAATGCTGCAGCTCGTGTACTAACCAGAGTTAGGAAAAGGGACCACATTACTCCTGTTCTGGCTGCCTTACACTGGCTCCCTATAGAACACAGGATAGAATTTAAAATTCTTCTTCTCGCCTACAAAGCCCTTAATGGGCAGGCGCCATCTTACCTTAAAGAACTCATTATACCCTACTGTCCTACTAGGGCATTGCGTTCCAAGAATGCAGGGTTGTTGGTTGTTCCTAGAGTCTCTAAAAGTACAATGGGAGCCAGAGCCTTTTCTTATCAAGCTCCACATTTGTGGAATCAGCTTTCAGTTTGTGTTCGGGCGGCAGACACCCTATCCGTTTTTAAGAGTGCGCTTAAGACCTTCCTTTTTGATAAAGCTTATAGTTAGGGCTGATTAGATTCAGCCCCTAGTTTTGCTGATATAGGCTTAGTTTGTCGGGGGACATCTTACTTCTTCCTTCTCTCTGTCTATACCTGTGTACTCTCATGTTCCGATTAACCCAGCTTCCCCAAATCTCTTTCTTTTTGGTGTCTATATACGCTGGGATCCGGAGTCATGGATGATCCTGCGGTCCTGTGTCCTGCATCGCGAGCCCTGGATCTTGAGTCGTGGCTGTGGTCATGGATCATAGGTCCTGGATGGATATCCTCGTGGATTCATCTTCCTATTATACACACATGCATTTCCAAACATTTGGACTACCTATGTTGCAAATGTATTATCTTTTCAATTTACACACGGCATCTATTGCACGTCTGTCCGTCCTGGGAGAGGGATCCCTCCTCTGTTGCTCTCCCTGAGGTTTCTCCCATTTTTCCCTCTAAAACTGTGGGTTTTCTTCGGAAGTTTTTCCTTGTACGATGTGAGGGTCTAAGGACAGAGGGTGTCGTATTGTCATACTGATATTTTGTACAAACTGTGAAGTCCACTGAGACAAATGTAACATTTGTGATATTGGGCTATATAAATAAACATTGATTGATTGATTGATTGAACAGAACAAGTGTTTGAATGCGTACATTAACAGCTTTATGATATCACTGCCCGTCTAAGACACCATCTGACTTTCATTACATTTGACTCGAGTGTTTCCTCAACTTAATGTGTTGCTTCAAATAATCCTTCTGCATCCAGTCTGTGACACTGTGAGTGTTGCACGGCCAGATACGGCTCAGCTGACTCAGATCAGGAGATATATGATACATTATGAAGTGATATGCAGCGGACTGTACTTAATGTGACTCTGATCCGGTTACTGATGTTGTGGCAGATATTTCAGTAAGCTTTCTTAACGCTAATGTTATAATAGTCAGATTGCTCTGAAGATGGAGGTGATATTCTATTCATGTTCACGTTCACACAGTCGGTGATTGTTGCCGGCCGTCTTTCCTGCAACGGCAGCTTTTCTGTATTTCCTTTCTCCTGTAATATGACTTGATCGCTTTAAACTCCGCACACTGAGCTCTGATTGGTCAGCAGACGGTGCTTTCACTGAGTTGAGCTCTTAGCCTGCAACCTAACCTGGTCCGGAGCAGGTTAGCCGCTCAGCATCAGTTACCATGGAGATCTAGCCGCTAAGAAGAGAACCAGCTTCGTAGGACCGGAAACCAGAGTTACCCTGAAGTTAGCCGCTAAGAGAACATCCGGCTTCGTGGAACAGGCCTCTGAGCTCCTCCAACAATGCAACATATAATAAAATTAAAATTTTAAAATAGTGCAAGAAGTCTATATAAATGTAAATAGAATATGATATGTACAAGAACACAATATGAAATTGAATAATGAACATTAAGACACAATTAAATAAGGTGTATTGCGGTGATAACTATCTATATAAATAACAGGTAGATTGCAAGATGACAAACAGATG
The DNA here is from genome assembly GCA_028583405.1 of Pogonophryne albipinna. Taxonomy (NCBI): domain Eukaryota; kingdom Metazoa; phylum Chordata; class Actinopteri; order Perciformes; family Artedidraconidae; genus Pogonophryne; species Pogonophryne albipinna. The sequence goes on along the minus strand of JAPTMU010000141.1, from coordinate 225,924 downwards.
AACGTTTATCGAGAACAAATATTTTAAAATATTCATATTATTTATTACACAGTATATAAAAAGAAAAAAAATGCAAGAAAACTATATTTTCTCCCCAAAAAGTGCAGTTTCTCATGAAAATGTTCAGAAGTTGGACCGGATCAAAAGAGGTGCGATCAGGAATCACTGCGTTACAAGACAGATGCAAACAAGAACAACACGTGACTTCTGCCTCTTTGACTTCAGGGAGAAAGAGATTCATGCATTTAACAGCCTCAGCGGGGATGCAGATTTAACAATCATACTGATCCTCAGTTCTGTGAGTTAGGAGAGAAACGTGTACAAATACTGTAGAGAAACTACTAGTATTAAGAGAGTTAAGTACAATTAGTTAACGTTACTAATACTGGAGACACTCCGAGTACTGGTTGTGCTTAAGACACTCTATCAGGTGTTATGTGGATTATAAATAGAGTTAAATTGCTTTATTATTACATATATTAACCCTTATTTCCAGTGTTGTGTCCACGTGCTGACAGCTGTGTGTACTTCAGGCTCAGTCTGTAGTTTAGAGTTTCTGCAGCTGAGATTAAAAACTAAAGTGTATTCTGTAACCCACCTGTTTCAGACTGAAGTCACTGTTTCAGATTCCTTTCTGTTTCTTTGAGAAGAAGCTCCCTGAATGACAGAAGCGGAGAGTCAGAAGGGCGCCGCCATGTTTGTTTCCACTGTTGTTGTGATGACGCTGTTCGACCAACAGAGGGCGCTGTGGTCACACAGAGACACAAGGCTTGTTTGAGACGCGTTGCGGCTCTTCTCGAAAGTAGACGAGAATAGCCGATCGCAGCCGGGGGAGCTCTCAAGAAGCTCGCCTGAAGTCGGACAGCTCGGAGTCAGCTTCGTCTTCATCTTCTTATTCTCTCGGTTTTTTGGCGGATTGCAAACAGCTTGAAGGTGCATACTGCCACCTCCGGAGTCGGCTTGACTCGGTTTGCATTTATAAAGAATGCACACATGTGTTTAATCGTTAATGTCAGATATGTACTAAGTAAATACATTTGTTCCTGCTCAAGATTAGATTCAACTTTATTGTTATTGCACATATTACAGGTACTGAGACAACGAGATGCAGTTTAGCTTCTAACCAGGAGCAACAAGCAGAGAGCAGTATGAACAGTGTGTATTAATACACTAGATATCAGCCTGTGAGCAGTATGAACAGTGTGTATTAATACACTAGATATCAGCCTGAGAGCAGTATGAACAGTGTGTATTAATACACTAGATATCAGCCTGTGAGCAGTATGAACAGTGTGTATTAATACACTAGATATCAGCCTGAGAGCAGTATGAACAGTGTGTATTAATACACTAGATATCAGCCTGAGAGCAGTATGAACAGTGTGTATTAATACACAGATATCAGCCTCAGAGCAGTATGAACAGTGTGTATTAATACACTAGATATCAGCCTGAGAGCAGTATGAACAGTGTGTATTAATACACTAGATATCAGCCTGTGAGCAGTATGAACAGTGTGTATTAATACACAGATATCAGCCTGTGAGCAGTATGAACAGTGTGTATTAATACACTAGATATCAGCCTGAGAGCAGTATGAACAGTGTGTATTAATACACTAGATATCAGCCTGTGAGCAGTATGAACAGTGTGTATTAATACACTAGATATCAGCCTGTGAGCAGTATGAACAGTGTGTATTAATACACTAGATATCAGCCTGAGAGCAGTATGAACAGTGTGTATTAATACACTAGATATCAACCTGAGAGCAGTATGAACAGTGTGTATTAATACACTAGATATCAGCCTGTGAGCAGTATGAACAGTGTGTATTAATACACTAGATATCAGCCTGTGAGCAGTATGAACAGTGTGTATTAATACACTAGATATCAGCCTGAGAGCAGTATGAACAGTGTGTATTAATACACTAGATATCAGCCTGTGAGCAGTATGAACAGTGTGTATTAATACACTAGATATCAGCCTGAGAGCAGTATGAACAGTGTGTATTAATACACTAGATATCAGCCTGAGAGCAGTATGAACAGTGTGTATTAATACACTAGATATCAGCCTGAGAGCAGTATGAACAGTGTGTATTAATACACTAGATATCAGCCTGTGAGCAGTATGAACAGTGTGTATTAATACACTAGATATCAGCCTGAGAGCAGTATGAACAGTGTGTATTAATACACTAGATATCAGCCTGAGAGCAGTATGAACAGTGTGTATTAATACACTAGATATCAGCCTGTGAGCAGTATGAACAGTGTGTATTAATACACTAGATATCAGCCTGAGAGCAGTATGAACAGTGTGTATTAATACACTAGATATCAGCCTGAGAGCAGTATGAACAGTGTGTATTAATACACTAGATATCAGCCTGAGAGCAGTATGAACAGTGTGTATTAATACACTAGATATCAGCCTGAGAGCAGTATGAACAGTGTGTATTAATACACTAGATATCAGCCTGAGAGCAGTATGAACAGTGTGTATTAATACACTAGATATCAGCCTGAGAGCAGTATGAACAGTGTGTATTAATACACTAGATATCAGCCTGAGAGCAGTATGAACAGTGTGTATTAATACACTAGATATCAGCCTGAGAGCAGTATGAACAGTGTGTATTAATACACTAGATATCAGCCTGAGAGCAGTATGAACAGTGTGTATTAATACACTAGATATCAGCCTGAGAGCAGTATGAACAGTGTGTATTAATACACTAGATATCAGCCTGAGAGCAGTATGAACAGTGTGTATTAATACACTAGATATCAGCCTGTGAGCAGTATGAACAGTGTGTATTAATACACTAGATATCAGCCTGAGAGCAGTATGAACAGTGTGTATTAATACACTAGATATCAGCCTGAGAGCAGTATGAACAGTGTGTATTAATACACTAGATATCAGCCTGAGAGCAGTATGAACAGTGTGTATTAATACACTAGATATCAGCCTGTGAGCAGTATGAACAGTGTGTATTAATACACTAGATATCAGCCTGTGAGCAGTATGAACAGTGTGTATTAATACACTAGATATCAGCCTGAGAGCAGTATGAACAGTGTGTATTAATACACTAGATATCAGCCTGAGAGCAGTATGAACAGTGTGTATTAATACACTAGATATCAGCCTGAGAGCAGTATGAACAGTGTGTATTAATACACTAGATATCAGCCTGTAGAGCAGTATGAACAGTGTGTATTAATACACTAGATATCAGCCTGTGAGCAGTATGAACAGTGTGTATTAATACACTAGATATCAGCCTGTGAGCAGTATGAACAGTGTGTATTAATACACTAGATATCAGCCTGTGAGCAGTATGAACAGTGTGTATTAATACACTAGATATCAGCCTGAGAGCAGTATGAACAGTGTGTATTAATACACTAGATATCAGCCTGAGAGCAGTATGAACAGTGTGTATTAATACACTAGATATCAGCCTGAGAGCAGTATGAACAGTGTGTATTAATACACTAGATATCAGCCTGATGAGCAGTATGAACAGTGTGTATTAATACACTAGATATCAGCCTGTGAGCAGTATGAACAGTGTGTATTAATACACTAGATATCAGCCTGTGAGCAGTTATGAACAGTGTGTATTAATACACAGATATTCAGCCTGATGAGCAGTATGAACAGTGTGTATTAATACACTAGATATCAGCCTGTGAGCAGTATGAAACAGTGTGTATTAATACACTAGATATCAGCCTGAGAGCAGTATGAACAGTGTGTATTAATACACTAGATATCAGCCTGAGAGCAGTATGAACAGTGTGTATTAATACACTAGATATCAGCCTGTGAGCAGTATGAACAGTGTGTATTAATACACTAGATATCAGCCTGTAGAGCAGTATGAACAGTGTGTATTAATACACTAGATATCAGCCTGTGAGCAGTATGAACAGTGTGTATTAATACACTAGATATCAGCCTGAGAGCAGTATGAACAGTGTGTATTAATACACTAGATATCAGCCTGAGAGCAGTATGAACAGTGTGTATTAATACACTAGATATCAGCCTGTGAGCAGTATGAACAGTGTGTATTAATACACTAGATATCAGCCTGTGAGCAGTATGAACAGTGTGTATTAATACACTAGATATCAGCCTGTGAGCAGTATGAACAGTGTGTATTAATACACTAGATATCAGCCTGTGAGCAGTATGAACAGTGTGTATTAATACACTAGATATCAGCCTGATGAGCAGTATGAACAGTGTGTATTAATACACTAGATATCAGCCTGAGAGCAGTATGAACAGTGTGTATTAATACACTAGATATCAGCCTGTGAGCAGTATGAACAGTGTGTATTAATACACAGATATTAGCCTGAGAGCAGTATGAACAGTGTGTATTAATACACTAGATATCAGCCTGTGAGCAGTATGAACAGTGTGTATTAATACACTAGATATCAGCCTGAGAGCAGTATGAACAGTGTGTATTAATACACTAGATATCAGCCTGTGAGCAGTATGAACAGTGTGTATTAATACACAGATATTAGCCTGAGAGCAGTATGAACAGTGTGTATTAATACACTAGATATCAGCCTGAGAGCAGTATGAACAGTGTGTATTAATACACATATATCAGCCTGAGAGCAGTATGAACAGTGTGTATTAATACACTAGATATCAGCCTGAGAGCAGTATGAACAGTGTATTAATACACTAGATATCAGCCTGAGAGCATATGAACAGTGTGTATTAATACACTAGATATCAGCCTGAGAGCAGTATGAACAGTGTGTATTAATACACTAGATATCAGCCTGAGAGCAGTATGAACAGTGTGTATTAATACACTAGATATCAGCCTGAGCAGTATGAACAGTGTGTATTAATACACTAGATATCAGCCTGTGAGCAGTATGAACATGTGTATTAATACACTAGGATATCAGCCTGTGAGCAGTATGAACAGTGTGTATTAATACACTAGATATCAGCCTGAGAGCAGTATGAACAGTGTGTATTAATACACTAGATATCAAGCCTGAGAGCAGTATGAACAGTGTGTATTAATACACTAGATATCAGCCTGTGAGCAGTATGAACAGTGTGTATTAATACACTAGATATCAGCCTGAGCAGTATGAACAGTGTGTATTAATACACTAGATATCAGCCTGAGAGCAGTATGAACAGTGTGTATTAATACACTAGATATCAGCCTGTGAGCAGTATGAACAGTGTGTATTAATACACTAGATATCAGCCTGTGAGCAGTATGAACAGTGTGTATTAATACACTAGATATCAGCCTGAGAGCATATGAACAGTGTGTATTAATACACTAGATATCAGCCTGTGAGCAGTATGAACAGTGTGTATTAATACACTAGATATCAGCCTGTGAGCAGTATGAACAGTGTGTATTAATACACTAGATATCAGCCTGTGAGCAGTATGAACAGTGTGTATTAATACACTAGATATCAGCCTGTGAGCAGTATGAACAGTGTGTATTAATACACTAGATATCAGCCTGTGAGCAGTATGAACATGTGTATTAATACACTAGATATCAGCCTGAGAGCAGTATGAACAGTGTGTATTAATACACTAGATATCAGCCTGTGAGCAGTATGAACAGTGTGTATTAATACACTAGATATCAGCCTGTGAGCAGTATGAACAGTGTGTATTAATACACTAGATATCAGCCTGAGAGCAGTATGAACAGTGTGTATTAATACACTAGATATCAGCCTGAGAGCAGTATGAACAGTGTGTATTAATACACTAGATATCAGCCTGAGAGCAGTATGAACAGTGTGTATTAATACACTAGATATCAGCCTGAGAGCAGTATGAACAGTGTGTATTAATACACTAGATATCAGCCTGTGAGCAGTATGAACAGTGTGTATTAATACACTAGATATCAGCCTGAGAGCAGTATGAACAGTGTGTATTAATACACTAGATATCAGCCTGAGAGCAGTATGAACAGTGTGTATTAATACACTAGATATCAGCCTGTGAGCAGTATGAACAGTGTGTATTAATACACTAGATATCAGCCTGAGAGCAGTATGAACAGTGTGTATTAATACACTAGATATCAGCCTGTGAGCAGTATGAACAGTGTGTATTAATACACTAGATATCAGCCTGAGAGCAGTATGAACAGTGTGTATTAATACACTAGATATCAGCCTGAGAGCAGTATGAACAGTGTGTATTAATACACTAGATATCAGCCTGAGAGCAGTATGAACAGTGTGTATTAATACACTAGATATCAGCCTGTGAGCAGTATGAACAGTGTGTATTAATACACTAGATATCAGCCTGAGAGCAGTATGAACAGTGTTATTAATACACTAGATATCAGCCTGAGAGCAGTATGAACAGTGTGTATTAATACACTAGATATCAGCCTGTGAGCAGTATGAACAGTGTGTATTAATACACTAGATATCAGCCTGAGAGCAGTATGAACAGTGTGTATTAATACACTAGATATCAGCCTGAGAGCAGTATGAACAGTGTGTATTAATACACTAGATATCAGCCTGAGAGCAGTATGAACAGTGTGTATTAATACACTAGATATCAGCCTGTGAGCAGTATGAACAGTGTGTATTAATACACTAGATATCAGCCTGAGAGCAGTATGAACAGTGTGTATTAATACACTAGATATCAGCCTGAGAGCAGTATGAACAGTGTGTATTAATACACTAGATATCAGCCTGAGAGCAGTATGAACAGTGTGTATTAATACACTAGATATCAGCCTGAGAGCAGTATGAACAGTGTGTATTAATACACTAGATATCAGCCTGAGAGCAGTATGAACAGTGTGTATAATACACTAGATATCAGCCTGAGAGCAGTATGAACAGTGTGTATTAATACACTAGATATCAGCCTGAGCAGTATGAACAGTGTGTATTAATACACTAGATATCAGCCTGTGAGCAGTATGAACAGTGTGTATTAATACACTAGATATCAGCCTGAGAGCAGTATGAACAGTGTGTATTAATACACTAGATATCAGCCTGAGAGCAGTATGAACAGTGTGTATTAATACACTAGATATCAGCCTGAGAGCAGTATGAACAGTGTGTATTAATACACTAGATATCAGCCTGAGAGCAGTATGAACAGTGTGTATTAATACACTAGATATCAGCCTGAGCAGTATGAACAGTGTGTATTAATACACTAGATATCAGCCTGAGAGCAGTATGAACAGTGTGTATTAATACACTAGATATCAGCCTGAGAGCAGTATGAACAGTGTGTATTAATACACTAGATATCAGCCTGAGAGCAGTATGAACAGTGTGTATTAATACACTAGATATCAGCCTGAGAGCAGTATGAACAGTGTGTATTAATACACTAGATATCAGCCTGTGAGCAGTATGAACAGTGTGTATTAATACACTAGATATCAGCCTGAGAGCAGTATGAACAGTGTGTATTAATACACTAGATATCAGCCTGTGAGCAGTATGAACAGTGTGTATTAATACACTAGATATCAGCCTGAGAGCAGTATGAACAGTGTGTATTAATACACTAGATATCAGCCTGAGAGCAGTATGAACAGTGTGTATTAATACACTAGATATCAGCCTGAGAGCAGTATGAACAGTGTGTATTAATACACTAGATATCAGCCTGTGAGCAGTATGAACAGTGTGTATTAATACACTAGATATCAGCCTGTGAGCAGTATGAACAGTGTGTATTAATACACTAGATATCAGCCTGTGAGCAGTATGAACAGTGTGTATTAATACACGATATTAGCCTGAGAGCAGTATGAACAGTGTGTATTAATACACTAGATATCAGCCTGTGAGCAGTATGAACAGTGTGTATTAATACACTAGATATCAGCCTGAGAGCAGTATGAACAGTGTGTATTAATACACTAGATATCAGCCTGAGAGCAGTATGAACAGTGTGTATAATACACTAGATATCAGCCTGTGAGCAGTATGAACAGTGTGTATTAATACACAGATATCAGCCTGTGAGCAGTATGAACAGTGTGTATTAATACACTAGATATCAGCCTGTGAGCAGTATGAACAGTGTGTATTAATACACTAGATATCAGCCTGAGAGCAGTATGAACAGTGTGTATTAATACACTAGATATCAGCCTGAGAGCAGTATGAACAGTGTGTATTAATACACTAGATATCAGCCTGTGAGCAGTATGAACAGTGTGTATTAATACACTAGATATCAGCCTGAGAGCAGTATGAACAGTGTGTATTAATACACTAGATATCAGCCTGTGAGCAGTATGAACAGTGTGTATTAATACACTAGATATCAGCCTGAGAGCAGTATGAACAGTGTGTATTAATACACTAGATATCAGCCTGAGAGCAGTATGAACAGTGTGTATTAATACACTAGATATCAGCCTGTGAGCAGTATGAACAGTGTGTATTAATACACTAGATATCAGCCTGTGAGCAGTATGAACAGTGTGTATTAATACACAGATATCAGCCTGAGAGCAGTATGAACAGTGTGTATTAATACACTAGATATCAGCCTGTGAGCAGTATGAACAGTGTGTATTAATACACTAGATATCAGCCTGAGAGCAGTATGAACAGTGTGTATTAATACACTAGATATCAGCCTGTGAGCAGTATGAACAGTGTGTATTAATACACTAGATATCAGCCTGAGAGCAGTATGAACAGTGTATTAATACACTAGATATCAGCCTGAGAGCAGTATGAACAGTGTGTATTAATACACATATCAGCCTGAGAGCAGTATGAACAGTGTGTATTAATACACTAGATATCAGCCTGAGAGCAGTATGAACAGTGTGTATTAATACACTAGATATCAGCCTGAGAGCAGTATGAACAGTGTGTATTAATACACTAGATATCAGCCTGAGAGCAGTATGAACAGTGTGTATTAATACACTAGATATCAGCCTGAGAGCAGTATGAACAGTGTGTATTAATACACTAGATATCAGCCTGTGAGCAGTATGAACAGTGTGTATTAATACACTAGATATCAGCCTGTGAGCAATATGAACAGTGTGTATTAATACACAGATATCAGCCTGTGAGCAGTATGAACAGTGTGTATTAATACACTAGATATCAGCCTGTGAGCAGTATGAACAGTGTGTATTAATACACTAGATATCAGCCTGAGAGCAGTATGAACAGTGTGTATAATACACTAGATATCAGCCTGTGAGCAGTATGAACAGTGTGTATTAATACACTAGATATCAGCCTGGAGCAGTATGAACAGTGTGTATTAATACACTAGATATCAGCCTGAGAGCAGTATGAACAGTGTGTATTAACACTAGATATCAGCCTGTGAGCAGTATGAACAGTGTGTATTAATACACTAGATATCAGCCTGTGAGCAGTATGAACAGTGTATTAATACACATATATCAGCCTGAGAGCAGTATGAACAGTGTGTATTAATACACTAGATATCAGCCTGAGAGCAGTATGAACAGTGTGTATTAATACACTAGATATCAGCTGTGAGCAGTATGAACAGTGTGTATTAATACACAGATATCAGCCTGTGAGCAGTATGAACAGTGTGTATTAATACACTAGATATCAGCCTGTGAGCAGTATGAACAGTGTGTATTAATACACTAGATATCAGCCTGTGAGCAGTATGAACAGTGTGTATTAATACACTAGATATCAGCCTGAGAGCAGTATGAACAGTGTGTATTAATACACTAGATATCAGCCTGAGAGCAGTATGAACAGTGTGTATTAATACACTAGATATCAGCCTGAGCAGTATGAACAGTGTGTATTAATACACTAGATATCAGCCTGAGAGCAGTATGAACAGTGTGTATTAATACACTAGATATCAGCCTGAGAGCAGTATGAACAGTGTGTATTAATACACAGATATCAGCCTGAGAGCAGTATGAACAGTGTGTATTAATACACTAGATATCAGCCTGAGAGCAGTATGAACAGTGTGTATTAATACACAGATATCAGCCTCAGAGCAGTATGAACAGTGTGTATTAATACACAGATATCAGCCTGAGAGCAGTATGCACAGTGTGTATTAATACACAGATATCAGCCTCAGATCAGTATGAACAGTGTGTATTAATACACTAGATATCAGCCTGTGAGCAGTATGAACAGTGTGTATTAATACACATATATCAGCCTGAGAGCAGTATGAACAGTGTGTATTAATACACTAGATATCAGCCTGTGAGCAGTATGAACAGTGTGTATTAATACACTAGATATCAGCCTGTGAGCAGTATGAACAGTGTGTATTAATACACAGATATCAGCCTGTGAGCAGTATGAACAGTGTGTATTAATACTATATATCAGCCTGTGAGCAGTATGAACAGTGTGTATTAATACACTAGATATCAGCCTGTGAGCAGTATGAACAGTGTGTATTAATACACTAGATATCAGCCTGTGAGCAGTATGAACAGTGTGTATTAATACACTAGATATCAGCCTGTGAGCAGTATGAACAGTGTGTATTAATACACTAGATATCAGCCTGAGAGCAGTATGAACAGTGTGTATTAATACACAGATATTAGCCTGAGAGCAGTATGAACAGTGTGTATTAATACACAGATATCAGCCTGAGATCAGTATGAACAGTGTGTATTAATACACTAGATATCAGCCTGTGAGCAGTATGAACAGTGTGTATTAATACACAGATATTAGCCTGAGAGCAGTATGAACAGTGTGTATTAATACACAGATATCAGCCTGAGATCAGTATGAACAGTGTGTATTAATACACTAGATATCAGCCTGTGAGCAGTATGAACAGTGTGTATTAATACACAGATATCAGCCTGAGAGCAGTATGAACAGTGTGTATTAATACACGATATCAGCCTGAGAGCAGTATGAACAGTGTGTATTAATACACAGATATCAGCCTGAGAGCAGTATGAACAGTGTGTATTAATACACAGATATCAGCCTGAGAGCAGTATGAACAGTGTGTATTAATACACAGATATCAGCCTGAGAGCAGTATGAACAGTGTGTATTAATACACTCGATATCAGCCTGTGAGCAGTATGAACAGTGTGTATTAATACACAGATATCAGCCTGAGAGCAGTATGAACAGTGTGTATTAATACACAGATATCAGCCTGAGCAGTATGAACAGTGTGTATTAATACACAGATATCAGCCTGAGAGCAGTATGAACAGTGTGTATTAATACACAGATATCAGCCTCAGAGCAGTATGAACAGTGTGTATTAATACACTAGATATCAGCCTGAGAGCAGTATGAACAGTGTGTATTAATACACTAGATATCAGCCTGAGAGCAGTATGAACAGTGTGTATTAATACACTAGATATCAGCCTCAGAGCAGTATGAACAGTGTGTATTAATACACTAGATATCAGCCTGAGAGCAGTATGAACAGTGTGTATTAATACACTAGATATCAGCCTGAGAGCAGTATGAACAGTGTGTATTAATACACAGATATCAGCCTGAGAGCAGTATGAACAGTGTGTATTAATACACTAGATATCAGCCTGTGAGCAGTATGAACAGTGTGTATTAATACACTAGATATCAGCCTGAGAGCAGTATGAACAGTGTGTATTAATACACTAGATATCAGCCTGAGAGCAGTATGAACAGTGTGTATTAATACACTAGATATCAGCCTGAGAGCAGTATGAACAGACCAGACCTAAAAATATGGAGTGTGGACTTCTACTTGGAGAGGTCCCAGTTCACCTCCTGCCCTGCCGTGGTGCCCTTGAGCAAGGCACCGGACATCCCCCTTCCCCCCCTCACTCCCATTGCTCAGGGACTACGGATGGAAATTAGCTCAAAGCTATAATCCGGCATATTTACACTGGAAACATAACCTGTCTAAAGTGTTCATTAACGCTTCTGAGCCGTAACGCGGCGCGTCTGGTGGAATAGCACCCATTGACTAGAGTGGCCGCGATCCTTGCGGACGCCGCGGCGCAGCCGCAACGCGCCGCAGACGGACCCTAGTTTCCACCGGGTCCAGAAGCGTCCCAGAAGCGTCTCGCCGCTGGGCTCCGCTCGAAATAGGATTGAAGTCTATTTTTTGACGCGACGCAGCCGTAAGGTAGTGTCGGGCAGGAAGTGGAACGTTCAGAGCATATATAGCATATATACACACACACACACACACACACACACACACACACACACACACTCATTTTGCAGACCCTATCCCTCAGTAGTCGTTTGGAGGAGAAATGCCAGCGTTCTCCTCCGGTTTACAGGCACTGTGTAAATTAGAATAATGATGATGATTTTCCACTAAAATACAGAAACACATCTTTGATTCATGTCGTTTATAACTGGGATATTACAATTATTATTAACGTTGTCTGTACAAAGTAGCCTGTCCAGGAAATATGCTCAAATCAACTGAAACTGCGAGCCGGCAGGCAAGACGCTCCGCTTCTGAAATGCTTCTGAAACGCGCCCGGTAGGGTATGATGCCGGAGGAGGCCGGACCAAAACCGCGGCGCAGCCGTTACGCGACGCAGACGGACCCGGTGGAAACTAGGGGTAACCATCATGCAACGCACTAGCAAGACGTTGATCGCAATTGCGCAGGTCTGCGTCGGTCTCGCTTGTCTCAAACAAGCCGACACTATACTGAGAGCTGACTCTATCCCTCTCCTTCCGGTGGACCTCCATGGACCTTATTTCTGAAAAAGTTTGTATTGAAGTCGATGGAGAGAGAAAGATTATCTTTCGATCCCGTTTGAATTGTGCAACGAATTACACATATGATGTTTGTCAATTTAAAAGATCATTTCCGTTTCAAAAAAGTCACAGTTTGTCGTAAAACTGTTGAAATATAAGACTATGAAAAATATGCAACTAGAAAGACTACAAATCCCAGAGTCCCGGTCCCGCATGCTGGCTCTCACGGAACCGACTAACTCCCCTTGTGTGTGCACAGCTCTCAACACGCCCAGACTTGGAGTGATTTTCACCTCTTTTAATACTTTCCGCCTCGTTCAGAAAGAAAGAAGTGAAATGTTCAACGTGACGGCCGTCTTGGTGTGTGGTGCGAGACGGGAGATGTAGTTCATTCAGCGGTTTCAGTGTTACTTCACAGTTTTACGACACAATTGTATTTTTTTGACTTCCAAAATGATCTTTTAAATTGACAAACATCATGTGTGTAATTCGTGGCACAATTCAAACGGGATCGAAAGATAATCTTTCTCTCTCCATTGACTTCAATGCATACTTTTTTCGAAATAAGGTCCCATGAGTCCCACCGGAAGGGGAGGGGCTTCACCACTCTATTATGTCAAGTAAGTTAAATAGAAATAAAATAAAAATATGAAAAACAAAAAGTTTTAAAGATTTAAAATACATTAAACATTTTTTTATATTTACTAATAAAAATTATCACTTTTCCGCAGTATGTAAAAAAACCATGTTTTACTTAAAGGTGGGGTAGGTAATTTTGGAGAAACAGCTCGAGTGCGCTCTATTTGAAAATACACAGCTGGAACAAATCTTGCCCTTCCTCACAGAGCCCCTCCTCCAACACACACGAACGCGCACATGACCAATGAGGGCAGAGATGAGTTTGTGCCCAGATGGAAGGCTGACAGGCAGGTAGGCCATCCAGTTACTTTAGCCGGCTCAGATGATTGGTCGAGCTTTTTACAGAACCACGGCTTCAAAGCACTTCAGATATTCATTGCTATCGGGATGTTAAGAGCATTACATGGAATATAATAACAAGTGTATCTCGAGCCAGTTTCTCAAACTTACCTACCCCACCTTTAATTGTTATGTATAAAATGTTTAATTATCAAAACATTTGTAATGAAAATTCTGAAATGCTGGATATGAAGAATGAGCCATTATGATGACTTTTGGTATATTTAGGAGAAATCTACAGACAGACGAAGGTAGTCAAATGAACTCCTGGTTGGGACTTCGGATGTTTTCTCTGCACCTGTCTGAGACGTTATGAAAATAAAGATCCTAAAACTCATGAAAAACGATGTTTAATTATCGTTATTATCCACAGACTCAGAGATCAATGAGAAGCGTCTGCAGGGAGGAAGCAGCCCGTTTAGTAGAACAAGATGAATTATAGAAACCACCAATAAATCCTGAGACCCCCGAGGCGCGCACACACACACACACACACACACACACACACACACACACACACACACACACACACACACACACACACACACACACACACACACACACACACACACACACACACACACACACACACACACACACACACACACACACAGTCTGTCTGCACAGGAACAACACAGACTTTTTATTCTGCGTCTGAAGTTATTTCTGAGACTTATCGGTCGCTCTGCTTCTACTTGTTTTAAATCTACTTCTAGAGACGTGACATATTTTTTCTGGTTGTTTTTCGTATATATTTTGTAATTTCACATTTTCTTGTGTTTTTTTGTCTCTGTAGTTTGAACATTGTTTTAAATCTAGTGAAAGTGATTTTACTATTATAGGTTTTGTTTTAGGTCCTTCGGTGTATATCAGTATGTAGTGTCTCTACTTTAAAGAGTCCTCTCCTGCTGATGTTCAGGTGTATATCAGTATGTAGTGTCTCTACTTTAAAGAGTCCTCTCCTGCTGATGTTCAGGTGTATATCAGTATGTAGTGTCTCTACTTTAAAGAGTCCTCTCCTGCTGATGTTCAGGTGTATATCAGTATGTAGTGTCTCTACTTTAAAGAGTCCTCTCCTGCTGATGTTCAGGTGTATATCAGTATGTAGTGTCTCTACTTTAAAGAGTCCTCTCCTGCTGATGTTCAGGAGTATATCAGTATGTAGTGTCTCTACTTTAAAGAGTCCTCTCCTGCTGATGTTCAGGTGTATATCAGTATGTAGTGTCTCTACTTTAAAGAGTCCTCTCCTGCTGATGTTCAGGTGTATATCAGTATGTAGTGTCTCTACTTTAAAGAGTCCTCTCCTGCTGATGTTCAGGTGTATATCAGTATGTAGTGTCTCTACTTTAAAGAGTCTTCTCCTGCTGATGTTCAGGTGTATATCAGTATGTAGTGTCTCTACTTTAAAGAGTCCTCTCCTGCTGATGTTCAGGTGTATATCAGTATGTAGTGTCTCTACTTTAAAGAGTCCTCTCCTGCTGATGTTCAGGTGTATATCAGTATGTAGTGTCTCTACTTTAAAGAGTCCTCTCCTGCTGATGTTCAGGTGTATATCAGTATGTAGTGTCTCTACTTTAAAGAGTCCTCTCCTGCTGATGTTCAGGTGTATATCAGTATGTAGTGTCTCTACTTTAAAGAGTCCTCTCCTGCTGATGTTCAAGTGTATATCAGTATGTAGTGTCTCTACTTTAAAGAGTCCTCTCCTGCTGATGTTCAGGTGTATATCAGTATGTAGTGTCTCTACTTTAAAGAGTCCTCTCCTGCTGATGTTCAGGTGTATATCAGTATGTAGTGTCTCTACTTTAAAGAGTCCTCTCCTGCTGATGTTCAGGAGTATATCAGTATGTAGTGTCTCTACTTTAAAGAGTCCTCTCCTGCTGATGTTCAGGTGTATATCAGTATGTAGTGTCTCTACTTTAAAGAGTCCTCTCCTGCTGATGTTCAGGTGTATATCAGTATGTAGTGTCTCTACTTTAAAGAGTCCTCTCCTGCTGATGTTCAGGTGTATATCAGTATGTAGTGTCTCTACTTTAAAGAGTCCTCTCCTGCTGATGTTCAGGTGTATATCAGTATGTAGTGTCTCTACTTTAAAGAGTCCTCTCCTGCTGATGTTCAGGTGTATATCAGTATGTAGTGTCTCTACTTTAAAGAGTCCTCTCCTGCTGATGTTCAGGTGTATATCAGTATGTAGTGTCTCTACTTTAAAGAGTCCTCTCCTGCTGATGTTCAGGTGTATATCAGTATGTAGTGTCTCTACTTTAAAGAGTCCTCTCCTGCTGATGTTCAGGTGTATATCAGTATGTAGTGTCTCTACTTTAAAGAGTCCTCTCCTGCTGATGTTCAGGTGTATATCAGTATGTAGTGTCTCTACTTTAAAGAGTCCTCTCCTGCTGATGTTCAGGAGTATATCAGTATGTAGTGTCTCTACTTTAAAGAGTCCTCTCCTGCTGATGTTCAGGTGTATATCAGTATGTAGTGTCTCTACTTTAAAGAGTCCTCTCCTGCTGATGTTCAGGTGTATATCAGTATGTAGTGTCTCTACTTTAAAGAGTCCTCTCCTGCTGATGTTCAGGTGTATATCAGTATGTAGTGTCTCTACTTTAAAGAGTCCTCTCCTGCTGATGTTCAGGTATATATCAGTATGTAGTGTCTCTACTTTAAAGAGTCCTCTCCTGCTGATGTTCAGGTGTATATCAGTATGTAGTGTCTCTACTTTAAAGAGTCCTCTCCTGCTGATGTTCAGGTGTATATCAGTATGTAGTGTCTCTACTTTAAAGAGTCCTCTCCTGCTGATGTTCAGGTGTATATCAGTATGTAGTGTCTCTACTTTAAAGAGTCCCCTCCTGCTGATGTTCAGGTGTATATCAGTATGTAGTGTCTCTACTTTAAAGAGTCCTCTCCTGCTGATGTTCAGGTGTATATCAGTATGTAGTGTCTCTACTTTAAAGAGTCCTCTCCTGCTGATGTTCAGGTGTATATCAGTATGTAGTGTCTCTACTTTAAAGAGCCCTCTCCTGCTGATGTTCAGGTGTATATCAGTATGTAGTGTCTCTACTTTAAAGAGTCCTCTCCTGCTGATGTTCAGGTGTATATCAGTATGTAGTGTCTCTACTTTAAAGAGCCCTCTCCTGCTGATGTTCAGGTGGATATCAGTATGTAGTGTCTCTACTTTAAAGAGTCCTCTCCTGCTGATATTCAGGTGTATATCAGTATGTAGTGTCTCTACTTTAAAGAGTCCTCTCCTGCTGATGTTCAGGTGTATATCAGTATGTAGTGTCTCTACTTTAAAGAGTCCTCTCCTGCTGA
>JAPTMU010000141.1:191247-207852 GCA_028583405.1 Pogonophryne albipinna | reverse complement strand
AAAGTCAACATTTAGAGAGAAAGTCAACATTTAGAGAAAAAGTCAACATTTAGAGAGAAAGTCAACATTTAGAGAAAAAGTCAACATTTAGAGAAAAAGTCAACATTTAGAGAGAAAGTCAACATTTAGAGAGAAGTCAACATTTAGAGAAAAATCAACATTTAGAGAGAAAGTCAACATTTAGAGAAAAAGTCAACATTAGAGAGAAAGTCAACATTTAGAGAGAAGTCAACATTTAGAGAAAAAGTCAACATTTAGAGAGAAAGTCACATTTAGAGAAAAAGTCAACATTTAGAGAGAAAGTCAACATTTAGAGAAAAAGTCAACATTAGAGAAAAAGTCAACATTTAGAGAGAAAGTCAACATTTAGAGAGAAAGTCAACATTAGAGAGAAGTCAACATTTAGAGAGAAAGTCAACATTGTAGAGAAAGTCAACATTTAGAGAAAGTCAACATTTAGAGAGAAAGTCAACATTTAGAGAAAAAGTCAACATTTAGAGAGAAAGTCAACATTTAGAGAAAAAGTCAACATTTAGAGAAAAAGTCAACATTTAGAGAAAAAGTCAACATTTAGAGAGAAAGTCAACATTTAGAGAGAAAGTCAACATTTAGAGAAAAAGTCAACATTTAGAGAGAAAGTCAACATTTAGAGAAAAGTCACATTTAGAGAGAAAGTCAACATTTAGAGAAAAGTCAACATTTAGAGAGAAGTCAAGCATGTTAGAGAAAAAGTCAACATTTAGAGAGAAAGTCAACATTTAGAGAGAAAGTCAACATTTAGAGAGAAAGTCAACATTTAGAGAAAGTCAACATTTAGAGAAAGTCAACATTTAGAGAGAAAGTCAACATTTAGAGAAAAAGTCAACATTTAGAGAGAAAGTCAACATTTAGAGAAAAAGTCAACATTTAGAGAGAAAGTCAACATTTAGAGAAAAAGTCAACATTTAGAGAGAAAGTCAACATTTAGAGAGAAAGTCAACATTTAGAGAGAAAGTCAACATTTAGAGAAAGTCAACATTTAGAGAGAAAGTCAACATTTAGAGAGAAAGTCAACATTTAGAGAAAAAGTCAACATTTAGAGAGAAAGTCAACATTTAGAGAAAAAGTCAACATTTAGAGAGAAAGTCAACATTAGAGAAAGTCAACATTTAGAGAAAAAGTCAACATTTAGAGAAAAAGTCAACATTTAGAGAAAGTCAACATTTAGAGAAAAAGTCAACATTTAGAGAGAAAGTCAACATTTAGAGAAAAAGTCAACATTTAGAGAAAAAGTCAACATTTAGAGAGAAAGTCAACATTTAGAGAAAAAGTCAACATTTAGAGAAAAAGTCAACATTTAGAGAGAAAGTCAACATTTAGAGAGAAAGTCAACATTTAGAGAAAAAGTCAACATTTAGAGAGAAAGTCAACATTTAGAGAAAAAGTCAACATTTAGAGAAAAGTCAACATTTAGAGAGAAAGTCAACATTTAGAGAAAAGTCAACATTTAGAGAGAAAGTCAACATTTAGAGAAAAGTCAACATTTAGAGAGAAAGTCAACATTTAGAGAAAAAGTCAACATTTAGAGAAAAGTCAACATTTAGAGAGAAAGTCAACATTTAGAGAAAAGTCAACATTTAGAGAGAAAGTCAACATTTAGAGAAAAAGTCAACATTTAGAGAAAAAGTCAACATTTAGAGAAAAAGTCAACATTTAGAGAGAAAGTCAACATTTAGAGAAAAAGTCAACATTTAGAGAGAAAGTCAACATTTAGAGAAAAAGTCAACATTTAGAGAGAAAGTCAACATTTAGAGAAAGTCAACATTTAGAGAAAAAGTCAACATTTAGAGAGAAAGTCAACATTTAGAGAAAAAGTCAACATTTAGAGAGAAAGTCAACATTTAGAGAGAAAGTCAACATTTAGAGAAAAAGTCAACATTTAGAGAAAAGTCAACATTTAGAGAGAAAGTCAACATTTAGAGAAAAAGTCAACATTTAGAGGAAAGTCAACATTTAGAGAAAAAGTCAACATTTAGAGAAAAAGTCAACATTTAGAGAAAAAGTCAACATTTAGAGAGAAAGTCAACATTTAGAGAAAAAGTCAACATTTAGAGGAAAGTCAACATTTAGAGAAAAAAGTCAACATTTAGAGAAAAAGTCAACATTTAGAGAAAAAGTAAAACATTTAGAGAGAAAGTCAACATTTAGAAAAAAAGTCAACATTTAGAAAAAAAGTCAACATTTAGAGAAAAAGTCAACATTTAGAGAGAAAGTCAACATTTAGAGAAAAAGTAAACATTTAGAGAGAAAGTCAACATTTAGAGAAAAAGTCAACATTTAGAGAAAAAGTCAACATTTAGAGAGAAAGTCAACATTTAGAGAGAAAGTCAACATTTAGAGAAAAAGTCAACATTTAGAGAAAAAGTCAACATTTAGAGAGAAAGTCAACATTTAGAGAGAAAGTCAACATTTAGAGAGAAAGTCAACATTTAGAGAAAAAGTCAACATTTAGAGAAAAAGTCAACATTTAGAGAAAAAGTCAACATTTAGAGAGAAAGTCAACATTTTGAGAAAAAGTAAACATTTAGAGAGAAAGTCAACATTTAGAGAAAAAGTCAACATTTAGAGAAAAAGTCAACATTTAGAGAGAAAGTCAACATTTAGAGAAAAAGTCAACATTTAGAGAAAAAGTCAACATTTAGAGAGAAAGTCAACATTTAGAGAAAAAGTCAACATTTAGAGAAAAAGTCAACATTTAGAGAGAAAGTCAACATTTAGAGAAAAAGTCAACATTTAGAGAAAAAGTCAACATTTAGAGAGAAAGTCAACATTTAGAGAAAAAGTCAACATTTAGAGGAAAGTCAACATTTAGAGAAAAAGTCAACATTTAGAGAAAAAGTCAACATTTAGAGAAAAAGTAAACATTTAGAGAGAAAGTCAACATTTAGAAAAAAAGTCAACATTTAGAAAAAAAGTCAACATTTAGAGAAAAAGTCAACATTTAGAGGAAAGTCAACATTTAGAGAAAAAGTCAACATTTAGAGAAAAAGTCAACATTTAGAGAAAAAGTAAACATTTAGAGAGAAAGTCAACATTTAGAAAAAAAGTCAACATTTAGAAAAAAAGTCAACATTTAGAGAAAAAGTCAACATTTAGAGAGAAAGTCAACATTTAGAGAAAAAGTAAACATTTAGAGAGAAAGTCAACATTTAGAGAGAAAGTCAACATTTAGAGAGAAAGTCAACATTTAGAGAAAAAGTCAACATTTAGAGAGAAAGTCAACATTTAGAGAGAAAGTCAGAATTTTGAGAAAAAAAATAGAATTTCGAGAAAAAAAATCAGAATTTATTTAGTAAATGACAGGATGTATGATTTTCTAGAATAACTGGTATTCCTCCATCTTGTGACTGTGTAACTCCCTCTCTTGGATATCAGCATGTGAAGGACACTGCTCAGGAACTAGTTGATGCTCTGTATGTGATGACTAGAGGGTCCTGAGACTGAAGCTCAAGCCGGGGACCAGGGAGAGTTTTCTAACACCCACCACGTGTCTCGGCTCAGAGAGGCTCACCTTGTCAGTGAGGTGTGCAGAGAGGTTGCTGCGCTGCCTGCTCAGGTACTGGTCGTACAGCTGAGCCAGGCGGGAACCCAGCACATGTTCCCGGCTGAAGAGGGGGTGGTGGGAGAAGATGAGCCCGGAAACATCCACATCCAGCTGGTAGTCCCCCTCAGGGTCCGCGGCCCCCGACAGGTACAGAGTCGCATACTTAGACTTCAGCGGCTGGGGGAGAGAACAACAACACCCATCACCTTTGATCTGCTGGTTCCATAGCCTTACACTGAAAGACAGGAACAGCCTGAACAACATGTTAAAACCTGCTCTATGTAACCGGAGTGAAACAGAGCGACTTGAACCCCTTTTGTAACCAGCAGATTCTGCGGAAAGCAGAGCGCAAACTGAACTCTCCAGGTCATGTTCTTCAGAATCATTTCATCTGTTGCCATCAAGGTGTATACGCTCTGCTCTCAAATGGCCTTCAAAATCATTCATGCCATGAGAATACTGGAGGGGGTTTGTGCCCGCTCAAAGGAAGCACGAGATCCCATTACACCAGATCTGATTCACATTTATTGTCATATGCTCAGCAGCTACAGGGTAGAAATGGCAATGACATTCTTCTGACCTGAGCTCCTCCAACAATGCAACATATATCATAAAATACAAAAATACAAATAAAAAATAGTGCCAGAAGTCTATATACATGTAAATATGTGTGTGTGTGTGTGTGTGTGTGTGTGTGTGTGTGTGTGTGCGTGTCTCACCTTCCTGTACACAGTGTGCAGAGCAGGGTCCAGGTCCTCCTCCATGTGGAAGAGGGGGGGTCTGGTGGAGGACTCCTTGATGGGGTCAGGCAGAGCCACGATCCTGCCGTCGTCTCCGAACCACTTTTTACCCTGAAACATTGAATAAACAGACGTATTTATTGATCCGTAGAGCTTCTCTCTCTGCTGGACCTGGGCCTCGTTCAGAACTTGGCCTTCACGTTGCTATGGAGCCTCTGCACTAACGCACATCTTTCACAGTTTTTGAAGTGACTGTTATTTTGTATATTGATTGTTGTGCTTTTATTAATGTCTTAATGTGTGCATATGTATGTGTCTGTTGATTGTGTATATAGGATGTATCAGGGATGCAAACACAGGTAGGTGAAAAAAGAGAGAACTATTCGAAGCAGAAAAGAAACAGCGTAATATACCGTCTGACAAAGGCCTGCGATATAATGCTTCAATTAGCTGTTCTTTATAACATACTCAGATCAAGAGGAGACAGAGATGTTAAGTTATAAATCAAGGGTTTTATTATTATTTACAGGTAGATATTATACACGTCTGGCTTTAAGGGCTTCAGTTTTTCTTCTTCTTTGCTTGCGAAAGTGTTTCTACTGCTTTACGTCTGCTTTCCTGCTTTACGCAGCCGACTGCAGACTGCAGCTGCTGCCGCTGCTGACTGCTGCTGCTGCTGCTGCTGCTGCTGCTGACTGCTGCTGCTGCTGCTGCTGCTGCTGCTGCTGACTGCTGCTGACGCTGCTGCTGAATGCTGCTGACTGCTGCTGCTGCTGCTGACTGCTGACTGCTGACTGCTGCTGACTGCTGCTGCTGCTGCTGCTGCTGCTGCTGCTGCGTCATGACGCCACCGGTGCTCATCAGGCTCTAGCTCCGAACCGGCCCTGGAACCACGTTGGTGTCAAAGGGGCATTAGTTCGCTGCAGCCTCGCAGCGGGGTTACAGCACAGAAGTGCGCCGCATTTGCGCATGACTGATGTGCAACGTGACTCCTCTGTGTGTCTGCTGTCGCTTGTTCGCAGACCCTTCACGCGACCGCAGAGCGAACAGGAGGCGTGGAGCGAGGGATCGTTGTCCACTAGTCGTGCTGATGGATACAAAAATATACTTTGGCGGCCGTTAATAGGCTTTACGTGGGCGGCCCGCCCAAGCAAAGTCTACGAAGTGAGAAGTTGTCTGTCAGTCGGTGAGTCGGACCCCCCCCAAAACGAAAGGTCTTCGGTTCTCCACGAATTACACAAGTCACCCAAATCAGCATTAAAAAAGCGGGAGGCGCCGAAAAGCGATTAATTTGCATCACTGAGATATACATATCTCTATACATACTCTCTCTCTGTGCACACAAACTGAAAGACTGACAGTTCCTTTGGCTACAGAGTCAGTGGTTCTCACCTCCTCCATCTGCAGGATCCTGTTCTCCAGAATGTTCTCGTTGCTCAGAGACACAGGCGGTCTCTGCCCCACGTACAGACCCTCGTCCTCCACGTACCGAGGCTTCATGTTGTCGGGGAGTTTGATGTGGGCCGCCACTGAAAAACACAACATCAAAGCGAGACATTAAGCTTTGAGGCGCTTCTTGTGGAAAGGAAATCTTCAAAACCTACATCAAGGAATGTCTTTCTCCAACTAACCAACTAACTAACTAACTAACTAACTAACTAACTAACCGTTGCCTCATTAATGTAGAAATAGGTATACTTTGAATCAGGGAAAGGGCTACAAATATCAATGTTACGAGTATTTAGCTTTTATAAGAAGGGCCACCTAATCGTGACGTCTGTAGTCAACAGAGTATAAAAGACTTCAACTCCGACTCCTCTAAAATAAAGATGTGAAACCTGTCAGAAAGACATGTTCGGGTCGACGGCGCCACGGTGGGGTGCCACAGGTCCGTGTCCCTCTTCCTGAGAAGAGGGACGGCACGTCAGAGTTGCTGTGCCCTGTGGGTGCCCTAAGGGCGTATATCGATGCTACTGCCTGTATACGGCAGTCGGAGCAGCTCTTCGTTTGCCCTGGCGGCACTAAAGGAGGCTGTGCCCTCTAACCAGTGGCTGCCCCACTGGGTTGTCGATACCATCTCACATGCCTATGGGGCCAGTGGCCGCCCCCTGCCATCAGGGCTGAGATCTACAAGGAGCATCTCAACATCTTGGGCTGCCCTGAGAGGGGTGCCTCTGGAGACCATCTGCGCCGCGGCGTCTTCTGGCACATTCTCCAGGTTCTATCGGGTCAATGTCGCCACTCCCCATCCTTTGGGCGTGGTCCTTTTGCCGAGCTCCGCTGCTTCCAGCAGTGAGCAAGGGCTTGGATTCTTCATGACATGGTTGGTATAGTCATCCAGTGCTTAAAGCACCGCCTCTGGCGGTCAGTAGGGACGAAATAGAACGATAGGTACGTCTGTAACTACGGTTCTATGAGTCCCGGATGACCGCCAGAGTTTCCTGTCACTCAGAATTCTTGTGTGCTCGCGAGAAGATTCTGGGAACAGATCCTCTGACGACACCGGCTGATATAGCCGGTGTCACGTGGGTCACAGGTGACTTTGTTGGTATTGGTATTCGACCTGCGCATGCGCACGATTAAAGCACCGCCTCTGGCAGTCATCCGGGCCTCATAATACCGTAGTTACAGACGTAACTATCGTCTCCTCTCCTCCTCTCTCACACAAACTGTACACACTCATTCCTCTGCATATTCTGAAGCTCTTACACACACTCATTTATACACACTTCATCACTAAAAACAAGCAGAAGATGTCTCTCTATGGCAGTATGTCCTGATGCATGGAGGGATAGTTAGAAACCTCTGACTCGTCCTCCACATGTTTGGGGCTCTACCCGCTAAAGGTTACCTGAGGTGAAGCTGGGCGTGAAGAGGACCTTGCTCTCTTGCTCGACTCGCTGTCCGTAGCGGAGATACTCGGCTCTCTTCGTCTCCAGGAAGTCCTGAGTGGATTGTTCAATGAGGAATAAATCTCCGTCTCTCACCAGAGGAGCGTCTTCATTCTGAGGAGAACACGAGGTGGAGATAATCACGATTCAGACTTCATTACAATAATAAAGCTTTATTTATACCGCACTTTTCATACAGCACGTGCCGCTCAAAGTGCACAAGTTCCCCTCAGATCATTTACCAAGAGCTTTGAAAGAAAGAAAATGTGATCCGGCTGTTTCTAACCTGGTCTTCATTCCCCTCTGGACCTCCCACCTCTTCCTCCTGCTCCTCTTCCTCCTCTTCAGATGTTCTTGGTTTTCCTTTGTTCTTGTTCCTGTCTCGTGGACCCGGCTCGAATGTGAGTGTGAAGAAGTTGTACGCCTCCTCAGCGGTGGGTAGTCCGGTCTCTGTCTGGAGGCAGGAGTTCGGGAATAAAACGTAAAGGATTTGCAGTTTTGGGACGAAGGGAAATACAAGTTATTATTTAGTGTTTCTAACTATTGAGTAAAACAGGAGTCTTTGATTTAGTTTAGCGTTTCTTCTCTGCTGTCATCTTTGATTCCACTGTAAAAAATAATACTGTTCAAGTCGTACGACGAGTCAGACGCCGAGTAGGAAAACAGACACGATTCCTGGCCAGTTTTTTTTTTAAAAGCATAATCTGTAAACAAGGGAGAACTTCAAGGTGGGGTTTGTAAGTTTGGAGAAAGCAGAAGAATCTGAAAATACACAACCGGAAACAATCTGCCTCTTCCTTCAGACTTCCTCACAGAGCCCCTCCTCCAACACACACGAACGCGCACATGACCAATGAGGGCAGAGATCAGTTTGTGCACAGGTGGAAGGCTGACAGGCAGGTAGGCCATCCAGTTACTTTAGCCGGCTCAGATGATTGGTCGTGCTTTTTACAGAACCACGGCTTCCACTGATGAAATGTTTGTATGTATTTTTTGTCAAAGCACTTCAGATATTCATTGCTATCGGGACGTTAAGAGCATTCCATGGAATATAACAAGTGTTTCTGAAGTGACCTTTAACTTAAAATGTCTTCATATGTACTTGATTGTTGTTTTAACTCTTCTTTCTCACTACCTTCAGTGAACCAAACTAGGCTCCTCCCCCGCTGAGCTCTGCTGTGACTTCCTGAGTAGTTTTCTAGAGTTCATCTTTTGGAGCAGCTCCCCCCAAACACAGATACTTTGTTTGAAAGAGTTCACATCAGCCTTACTCGTTTGGAAGCTTCTCTGAACTTCACCGTGGAGCTGAGAGCCAGAGGGTCGTCGGGTCTCTCAGATCCATCAGGATCCACCTGGAACACAAGCAGAGTTACCCCCTCTAATCAATATGTGTCCCCTCTTCTTCATGTCCCCCTCTGTGAGGACCCCCTCTGCTCCTCACCTCCCTGTCGAACCTGGTCCTGGTGTCTCTGTCTCTGAGGGTCTGCAGGCGGCTGAGCTCCACAGAGGCCTCGCTCTCCTGGAGGCTCTCCCCTCTGGACTGGAACACATTAAAGGGACCTGTTATTCAAGATCCTCTTCCTCACGTCTCTTCTACATCAACATGTGTCCCCTCTTCTTCCTGTCTCTTCTACATCAACATGTGTCCCCACTTCCTCATGTCTCTTCTACATCAACATGTGTCCCCACTTCCTCATGTCTCTTCTACATCAACATGTGTCCCCTCTTCCTCATGTCTCTTCTACATCAACATGTGTCCCCTCTTCTTCATGTCTCTTCTACATCAACATGTGTCCCCTCTTCTCCATGTCTCTTCTACATCAACATGTGTCCCCTCTTCTCCATGTCTCTTCTACATCAACATGTGTCCCCTCTTCTCCATGTCTCTTCTACATCAACATGTGTCCCCTCTTCTTCATGTCTCTTCCACATCAACATGTGTCCCCTCTTCTTCATGTCTCTTCCACATCAACATGTGTCCCCTCTTCTCCATGTCTCTTCTACATCAACATGTGTCCCCTCTTCCTCATGTCTCTTCTACATCAACATGTGTCCCCTCTTCTTCATGTCTCTTCTACATCAACATGTGTCCCCTCTTCCTCATGTCTCTTCTACATCAACATGTGTCCCCTCTTCCTCATGTCTCTTCTACATCAACATGTGTCCCCTCTTCTCCATGTCTCTTCTACATCAACATGTGTCCCCTCTTCCTCATGTCTCTTCTACATCAACATGTCCCCTCTTCTTCATGTCTCTTCTACATCAACATGTGTCCCCTCTTCCTCATGTCTCTTCTACATCAACATGTGTCCCCTCTTCTTCATGTCTCTTCTACATCAACATGTGTCCCCTCTTCTTCATGTCTCTTCCACATCAACATGTGTCCCCTCTTTTTCATGTCTCTTCTACATCAACATGTGTCCCCTCTCCTTCATGTCTCTTCTACATCAACATGTGTCCCCTCTTCCTCATGTCTCTTCTACATCAACATGTGTCCCCTCTTCCTCATGTCTCTTCTACATCAACATGTGTCCCCTCTTCTTCATGTCTCTTCTACATCAACATGTGTCCCCTCTTCTTCATGTCTCTTCCACATCAACATGTGTCCCCTCTTCTTCATGTCTCTTCTACATCAACATGTGTCCCCTCTTCTTCATGTCTCTTCTACATCAACATGTGTACCCTCTTCTTCATGTCTCTTCCACATCAACATGTGTCCCCTCTTCTCCATGTCTCTTCTACATCAACATGTGTCCCCTCTTCTCCATGTCTCTTCTAAATCAACATGTGTCCCCTCTTCTTCATGTCTCTTCCACATCAACATGTGTCCCCTCTTCTTCATGTCTCTTCCACATCAACATGTGTCCCCTCTTCTCCATGTCTCTTCTACATCAACATGTGTCCCATCTTCCTCATGTCTCTTCTACATCAACATGTGTCCCCTCTTCTTCATGTCTCTTCTACATCAACATGTGTCCCCTCTTCCTCATGTCTCTTCTACATCAACATGTGTCCCCTCTTCCTCATGTCTCTTCTACATCAACATGTGTCCCCTCTTCTCCATGTCTCTTCTACATCAACATGTGTCCCCTCTTCTTCATGTCTCTTCTACATCAACATGTGTCCTCTTCTTCATGTCTCTTCTACATCAACATGTGTCCCCTCTTCCTCATGTCTCTTCTACATCAACATGTGTCCCCTCTTCCTCATGTCTCTTCTACATCAACATGTGTCCCCTCTTCCTCATGTCTCTTCTACATCAACATGTGTCCCCTCTTCTCCATGTCTCTTCTACATCAACATGTGTCCCCTCTTCTTCTTGTCTCTTCTACATCAACATGTGTCCTCTTCTTCATGTCTCTTCTACATCAACATGTGTCCCCTCTTCTTCATGTCTCTTCTACATCAACATGTGTCCTCTTCTTCATGTCTCTTCTACATCAACATGTGTCCCCTCTTCTTCATGTCTCTTCTACATCAACATGTGTCCCCTCTTCTTCATGTCTCTTCCACATCAACATGTGTCCCCTCTTCTTCATGTCTCTTCTACATCAACATGTGTCCCTCTTCTTCGTGTCTCGTCTACATCAACATGGTGTCCCCTCTTCTTCATGTCTCTTCTACATCAACATGTGTCCCCTCTTCTTCATGTCTCTTCTACATCAACATGTGTCCCCTCTTCCTCATGTCTCTTCTACATCAACATGTGTCCCCTCTTCCTCATGTCTCTTCTCCATGTCTCTTCTACATCAACATGTGTCCCCTCTTCTTCATGTCTCTTCCACATCAACATGTGTCCCCTCTTCTTCATCAACATGTGTCCTCTTCTTCATGTCTCTTCTACATCAACATGTGTCCCCTCTTCCTCATGTCTCTTCTACATCAACATGTGTCCCCTCTTCCTCATGTCTCTTCTACATCAACATGTGTCCCCTCTTCTTCATGTCTCTTCCTACATCAACATGTGTCCCCTCTTCTTCATGTCTCTTCACATCAACATGTGTCCCTCTTCTTCATGTCTCTTCTACATCAACATGTGTCCCCTCTTCCTCATGTCTCTTCTACATCAACATGTGTCCCCTCTTCCTCATGTCTCTTCTACATCAACATGTGTCCCCTCTTCTTCATGTCTCTTCTACATCAACATGTGTCCCCTCTTCTTCATGTCTCTTCCACATCAACATGTGTCCCCTCTTCTTCATGTCTCTTCTACATCAACATGTGTCCCCTCTTCTTCATGTCTCTTCTACATCAACATGTGTCCCCTCTTCTTCATGTCTCTTCTACATCAACATGTGTCCCCTCTTCTCCATGTCTCTTCTACATCAACATGTGTCCCCTCTTCTCCATGTCTCTTCTACATCAACATGTGTCCCCTCTTCCTCATGTCTCTTCTACATCAACATGTGTCCCCTCTTCTCCATGTCTCTTCTACATCAACATGTGTCCCCTCTTCCTCATGTCTCTTCTACATCAACATGTGTCCCCTCTTCCTCATGTCTCTTCTACATCAACATGTGTCCCCTCTTCTTCATGTCTCTTCTACATCAACATGTGTCCCCTCTTCTCCATGTCTCTTCTACATCAACATGTGTCCCCTCTTCCTCATGTCTCTTCTACATCAACATGTGTCCCCTCTTCTCCATGTCTCTTCTACATCAACATGTGTCCCCTCTTCCTCATGTCTCTTCTACATCAACATGTGTACCCTCTTCTTCATGTCTCTTCTACATCAACATGTGTCCCCTCTTCTTCATGTCTCTTCTACATCAACATGTGTCCCCTCTTCTTTCATGTCTCTTCTACATCAACATGTGTCCCCTCTTCTTCATGTCTCTTCTTCATCAACATGTGTCCCCTCTTCTTCATGTCTCTTCTACATCAACATGTGTCCCCTCTTCCTCATGTCTCTTCTACATCAACATGTGTCCCCTCTTCCTCATGTCTCTTCTACATCAACATGTGTCCCCTCTTCTCCATGTCTCTTCTACATCAACATGTGTCCCCTCTTCTTCATGTCTCTTCTACATCAACATGTGTCCCCTCTTCTTCATGTCTCTTCCACATCAACATGTGTCCCCTCTTCTTCATGTCTCTTCTACATCAACATGTGTCCTCTTCTTCATGTCTCTTCTACATCAACATGTGTCCCCTCTTCCTCATGTCTCTTCTACATCAACATGTGTCCCCTCTTCCTCATGTCTCTTCTACATCAACATGTGTCCCCTCTTCTTCATGTCTCTTCTACATCAACATGTGTCCCCTCTTCTTCATGTCTCTTCCACATCAACATGTGTCCCCTCTTCTTCATGTCTCTTCTACATCAACATGTGTCCCCTCTTCTTCATGTCTCTTCTACATCAACATGTGTACCCTCTTCTTCATGTCTCTTCTACATCAACATGTGTACCCTCTTCTCCATGTCTCTTATACATCAACATGTGTCCCCTCTTCTTCATGTCTCTTCTACATCAACATGTGTCCCCTCTTCTTCATGTCTCTTCTACATCAACATGTGTCCCCTCTTCTCCATGTCTCTTCTACATCAACATGTGTCCCCTCTTCTCCATGTCTCTTCTACATCAACATGTGTCCCCTCTTCCTCATGTCTCTTCTACATCAACATGTGTCCCCTCTTCTCCATGTCTCTTCTACATCAACATGTGTCCCCTCTTCCTCATGTCTCTTCTACATCAACATGTGTCCCCTCTTCTCCATGTCTCTTCTACATCAACATGTGTCCCCTCTTCCTCATGTCTCTTCTACATCAACATGTGTCCCCTCTTCCTCATGTCTCTTCTACATCAACATGTGTCCCCTCTTCTTCATGTCTCTTCTACATCAACATGTGTCCCCTCTTCTCCATGTCTCTTCTACATCAACATGTGTCCCCTCTTCCTCATGTCTCTTCTACATCAACATGTGTCCCCTCTTCTTCATGTCTCTTCTACATCAACATGTGTCCCCTCTTCTTCATGTCTCTTCTACATCAACATGTGTCCCCTCTTCTTCATGTCTCTTCTACATCAACATGTGTCCCCTCTTCTTCATGTCTCTTCTACATCAACATGTGTCCCCTCTTCTTCATGTCTCTTCTACATCAACATGTGTCCCCTCTTCTTCATGTCTCTTCTACA
Organism: Pogonophryne albipinna; assembly: GCA_028583405.1. NCBI lineage: Eukaryota > Metazoa > Chordata > Actinopteri > Perciformes > Artedidraconidae > Pogonophryne > Pogonophryne albipinna. The sequence continues at coordinate 194,501 of JAPTMU010000141.1, read as the reverse complement.
TCAACATGTGTCCCCTCTTCTACATCAACATGTGTCCCCTCTTCTTCATGTCTCTTCTACATCAACATGTGTCCCCTCTTCTTCATGTCTCTTCTACATCAACATGTGTCCCCTCTTCTTCATGTCTCTTCTACATCAACATGTGTCCCCTCTTCTTCATGTCTCTTCTATATCAGCATGTGTCCCCTCTTCTTCATGTCTCTTCTACATCAACATGTGTCCCCTCTTCTTCATGTCTCTTCTACATCAACATGTGTCCCCTCTTCTTCATGTCTCTTCTACATCAACATGTGTCCCCTCTTCTTCATGTCTCTTCTACATCAACATGTGTCCCCTCTTCTTCATGTCTCTTCTACATCAACATGTGTCCCCTCTTCTTCATGTCTCTTCTACATCAACATGTGTCCCCTCTTCTACATCAACATGTGTCCCCTCTTCCTCATGTCTCTTCTACATATCAGACATTTCAAACCTGATCAAAAGCCTGCACAAAAGGCAGCGTATTGGTGAGAGATGAATGCTGTGTTAGCATGCTGTGTTAGCATGCTGTGTTAGCATGTTGTGTTAGCATGCTGTGTTAGCATGCTGTGTTAGCATGCTGTGTTAGCATGTTGTGTTAGCATGCTGTGTTAGCATGTTGTGTTAGCATGCTGTGTTAGCATGCTGTGTTAGCATGCTGTGTTAGCATGTTGTGTTAGCATGCTGTGTTAGCATGTTGTGTTAGCATGCTGTGTTAGCATGCTGTGTTAGCATGCTGTGTTAGCATGTTGTGTTAGCATGCTGTGTTAGCATGCTGTGTTAGCATGCTGTGTTAGCATGCTGTGTTAGCATGTTGTGTTAGCATGCTGTGTTAGCATGTTGTGTTAGCATGCTGTGTTAGCATGCTGTGTTAGCATGCTGTGTTAGCATGCTGTGTTAGCATGTTGTGTTAGCATGCTGTGTTAGCATGTTGTGTGCATGTACCCTGGCTGCTCTGAGCTTCTCCTGCAAGCGCCGTGTCACAGAGCTCTCCAGCAGCTGAGAGCCTGCAGTCTGCTGTGCTCTGGAGGAGACACCTGGACACAAGAACATACGTATCACTCCGTTAGCATTGCTGCTGACCTCGTTCACACTGTTGGCACGTTTCCCTGCGTTGCCATGGCTCAGATGTTTGAGTCATTTTGTTAAAGGAGAGTGGTCTGTACGTAAAGACCCTGAAGTCCTGCACTCTTTCTGTCGTGCAGGTAGTCGATGGAGCTAGGACCTAACATTCACAGCGTTGGCCATCGGGAGCAACTCAGGGTTAAGTATCTTGCCCAAGGATACATCGACATGTTGACTACACGGGCTGGGATCGAACCCACAACCTTCTGGTTGAAAGACGACCGCACTCCCTCGCAGCCACAGTCGCCCAATAACTCTAGATCCAGATCCACGCCTGGGTCCTTCTGCCTTTTCCACTCAGTGCTCAAATACAACACACTTTCCTCGCTGTTGCCTTTTAACACGTTTAAATATCCGCCTTCTTTCACTCTCTGATTCCTGCGTGGGCATTTCTGTCCTTCAGCATTCGCTCTGGACCAGGACTCTCTGGCAGACCCTGGATCTGTTTCAGTGAAGCAGAGGATGACTGAAAGAGGATGCTTCCTGAAACCCAGCAGAGGAACATGGAGGTTGTTTACAGATAAGAGGACACCAACTTCTCTGAGAGCCAGTCGGAGGTCTCCATGAGACCACAGAGTCAGACGCTCTGTCAGCAGATCCCTCGTCTTCACTGTGGGGCTGAACGCTCGGGATCTCCTCCACACCTTCATCTTCATCATCATCACGGGGGGAGGTCCGCTCAAGCAGCTACGACACGGAAACAATGCGTGAACACAGAGTGCAGTGGGTGCTATGAAGCGGTTAATAGAGGAGAGAGGAAGGCGTACCTTTCTCCTGCGTCTCTGTCTCTGAGCTCTGAGCGCTCGTTTCAGAGTCTCTCCTGGATCCTCCTCGCTGACCTGAGGCTCCTGCTGCAACCACAGCACCACATGTATGAGACACACACACACACACTCGAATACTACAGGCTACACACACACACGACTAATACAGGCTACACACACACACACACACACACAGGCTACACAGGCTACACACACAAACACACAGGCTACACACACACACGACTACTACAGGCTACACACACGACTACTACAGGCTACACACACGACTACTACAGGCTACACACACACACGACTACTACAGGCTACACACACACACAACTACTACAGGCTACACACACACAACTACTACAGGCTACACACACACACACACAACTACTACAGGCTACACACACACCTTCATGGCGCTCTCCAGATTGTCCTCACTCAGGTTGGAAGATGGAACCAGAGCCTATGGAGTATAATCAGGTTTACTGAAGCAGCTCCTCTGTTTCTGATGGAGAGAGAAACTCCTCTCCTGCTCATGGTTAGACTTGTTAAGGAGCTAAAGAAGTGTTCAGATCCTTTAATGCAGGAAGAATCCACTGATGGACCAATCCGGAGCCGTACGTCACTGTACCCAGGGAGAAAAGAGAGATCTCCAACGAGGCGTTCAGGGGCAGCACAGACAGGTCTTCTCTGTGTCAGAGTGTTACTCCCTACAGGGTGCACTCTGAGGGTGTGAGACTCTGCAGACAGGTCTTCTCTGTGTCAGAGTGTTACTCCCTACAGGGTGCACTCTGAGGGTGTGAGACTCTGCAGACAGGTCTTCTCTGTGTCAGAGTGTTACTCCCTACAGGGTGCACTTTGAGGGTCTGTTACTCTGCAGACCGGTCACATGCAGAAGCTTCAGAACACAAGGGGACGGGTCAGAACCAGAGAAGCATGACATGGGACCTTTAACGGCCCGTCCACACGGCCGCGTGCGTTGAAGCTTCAACCCTTCTGCCTATTCACTTTGAATGGGGTGACGTCACGCATCGCCGAACTGCATTGTGGTTCTGTCGCTTATTCGCGTTGCTCGCTTCAAAAGTTGAGCAAAGTTCAACTTTTGAAGCTTCGGCGGAAGCGTCAGCCAATCAAATCATATGCCAGTACAAGCTCTAGCCAGTCAAACCGCGTGCTTGTGTGTCCGGGGCGGGAGATTCGTGATTGGTTGTTGGTCGAGTTTCAGACACGCCCGCCGGCAAGCATCAACGCACGCTGCCTAACAATAACAAGGACCGTAATGCTTCAGCATTAAAACACCATAGACCAGTGGCGCCGGAAGCAGGGGGGCCAAGGGGCCAT
>JAPTMU010000141.1:88747-186247 GCA_028583405.1 Pogonophryne albipinna | reverse complement strand
TGCTTTTCACCCAACAACGACAACCGACTCACGGAACGCTATGTTTTAGCGTCAATAAACGAAACAATTTAACTAAATTGCTAGTCAAAATACCAATACCACAGGACCATTTTTTTTATTTAAAAAAGCAATATTTTCAGTGGCCCGAGCGGGCAAGTGGAAAGTACGTTATGCTGGCCCGGGGGTCTAAATGGTGCCTCCGGGCCATTTATGATGTCGAGCCCTGCCGATGAGTGATGTTGAGTTTGATCTGTCTTCTCTCGCTGTGGAGCTGCTGGATATTTCCAGAAGATATCATTTATATCTGTCAACAGTATCTGAATCCACTCTCTGCACAGCTATACTTCCTTTGAGAGATATCACATCTGAAAGGTTATATCTGATTACACTTCATACTAGGGCTGAACGATATACCGTGTCATGGCGATAACCGCAATATGCGCATGCGCGATATTCACATCGCAGGGACGTGCAATGATTTTTTCTTTTTTTTAGGGCGTTCGATATTAAGTAGGTAAATTAACTCAAACACGTCATGTTACAATTATTTTGCTGCTTGCTAAAAAAGGAAAACTTGTGCGGCTCTCATGTCAGGGGTACTTGAGTGAGTGACATGCAGGCTCTGCATGCACAGCAAACAACTATTTCAGATGCCTTTGCCGGTGTTGCACCATATGAGAAAGGTTCAAAACGGCATAAAGGAGCTGGCTGTTCTTAATTTTATTTTTATAATGTTGTTTAAAAGATGTCTGCTACTTTGCTGCTATTTGCACAAAAAAGGTTTTAATTGTGGAATAAAAAGTTAAATTACCTATTTGGTCACGTATGTTAATTCCCTAATGTGATAATGAAGCTTCCTATAGTTTAATGTAATACGTTTGATCTCTTGGATCCCTTCTAGACACCACTCTTCTTCATTCACAGAAGAACCCCCTTATTTGAGGGTAAGCAACCTGCATTATCATCATGACATGTTAGACCATGACTTAAGGTATGATGAGTCAACCAGTTAAGATCCAGACGTCCGTGACTAAAATCCTTCATCCGGTTAAATATAGTTAAAAAAAACGCAATATATATCGCAGGGGAAAAGAATATCGCAATGTCAGTTTTTTTCAATATCGTGCAGCCCTACTTCATACAGACTACATGCACATCAACCTAAATGCCACCATGTCAACCCAGGCAGGGCTCCTTTTAGAAATCAATGGGAACATTTGATTGGACATTAATGAACCCGGGGTGATAAACACAAAGAAGTCCAAGAGACTCAAAATATCTCTCCTTCTTGTCCTTTTTCTGACTTTGTCGTCAAAGACTTTGAGAGCGTTTCAGAGACAGCTTTGATTACAGAACGCCCCCCAAACGCAGTATTATGGGATGCCTGCGGACACTTGTGGAGACGGACACGGGTCAACAGGTAACCCCCCTGGACCTGAAAGAGAAACAGAAACCTCAATGAATAAAGTTCACCCGGTACGACCTCTCACCTTCCAGTCTTCCTGTCACCTGAGAGGAGAAGGTGAGAGAGAGAGAATGATGATGATGATGAAGAGAAACAACCAGAATGATGGAGAGAGAAAGAAGAGTGTTGTTTTCCTCTGAGGTCATGCTCCATCAAAGAGTTTCATATCTTGATGAATGGAGGACATGGTTTCAGTACTCACAGCTCTTCTGGATCTTGGCTCTGAACGTCTCGGGATAAATCCTGTAGGGATGAACACAATCCAACAGTTTGAGATCCAGTTTGAATAAGTGTTAGTTCTTTGAGTCAGCTTCAGAATCCTGACCTCAGGCTTTACATCCCATCATATCTTCTCTGCAAACACTACGACTGCCTGCCACAGCTCTCAGCTGCATGACAGGAAGTAACCATTAGAAACTCATCCCATCAAGAACAGACTACCTTTCCCACTCTTCTGTGAAACCCCATATGTCTGGTGGAAAGCTGTAGGGCTGCCCCAATTAGTCGACTGAACGTCAGTCGGCTAAAGAAGTCAGCTGGAAACCCTCAGCCTTCATTCAGAGCGGAGCCTGGTCATTGAGATCATTCTGTCGGGCAGGACATCTAAAGTGTGGATCCTTCTGAGCGTAAAGGACCCACAAGGTGACATGCAGACTCCACAGAGAAGTGTCCTCCGTATGATTATCCCCAACGTGTGTCCCTCTCTCAGACTGGGAGGAAAGCAGAGAGTCAGGCAGCAGCTAGCTCTGCATCAACATATAGAGACCTATAATATAAAGTCCTTCTGACCTCAGAACACCATGAAGCTCTCATCTCATGATGAGGGCGTCATGTCCGGAGGGATTCCAGCCCACGCTCATATTTTCAGTGTTTCCGTTTCCTGTGTAGTTTTTATTGGGTTGTTATATTCAGATATGAATTATAGAGACTAAACTAAACGTTCAGCGTGTGTCCTCGCTGCTCGTTCACACACATTGAGAGTCCTTAGCGGAGCTTCTGCTGTTTGCACCGCTGCGTCCGTGCGCTGTGACTCTCATGCGCTCTCTACTGTAAGATCTCATCTATACTTCAAAGGTTCATTATTACAGTCTTATTATATATTCTATGTGAAGCACAACACTGTTATAATAATGCTCTTTATCAGCCTTGGAGACTGAAACCATTTTGGGAGAAAAGCTAATATATGAATAATCATAATATATCGTAAACGCGAGTCGACTAATCGCCTGAATTGATGACTATCAGTCGACTAGAAGAGTCTGCAGTGGAGGGCAGCCCTAGAGAGGAGATGACTGACTAAATGTGGCTTTGCATTTCCAGCTGGCCTTCTATACTGCCCTACAAAGGCAAAAGACCTTAACTCGCCAGAGTGTAGAACTGAGAAAAATGACTTTAAAGTTGTTTTGTTGTCCAGCCAAATGAATTGTAGGCAGAATATTGAAAATGTGGCAATTCTTTGTTTTTTTAATGAAGTTAAATATCTACATAAAAATCTTGAGCTCAAACTTGACCTTTGACCTTTTTTCGGAAGTTAATGTACTCTGCCTTTGCATTGTCTGCAAAATAACAAGGGGTAATACCAGGGCAAAAGGCATTAACTTCCATTTAATCGCTCACTTGGTTGCTGATCACAATATAAAATCAGTTTATGTCACTAATGATAACATCTACATAAAATCTAGTGATCATGGTGCAAATTAGGCTCAATATAATATAAACCTAAATAAAATATAATGCAAATGAGATGGAATTAACATGTATTTGAAGGTGACAAAGTTGCATTACCAATTCACATCATTATGACCTATTTTATAAACGCATTGTTGTATTGAATTGAAACAACACTAACACTCCTCTTCTTATTCCTTAAATTGCAAGTTACATCTGATTTTGCAAAGGCAATAATAGGTAACAATGCCCTAGGTTAAATATCAGTTAACGTTTTCAGATAAAACGTAGAGGGAATAAAACTTGTTGTTGATGATGTAGTGTGTATGTTTTCTAATAGTGTATAAAAGTCACATCCTACAAATAAATTCACTTCCATAGAAAGTACAATGTATAGTATTTAATGCAAATGCTGATGGTATACAAAATTAGAATTCATGTTCTTTCCATAAAGTTCTCTCCCATAAATTAGATACTAGATTAAATCGAATGTGATGTAAATGCCTTATTGGTAACAATTAATCTTATTCATATATTAGTGATGGTTATCCTTCGTGTTCTTCCTCTCATTATTCTTTATCAGTGTTGCTCACATGCAGGGAGCTCCAGAATAGCCTCCTGTTGGGTGGCATGAGGGGACCAAGCTTCTTGAGGATATCCCTCTTCTTTGCCTCCTCTATGCCCTTGTCTTGTGGCCTCAAGGTGGTGGGTATCTTTAGCTGAAATTTCTTTTGCAGGAAATCCAGTTCTGTGAAGTCTTCCTCCTCATGGGATATTTTCACAAACATACTCCTTGATCCACGTCGCAACTGGACAACTTTAAGGTCTGCCAGTTTGGGTAATTTATTCGATTTGACTGCAGAGTGGCCATCCGTCCAGTCCCTGATGCCTTCATTTTTTAGCTCCACCACCTCAACTTTCTTAGAATTAGAGTTTCCCACCACAGAGAGGAAGTCGTCAAAATCATAGACCACTCCTCCTGGTCTGCTCTTCATCTCCTGCTCCACGCCATGATGGAAACTGTCCGCACTCATAAATGTGTGCCCTGGCTGGAAAAACTTAAGGGTGATGTCTTCAGTTGAGATGGTCTGTGAGTTGACTATGGACACAAGTGAAGAGAAAAGGCACCAGTTTTTATTTTGAGAGCTACAATTGTCTACCCAGTAGACAATGTGCTTGATGTCCCGTTCCTTCTCCAATGCTGCTGCATAGGCTGATGTTATTTCTGCAGCACTCCGCCCTGCAATCCCCTCGTGCCAGACAACAGAGATGGTATTCTTTTTGTTGGTCTTTTTCCCAACTGACGCGAAGGTTTCATGATAAGCCACAATCCGTCTTGTGAAGACAGCTGACTTGACACCAGGCATTCGTGGGAGCATGATCACCTTCTGCAGATCAACACTTCTGGTCGATGTATCTTCAGGCCAGTCCCGTTCTGCATCTGACTGGTAGTGTAGCCTGCTCTCTGTTGCGGAATCTTTATGTATTTGCCACTTCTCACACTGCGGGCAGTTTGCTGCAGCCTCCCCCTGGTGGTCAGCCTTCACATGCTGTTCCTGCAGCAGACAGCTCTCACACTGCTCTTCTCCAAGCTTAGTAAAGCTAATGTTCAAAGACTTCACAGCCTTCCGATATGACTCGTAGGAGCACTTGTTGTCCTTTTCTATGTAGTCAGCATACATGAGTTTCATGCTAATGTCACTGGGGAGGTAGCGGCGCCATGGGGCATGCTCCCTGCGGTAGTGGCTGACAGTCGGGTGGAAGGACTCAATGTGCTCATGCAATGGCTTCTGGTCCAGCTTGTTGGCTGGTGCATGTCTCCCTCTCTGATCTTTCGGTGGAGCAAGAGGAGTTGAGATGTCTTTGCCCATCACTGAAAGGACCAGGCTGTCGTTGGTTGGGTGGTACCCTAAAGTTGAAAGAAAGAACATTTTGCACACCTGCTGTGGGACCTGGTCTTCATCTTTCAGCCTGTAGATGAAAGACCTGCCCCGCCGACTTGGTTTTCCATCACCACAGACTTTAGCGGTCGGTACCTGGCATACACTGTGAAACATGAAGGAACGTTTCTCAGTGTATGGCATATTCCAGTACTTGCCCCAGATTTCTCTTCGTCTGTCCTCTGAAAATTTCTCAGAGCATTTTCTTCTGCATTTGGGGCCACATGGTTGTCTTATTGATGGTTTATGAGTGGGCTCTGGGGGAGGAGCAAGAGTGGGCTGTTGTACTGTGGCTTCAGCAATGGCAGGCTCTGATGCAGTCAGTGGAGCAAGGGTGCGGTATTCTGGGGCTGGAGCAATAGTGGGGTCTGGTGCCGTGGCTTGAGCAAGGGTAGGCTCTAGTGCAGTTAGTAGAAGGGTGGGCTCTAGTGCAGTCAGTAGAAGGGTGGGCTCTAGTGCAGTTAGTAGAAGGGTGGGCTCTAGTGCAGTCAGTAGAAGGGTGGGCTCTAGTGCAGTCAGTGGAAGGGTGGGCTCTACTGCAGTCAGTCGAGGGGTGGGCTCTAGTGCAATCAGTGGAAGGGTGGGCTCTTCGGGGGCTGGAGCAAGGATGGAGTCAGGTGTGCTGGTGATAAGCAGATAATCTGCTCTGTAAAACAGCTCATCATCAGTACTGATGTCATTGTAATTGTCCAGAATTGTCCACTCCTTCTCTTCTAGTTCTTCAGCAGGGGGCTGCATTTTGGCCGCATTTGGCTGAATTTTGCAAGGAACATCCACACAAGAAACTGAAATAAATAAATATAGTAATAATTGGAGACATGCATGGAAAATGTATATTGTAATAGGCCTTTGTAAACACCCATATGTGACTGTCACCCATCAGTTTTTTTTCGAAATACATATAGTATACATATATTGAATAATGCAGTGTGGGCTAATTGATAGAAATTCACATTAATTAACCTGCACCCCGTTCTTAATCTTACTGTTTTGTGACTTTCAATTTATATCAGAGTTCCCGTTAGCCGGTAATTACCGGACTATGACCGGTAAAATATGCTGAAGACCGGCAAATCTAAATCTCTCCGGTCAAAATGTCCGGTCAAAATAATTTCCCCTTAGCGCAATACCACATCAGTTGCGCCACTTAGCCTATGTGACAGACAAGAATAGTATGTGCCAGACAAAAGAGTATGTGACAGACAAGAAGAGTGTGTGACAGACAAGAATAGTCAATTCTAATGTCTAACACTTAATGTGGAGAAAGAGATGTCCTGTATGGGTTGATTGTGCGTTGATCTGTTGGTAATGCCTCGGGGTTCGGGTGGGGATGTAAACAAATGCATAATGCTGCGCTATACTCTGTAGCCTCACCCGGTTGCATAGCAACGCTTATTGTTTAGGTGTCTTTTAATAAGCAGGTATTCATATAATTAGCTAGATCTGATCGATATGGACATAAATGCGAGTGAAGTCTAATCTGACGGGAGAGAGAGATCAGCTGCTGCTGACGAGTCGACACACAGCTCTTCATGATCACCTGCAGCGGTGAGCGAAGTAACACACACACTTCAGGTTAGAATATCACACGTAGCCTAGCTATTTTAATTACCTCTCAAACTAGGCTACCTAAACTAGTTATAGATATGTTTAGTTTTACTCTCGGGTCACTCATTACTGGATCCGCGAACTGCATGATACTGGCGGGCTGTCAGCAGAGGGATACTGTTACGCCTAAGCTAGCTAACGGCGTTAGTAACGCTAGGCCCTCTATCTAGCTATCTATCTGTCTATTTATCTATCGATCAATCTATCTTTCTTGAATTCTAATCTTTTTCTTACCTTGATCTTGGTGTCTGCGTTTCAAAGCCATCTTAACCAACATTTTACCTCGAGAGCAATGAGCCATTCTTAAAAGATAAGTTAAAACAACCACTGCAACAATATTTGCTTTACATTTTATTCAAAATACTGTGTGTGTGAAATGCTTTGATGACAGAAGGCATAACACCGTAACTCCAGCGCGGTAAAACAGTAACTTCAATTTGAAGCGCATCAAAACAAAGGCAGAGTACCGTAACTCAATTTGAGCGTTCTGGAGTGCAGCGAAACAAAGACAAAGAACCGTAACTGATGTTACGGGATTCTGCCTTGGCTTCTCTAGGCTTTTTGGAAGTTACGGCAAAGAGCACACACTGTTTTCTCCAAAAAAAAAACACAATTGACTCAAGATATTTGTCCACATGATAAAGCAGTTCTTTAATGTTCCAAAAATGACAATAACTAATTTTCGACCAAAATCGAAGTTAAGGTCTTTTGCCTTTGTAGGGCAGTATAGCTGATGGAAGAATGGAAGAGCCTGCAGTCAGTGGGTAACATCACTGATCTGTTTCCCCAGTGACAGAAACACCTCCCTGAGTTTCATACAATACTGCTGAACCAGCAGAGACCCCTTACTGACCTGAGGGTCTCCAGTCTGCAGTCTGGACTCTCCAGAAGATCTCTCAGCAGCTTCACATTTGAACCCTGCAGATCGTTGAGACTCAGGTTCAGATCTCTCAGATGGATGTTGGACTTCAGAGCTGAGATCAGAGCAGAACAGCTGGTCTCTGACAACCTGCAGCAGCTCAGTCTGAATAAAGAAAACATGATGAGGATTAAAGAAGAGTTTATAATCAGATGTGTTTCTCAACATGTACAGTGGGGCAAAAAAGTATTTAGTCAGCCACCAATTGGGCAAGTTCTCCCACTTAAAAAGATGAGAGAGGCCTGTGATTTTCCTCCTAGGTACACCTCAACTATGAGAGACAAAATGAGAAAGAAAAAAAATCCAGAAATTCACATTGTCTGATTTTTAATGAATTAATTTGCAAATGATGGTGGAAAATAAGTATTTGGTCAATAACAAAAGTTCATCTCAATACTTTGTTATATACCCTTTGTTGGCAATGACAGAGGTCAAACTTTTTCTGTAAGTCTTCACAAGGTTTTCACTGTTGCTGGTATTTTGGCCCATTCCTCCATGCAGATCTCCTCTAGAGCAGTGATGTTTTGGGGCTGTCGCTGGGCAACACGGACTTTCAACTCCCTCCAAAGATTTTCTATGGGGTTGAGATCTGGAGACTGGCTAGGCCACTCCAGGACCTTGAAATGCTTCTTACGAAGCCACTCCTTCGTTGCCCGGGCGGTGTGTTTGGGATCATTGTCATGCTGAAAGACCCAGCCACGTTTCATCTTCAATGCCCTTGCTGATGGAAGGAGGTTGTCACTCAAAATCTCACGATGCATGGCCCCATTCATTCTTTCCTTTACACGGATCAGTCGTCCTGGTCCCTTTGCAGAAAAACAGCCCCAAAGCATGATGTTCCCACCCCCATGTTTCACAGTAGGTATGGTGTTCTTTGGAACTCAGCATTCTTTCTCCTCCAAACATGTCTAGTTGAGTTTTTACCAAAAAGTTCTATTTTGGTTTCATCTGACCATATGACATTCTCCCAATCCTCTTCTGGATCATCTAAATGCTCTCTAGCAAACTTCAGACGGGCCTGGACATGTACTGGCTTAAGCAGGGGGACACGTCTGGCACTGCAGGATTTGAGTCCCTGGCGGCGTAGTGTGTTACTGATGGTAGCCTTTGTTACTTTGGTCCCAGCTCTCTGCAGGAGACTAGGTCCCCCCGTGTGGTTCTGGGATCTTTGCTCACCGTTCTTGTGATCATTTTGACCCCACGGGGTGAGATCTTGCGTGGAGCCCCAGATCGAGGGAGATTATCAGTGGTCTTGTATGTCTTCCATTTTCTAATAATTGCTCCCACAGTTGATTTCTTCACACCAAGCTGCTTACCTATTGCAGATTCAGTCTTCCCAGCCTGGTGCAGGTCTACAATTTTGTTTCTGGTGTCCTTTGACAGCTCTTTGGTCTTGGCCATAGTGGAGTTTGGAGTGTGACTGTTTGAGGTTGTGGACAGGTGTCTTTTATACTGATAACGAGTTCAAACAGGTTCCATTAATACAGTTAACGAGTGGAGGACAGAGGAGGCTCTTAAAGAAGAAGTTACAGGTCTGTGAGAGCCAGACATCTTGTTTGTTTGTTGGTGACCAAATACTTATTTTACCGAGGAATTTACCAATTAATTCATTAAAAATCCTACAATGTGATTTCCTGGATTCTTTCCCCCCATTCTGTCTCTCATAGTTGAAGTGTACCTAGGATGAACATTACAGGCCTCTCATCTTTTTAAGTGGGAGAACTTGCACAATTGGTGGCTGACTAAATAATTTTTTGCCCCACTGTATGTATAAATGTAAATATGTAAGTAGCAATAACTTGCAGAACTGATTGAAAGGATAATCATTGATCAGCAGTGAGTAAGGGGATCAATAAGCATCTGCTTCCTCCTGCTCCCTTTGGACACATATCATTTATTATTATGAATATTTTGTTGAATATATAAATATTATTATGAATATTGAGAAATACTGTATTCTAACAATACGCTCTTCTGTTTTTCACATCTGTTATTTTTTATTAGTTTTTTTTCTAATCTGTTTGAAATAAAGATGGAAATGAAAATAAATGAAGCATTGAAATGAATGAACAATAAAATGTGTCTCCTTCAGAAAGTAACCTTTATCATGTCAAACTAATATCACTTCAGATGACCTTTATTCAGACGTTATCGTTTACTAAATATTAAAAACATAGATTTACTTTTTACAACTAACAGCAGATATCTATAACAGTTCCTTTAAGAACTTTATTTAGTACGTAAACATTTAAATTAGGGCTGTGCAATTAATCGTATTTTAATCTCGATTTTGTCTTGCAACGATTATGAAAACAACGTAATCGAAATAAAACGATTATTTTGCTGCATTCCCTTTCGCAGCGATGCTCTCAATGTGTCTCACACACCCTGCCCCCCCCCCTAAAGCCCCCTCAGCAGGTCGTGCTGTGACTTGCAGTCTGTTTCATAAATCCATAGAAACACGTCACAAGGGAAGCTTTAGTTTCTTTATTCTCCGTCTCTAGCGCCAACTTTCACGAACTCGTCCAGCCGGAGCCTCTCAGCTACTTCCTGTTTCCAGGTGAGGGGTTACCAAAATAAGAGCACTGCGTGGAGCAGTAGAATTAAACATTACAGGTTGAGAGTGACATCAGTTATCATATTTATATATGTTTAGCAGGTTGTGGAAGTGCGCTCCAAAATATTTGTTTATCTTCTTTATTGGTATTTATTGTTTTGATATTATTTAAATGTAGATATAAATGTATAATTTATTTTGTATTGGTTTTTCAGTTGAATTAAACTTAAAGTTCAGGGAAATCAACTGTTAAAAACATACTGTTCAGATTATTATTTGTTTAAAGTTCAATAAATGGATGTTTTCAAAGCCAAAGAATAATCGTATTTAATAATCCTGATATCAGTTTTGACCAAAATAATCGTGATTATGATTTTTGCCATAATCGAGCAGCCCTAATTAAAATATGAATAAAGCAACAATTACAAAAGTATGGATGCAATATATGAATGTAGAAGAATCAGGTTGAATAACTAATGAAACATGAGATCTCCAGCAGGAACAGAGAGTCAGTGAACTGACCTGAGAGTCTCCAGTCTGCAGTCTGGACTCTCCAGAAGATCTCTCAGCAGCTCTCCTGAATCCTGCAGAGCGTTGAGACTCAGGTTCAGATCTCTCAGATGGGAGGGGTTGGACTTCAGAGCTGAGATCAGAGCAGAACAGCTGATCTCTGACAAACTGCAGTTCCTCAGACTGAATAAAGAAAACATGATGAGGATAAAGAAGAGTTTATAATCAGATGTGTTTCTCAACATTTAAATGAATGAACAATAAAATGTGTCTCCTTCAGAAAGTAACCTTTATCATGTCAAACTAATATCACTTCAGATGACCTTTATTCAGACGTTATCGTTTACTAAATATTAAAAACATAGATTTACTTTTTACAACTAACAGCAGATATCTATAACAGTTCCTTTAAGAACTTTATTTAGTACGTAAACATTTAAATTAGGGCTGTGCAATTAATCGTATTTTAATCTCGATTTTGTCTCTCAACGATTATGAAAACAACGTAATCGAAATAAAACGATTATTTTGCTGCATTCCCTTTCGCAGCGATGCTCTCAATGTGTCTCACACACCCTGCCCCCCCCCCTAAAGCCCCCTCAGCAGGTCGTGCTGTGACTTGCAGTCTGTTTCATAAATCCATAGAAACACGTCACAAGGGAAGCTTTAGTTTCTTTATTCTCCGTCTCTAGCGTCAACTTTCACGAACTCGTCCAGCCGGAGCCTCTCAGCTACTTCCTGTTTCCAGGTGAGGGGTTACCAAAATAAGAGCACTGCGTGGAGCAGTAGAATTAAACATTACAGGTTGAGAGTGACATCAGTTATCATATTTATATATGTTTAGCAGGTTGTGGAAGTGCGCTCCAAAATATTTGTTGATCTTCTTTATTGGTATTTATTGTTTTGATATTATTTAAATGTAGATATAAATGTATAATTTATTTTGTATTGGTTTTTCAGTTGAATTAAACTTAAAGTTCAGGGAAATCAACTTTTAAAAACATACTGTTCAGATTATTATTTGTTTAAAGTTCAATAAATGGATGTTTTCAAAGCCAAAGAATAATCGTATTTAATAATCCTGATATCAGTTTTGACCAAAATAATCGTGATTATGATTTTTGCCATAATCGAGCAGCCCTAATTAAAATATGAATAAAGCAACAATTACAAAAGTATGGATGCAATATATGAATGTAGAAGAATCAGGTTGAATAACTAATGAAACATGAGATCTCCAGCAGGAACAGAGAGTCAGTGAACTGACCTGAGAGTCTCCAGTCTGCAGTCTGGACTCTCCAGAAGATCTCTCAGCAGCTCCACTCCTGAATCCTTCAGAGTGTTGAGACTCAGGTTCAGATCTCTCAGATGGGAGGGGTTGGACTTCAGAGCTGAGATCAGAGCAGAACAGCTGATCTCTGACAACCTGCACCACCTCAGACTGAATAAAGAAAACATGATGAGGATAAAGAAGAGTTTATAATCAGATGTGTTTCTCATCATTTAAATGAATGAACAATAAAATGTGTCTCCTTCAGAAAGTAACCTTTATCATGTCAAACTAATATCACTTCAGATGACCTTTATTCAGACGTTATCGTTTACTAAATATTAAAAACATAGATTTACTTTTTACAACTAACAGCAGATATCTATAACAGTTCCTTTAAAGAGCCTGTGACAGCATCCCAACAACTGTTGTGCAATGAAATATTGGGCTACTAGTCATCTCGAACCGTCAGTTTAAAAAAGAAGGTGCGATACCGTTCCGATAAATATCAATAATTTCGAACATCGTGGGGAAATTCCTTCGACTCATTTTGAAGTTTTGGGGGAAGCCGGAAGTGACGTCAATGCGGGAACGCTTCACTGTGCGGCGATAGAGCCAAACACGGACAAAGTGTGTTGTCATAGGTAGAAATGGTGAATTACTGAGTTTAGGCACGTTAATAACGTTGTAATGAAGTTGACTACAGTATATTCATATTCCTCAGTGCTTTCATGTCAATTCGGCGAACATAAACATAAATGATCGTGGTGAAGATGATGATTAAATTAGGATTACAAATCGGTAGTGAGAGCTGCTGAATTTCCTCCCGTAGGATGTGATATAAAAACAAATCGATTATTTTTGTAGTTGTAAACTCAAGTGGATTAAACTACATTATTAGTGCTTTCATGTCAATTCGGCGAACATATGACACATTAAATGATCGTGAGGATGATGATTACAAATCGTTTGTTTGAGCCGGTCTGCATTTCCTGATGAGAAAACAAACCGATGCTTTTTGTAGTTGAACACCAACGTGGATTAAACGTGTGGTTTTTTACCACAATGTTGGGAAATTAATGGATAAAATGCACGGATTATTATTATTATTATTATTATTCCCACTCCGATCGGGACACTAGGTCCACCGTTTCCCCGCAGCGAGGCTCCCCCCGTTGACAGTTTACGTGGGCTGGGTGCAGTGGCGGACTGGCCATCGGGACGAATCCCGATGGGCCGGTACCGAAGTGGGCCGGTCGGATAAGTCACTAGCACATCCCCCATAGGCGGCGCGTGAGGCTCAGGTTTGGGAAGGCTACATAACTTCTTTTACCTGACGCTGCCCGCCACCGGCGTCTATAGAAAAGAGATCAACTCAGTGTGCGGAGTTTAAATCTCTCAAGTTATATTACAGGATAAAGGAAATACAGTTTAAACTGCCGTATGCAGAGAAGACGCCGACGTGTCGCACTTATCATTCATATTACATCATCAATCAGATCATCGATCATATAATATCATAATATATCATATATCTCCTTATCCGAGTCAGCTTCTCCAGCCGTATCTGGCCGTGCAACACTTACAGTGTCACATACTGTATGCAGAAGTATTATTTTAAGCAACACATTATGTTGACGAAACACTCAAGTCAAATGTAATTAAAGTCAGATCCACTCGTGTCTTAGACGTGAACGCGCTCTCAGCTGGTGAGAGAAACCCTGGCTTGATTTACCGAGTTAATAACCAGCGTCGTAGGACCGCTTAGCGAGATCTCGTTTGTTAGTTTGTTGTTGTTAGTTTGTTTGTTACTCAAACATATCCAGGGTATGTTGAACTGGCTTCGTAGTACAGGGCACAGGTGGCTAGCAGCGCTAATGTCAAAGACACAGACATTATACATTATATTTGTATTTTACCAGGATGCAGTGACACACATATTTGGGAAGGCTTAGCCTTCCCCAGCCTACAGCACCCGCCGCTCCCGACATCCCCCACTCCCCCCGTTGACAATTTACTAGCGGTACCGAAGTGGGCCGGTCGAGAGTCCCGGGATGATTTTTAGTCCCAGTCCACCACTGGCTAGATGACCGTATGATCGCCCATATTGACCTAATTCCTAAACTTCTAACAGATACAACATAAACCGATCCTTCAGCCTCATATGAGCTCTCAGACACGTTCAAAATTAAACTGTCATCGCTGTCTGAGCTTGCTGCTGTGTGCGCCATCGTGCGTTTACATGCAGATGCTGGGATCCTGAACGGTGCAGCTGGAGCGCTGTGCCCGCAATGACGTCACCCATAATTTGGCGGGACTTGAAGAATCCCCGAGAAGATCCAGAAAATGGTCAACATTGAGATTAATGGTTATCAAAGTACAAATATCCAAAATCAGTTCAGTAACGGTTTTCAAGGGGACAATATTTACTCAAATTGATGGGTTTGGATGATGGGGGAAACTCGTGTCACAGTTCCTTTAAGTACTTTATTTAGTACGTAAACATTTAAATTAGGGCTGTGCAATTAATCGTATTTTAATCTCGATTTTGTCTTGCAACGATTATGAAAACAACGTAATCGAAATAAAACGATTATTTTGCTGCATTCCCTTTCGCAGCGATGCTCTCAATGTGTCTCACACACCCTGCCCCCCCCCCTAAAGCCCCCTCAGCAGGTCGTGCTTTGACATGCAGTCTGTTTCATAAATCCATAGAAACACGTCACAAGGGAAGCTTTAGTTTCTTTATTCTCCGTCTCTAGCGTCAACTTTCACGAACTCGTCCAGCCGGAGCCTCTCAGCTACTTCCTGTTTCCAGGTGAGGGGTTACCAAAATAAGAGCACTGCGTGGAGCAGTAGAATTAAACATTACAGGTTGAGAGTGACGTCAGTTATCATATTTATATATGTTTAGCAGGTTGTGGAAGTGCGCTCCAAAATATTTGTTGATCTTCTTTATTGGTATTTATTGTTTTGATATTATTTAAATGTAGATATAAATGTATAATTTATTTTGTATTGGTTTTTCAGTTGAATTAAACTTAAAGTTCAGGGAAATCAACTGTTCAGATTATTATTATTTGTTTAAAGTTCAATAAATGGATGTTTTCAAAGCCAAAGAATAATCGTATTTAATAATCCTGATATCAGTTTTGACCAAAATAATCGTGATTATGATTTTTGCCATAATCGAGCAGCCCTAATTAAAATATGAATAAAACAACAATTACAAAAGTATGGATGCAATATATGAATGTAGAAGAATCAGGTTGAATAACTAATGAAACATGAGATCTAAGGGAGGCTGTGGCTCAGTGAGTTAGTGCACTGAACTTTGAATCAGGGGGTCACAGGTTCAAACCCCACTGCAGTCAGCATGTCGTTGTGTCCCTGAGACACTTCACCCTAAATTGCTCCTGTGGGGATTGCCCACAGTATTGAGTATGTAAGTCGCTTTGGATAATAAAAAAAAAGTCTAACAAGTGATGTAATCTCCAGCAGTAACAGAGAGTCAGTGAACTGACCTGAGACTCTCCAGAAGATCTCTCAGCTTCACTCCTGAATCCTGCAGATCGTTGTAACTATATTGATAAGATATTGGGGTGTGATCACAGGACCATCAAACGTTTTGTTGAACATAGTCAACAGGGTCGCAAGAAACGTGTTGAGAAAAAGATGAAATCTCAAAGATTTGAGAAGAAGGAAACGTGAAGCTACCAGGAAGCCATTATCCTCCAGTATCATATTCCAGGACTGTGAGCTACCTGGAGGGCCCAGAAGTCTCAGGTGTTCAGAGACATGGCCAATGTAAGAGAGGCTGAAACCCAACCTCCACTGAACAAGACACACAAGTTCAAACTTCAAGACTGGGCCAAGAAATATCTGAAGACAGATCTGTCAAAGGTTTCATGGACTGCTGAGATGAGGCTGACTCTTGACGGAGCAGATGGATCAGTAACAGGCACAGAGCTCCACTTCCACTCAGACACCAGCAAGGTGGAGGTGGGCTACTGGTGTTGTTGAAGATGAGCTGGTTGGACCTTTTCAGGTTGAAGATGGACTCAAAATCAACTCCTGAACCTACAGCCAGTTTTTAGAAGACACTTTCTACCATCAGTGGTACAGGAACAAGTCTGCATCTTTCAGGAAGACCAGGATTTTATGAAGAACAACGCTCCGTCACAGGCATCAAAGTACTCTGCTGTGTGGTTAACCAGTAAAGACCTTAAAGATGAAACAATAAGGACATGGCCCTCTTCCTCACCTTTACCCTTCCTCACCTTTACCCTTCCTCACCTGACCTAAACCCTTCCTCACCTGACCTAAACCCTTCCTCACCTGACCTAAACCCTTCCTCACCTGACCTAAACCCTTCCTCACCTGTCCTAAATCCTTCCTCACCTGTCCTAAACCCTTCCTCACCTGTCCTAAACCCTTCCTCACCTGTCCTAAACCCTTCTTCACCTGTCCTAAACCCTTCCTCACCTGACCTTAACCCTTCCTCACCTGACCTAAACCCTTCCTCACCTGTCCTAAATCCTTCCTCACCTGTCCTAAACCCTTCCTCACCTGTCCTAAACCCTTCATCACCTGTCCTAAACCCTTCCTCACCTGACCTTAACCCTTCCTCACCTGTCCTAAATCCTTCCTCATCTGACCTTAACCCTTCCTCACCTGTCCTAAACCCTTCCTCACCTGACCTAAATCCTTCCTCACCTGTCCTAAACGCTTCCTCACCTGACCTAAACCCTTCCTCACCTGTCCTAAACCCTTCCTCACCTGTCCTAAACCCTTCCTCACCTGACCTTAACCCTTCCTCACCTGTCCTAAATCCTTCCTCATCTGACCTTAACCCTTCCTCACCTGTCCTAAACCCTTCCTCACCTGTCCTTAACCCTTCCTCACCTGTCCTAAACCCTTCCTCACCTGTCCTTAACCCCTCCTTACCTGTCCTAAACCCTTCCTCACCTGACCTTAACCCTACCTCACCTGTCCTAAACCCTTCCTCACCTGTCCTAAACCCTTCCTCACCTGTCCTTAACCCCTCCTTACCTGTCCTAAACCCTTCCTCACCTGACCTTAACCCTTCCTCACCTGACCTTAACCCTTCCTCACCTGTCCTAAACCCTTCCTCACTTGTCCTAAACCCTACCTCACCTGTCCTAAAGCCTTCCTCACCTGTCCTAAAGCCTTCCTCACCTGTCCTTAACCCTTCCTCACCTGTCCTAAACCCTTCCTGACCTGTCCTAAACCCTTGCTCACCTGTCCTTAACCCCTCCTTACCTGTCCTAAACCCTTCCTCACCTGACCTTAACCCTACCTCACCTGACCTAAACCCTTCCTCACCTGTCCTAAACCCTTCCTCACCTGTCCTTAACCCTTCCTCATCTCTCCTAAACCCTTCCTCACCTGTCCTTAACCCCTCCTTACCTGTCCTAAACCCTTCCTCACCTGACCTTAACCCTACCTCACCTGACCTAAACCCTTCCTCACCTGTCCTTAACCCCTCCTTACCTGTCCTAAACCCTTCCTCACCTGACCTTAACCCTACCTCACCTGTCCTAAACCCTTCCTCACCTGTCCTTAACCCCTCCTTACCTGTCCTAAACCCTTCCTCACCTGACCTTAACCCTTCCTCATCTGACCTTAACCCTTCCTCACCTGTCCTAAACCCTTCCTCACCTGTCCTAAACCCTTCCTCACTTGTCCTAAACCCTACCTCACCTGTCCTAAAGCCTTCCTCACCTGTCCTAAAGCCTTCCTCACCTGTCCTAAAGCCTTCCTCACCTGTCCTTAACCCTTCCTCACCTGTCCTAAACCTTTCCTGACCTGTCCTAAACCCTTGCTCACCTGTCCTTAACCCCTCCTTACCTGTCCTAAACCCTTCCTCACCTGACCTTAACCCTACCTCACCTGACCTAAACCCTTCCTCACCTGTCCTAAACCCTTCCTCACCTGTCCTTAACCCTTCCTCATCTCTCCTAAACCCTTCCTCACCTGTCCTTAACCCCTCCTTACCTGTCCTAAACCCTTCCTCACCTGACCTTAACCCTACCTCACCTGACCTAAACCCTTCCTCACCTGTCCTTAACCCTTCCTCACCTCTCCTAAACCCTTCCTCACCTGTCCTTAACCCTTCCTCACCTGTCCTAAACCCTTCCTCACCTGTCCTAAACCCTTCCTCACCTGTCCTTAACCCCTCCTTACCTGTCCTAAACCCTTCCTCACCTGAACTTAACCCTACCTCACCTCTCCTAAACCCTTCCTCACCTGTCCTAACCCCTATAGAGAACTAGTGGGCCCTTCTTAACCTCTTAAGCCCGAGGGTCCCCCCAGTGGAACCCCCCCACCGTATTTTTATGAGACTATGTCTCAGGGCTTCTTAACATTTATGAAACTATTAATGTTCCATACCCTTTTAACGCTAAGAAACTCAGCTAACTGACAATGTGAACCATTTTTAGCTAAAAGAAACACAAGAGTAATACCAAGCCTTTGAATTAGCATGGAGAGAAAAAATGCTAACTAATGCTAACGGAATTTTGCACAGCACTCACGGTACAAATGCCCTTATTACTATCTTAATTGCACAAACAAGATATCCGATTAAAGCTGAGACTCCACAGATTCCACACATGTAATATCATCACTGTACGACCCCGAATTGCGGAGCTATCAGCCAGAAAAGAGAAAGTAAACAACATCCGGTTTAAAAAATATTACAATAATTTCATTTTACCTTTTTTAATTTGTGATCAAAAGTTGTGTTCACCGGAATAAAAATGCCGCTCAAGGTTAATCCAATGTCTTTGTGTCTCGTAGAAATTTTGACTGATAATCCTTCATCATATTTATGGCAATATACTGGGTATAACATTTTGCCGTCCAGGCGTGCACTTTCAGATATGCTTTGTTCGCTTCTCTATTACGTCCGCTATGGTAATGTTTACGTTGATTTGGGAACTGCCCATCGATTCTATTGGTTCTGATGGTTAAGAAAAAGGTGTAAATCACACGAATCGACCAATGGGTTCCAGAGATATGGTCCTGCGTAAAGTATAAAGAATGCCAGCCAGTTTAAGTACTTTACGCAGGCGGCTTCATTTATTGTTTACTACTAACAAGCAGGCATTACAGCAGAACCCAGAGCACACGGAGCACAGAGCGGACAGCAGATAACGGAATTGCAGTTTTATTGCTTATAGATTATCAGAACATTTCAAAGGGGACACAGCCACATTGGATATTAACCTATGGATTAACTACATCATCGTTTTTATCGTTTTAATGCCATTGAAGACCAGTTTAGACCAGGCAAAGAGGAAGGTAAGCCATTAGCCTAGCGCATGCTAGTACCTAGCGCCACTTGTTTTGATGTACGTTTTTGTTGATAACGTCGCAAGTTTGTATCTTTCAGTGTTGAGGTGGGCACCGTTAGATTCTGTGTCTTTACGATCATAAACGATGTGTTGGATGTGCAGCTAGGATAAGTAATAAGGGAGCTAGGATAAGTAATAAGGGAGCTAGGAGTGATTTTCGGTGCAGTAATAGGTTAGCATTTTTCGCTCGGGGCTAATTCAGATGCTCACTGTTAGCATTGTGTTTTTTTTGAAAAAATAAATGAAAAAGATCAGTTAAATTAGTTTTTTCCCATTATATGGATATAAAATATTCATAGTTTATTAAATAGTAAGGTTCCTTAGATGTTGTTTCCTGCAAATGACGCGATTTCGGTCCGTGGGGCCTATCAGTGCTATATAAATAAACTTGCCTTGCCTTGCCTAAGAGGATAACAGAGTATGTTTTTATATTTTATTTTTTTCACAACAGTTGTATTTGGATGGAATGATTACCTATAGTGAAAATTCAAAGTAATAAAATGATTTTTACAGTGAAAAAGTTCAAATGGAACTGATGGTTCCCAAATTACCCAGAGGTGAGTCCGCCTGGACTTTATTTTTCTAAACCTCTCTAAAAAGGTCAAATTTAACTTGTTTTGCATCAATCTTGATACAGGGTACTTATTATATGTTATAGTTTGGATTCCTAAAGCTTTTAGTCTACTAACCCATCATTCAAGGGTGGTTTTCACTATAAGTAATGTTTTTTTTTTAGGCGGACATTAGAATTTACATGTTTTTACTATGTTCCATCTGAATTTACTTTAAAATAAAAACATCTATATTGATTCTGACACTTCTACATCCAACTCACAGATGTAACCTTGCTTTGAGAGAAAGGATGATTAATTTACCCCTTTTAGAAGTGAAGATATAGTCTTTGTTGTGTTAGTGGCATTTTCGAGCCTGAAACCTGAAAAACAGGCTCAGGGCTTAAGAGGTTAAACGGGAGGTTTACGGTGAAGGGAGACACCTCACCTCTCTGAACAGAGTCTGGGAGGCTGTGGTTGATCGTCAACAGATCAAGAAACTGACAGACTCCATGAATGGAAGTCTTGTGACTGTTATTGAAGAGAACCGTGGCTACTTTAGTATCTGGTCTTTTTATGAAATGTCAGAAATGTTTTTATATTTAAATTTTGAGTTGGTTGTTTACTATTCTCCCTTTAACAGATGAAAGTGAGATGGGAATATTGTAGTTGTTCCTTTAGTTGCATATTCATTCTGCAAACTAATAGTTACCCAATAATTGTGCACACACAGATTTTCTCCTAAGAACACCAAAACCTCATTTTTACTTTCTTAAATATTCAGGTTTTGAGGTTCATTAACATTTTGGATTGGCCGAGAGCACTGTAGTTGTTCAATAATAAAATACAGCTGCCCTAATGATTGTGCATGTTGTGCACCGTCAAAAGTGTTGAGCCAGTCAAGTTTCATGTTGTTGTTTGGTCATTCTTGTATTGTCTTTCACTTCCCGTTTTTTGAAACTCACTTGTTACGTCTCATTCCAGGTTCCTTGACTCCCTACTCTAGTGTGTTTCTCCCGCGCAGACCTCAGCACTAGCCCCGCCCCTGATTGTTTTCACCTGTACCTAGTTATCTTTTGTTTAAATTCCCCAGTCTCCCTTTGTTTGTTGTCAGTTCGTCTTGTCCTGTCCTCATGCCAGAACTCTGCTCATCAGCGTTTGCTTGTTTGGTTACATGCTATATTCATGCTCCTGTAAACTTATTGTAAGTTTATTCCTCACGTTGTGAGGGATTTTTTGTTATGCTATAGTGAAGCCTATTTTTTGTCGCCTCGTTAAGAGTGCCGTTATCCTTTTGTTTTTCCTATTTTTGCAAATAAAGTATATTACTTATACTTTATCTCTGGCTCCCGGGTCGTGCATTTGAGTCCTTTCTCCCTTGTGTATCCAAGTTTGTAACAGAGCACACAGTGTATGAGATCTCCTGCAGTAACAGAGAGTCAGTGAACTGACCTGAGAGTCTCCAGTCTGCAGTCTGGACTCTCCAGAAGATCTCTCAGCAGCTTCACTTCTGAACCCTTCAGATTGTTATCACTCACGTCCAGATCTCTCAGACTGGAGGGGTCAGACTTCAGAGCTGAGGCCAGAGTAGAGCTGATCTCTGACAAACTGCAGCTCTCCAGTCTGAATAAAGAAAACATGATAATACAAATTCAATTAAAATCAGATGTGTTGTCAGAGCAAGTAAAGAAGCAGTGGTTACTGTTAGGGATTAATTTTGCCTTTACTTAAGATATTTGACCTTTCGGCCTGTTGACGTTTTACGACCGAACCCTAAGTCTGTTATCTGTCTTAAGGAGTGGGAAGTCTCAGCTAATGTTGACATTACCAGTTTTATGACCGGTCAACGCTCGGTCACAGAGCCATTAGAGTCAGATAAGTGATTCAGTGCCTCCAGGTGTTCACGTACACCTTCCCCCAATATGTGGGTTGACTCTCTGTAAACTAGTTAAAGGTCTATTGGAGAGATAGGCTGATCAGAATTGACATGACAACCCACCCGTGCAGTCAGAACTTTTTGCTGCTGTGACTTGTGATATGAATTCTCCGGCCGATGCTTGTAATAAACTACCAGTGTTTGACATCAAAGCTCCGACTCTCCTCGTGTCTCTCTGAGTCCTGACTCTCCATTGCAGCAGAAGTTTCCCTTACAGTTACAATAAGAACAACGCAAAGAGTCACATCCAATAGAAATATATCGATGCATTTATTTTAAATGTGAAGCAGTCTGTTTATCATTTTAGCAGCTCTGTTGAGCATTTTGAAAATGTATTTGCAAGCCTCTGTGCAAGGCTTTGTCTTTCTATCTTTATAGGCAGAGGTGTAAAGTTACTAATGGCGCATTTCCACTGCAGGGCCTTGCACGGCTAAGGACGGTATAGTTAGGCCCGGCTCACTTCATGCTGCGTTTCCATTACAGTTTAGTAGCTGGGGCAGTAACTATAGTAACGCAGTGTAGGTGGAGCCGTGACGTCATCTTCAATGTGAACCACAAAACCAACATCAGCCGTTAGCTGTTAGCCCTCAGAGCTCACAGCTCCTCATATCTGTTCAGAAACTAGACAGAAGTTAAACAAGTCCAAACCACAGACTGTCTGTGTCATGGAGAGAATACAGTCGCTGCTTTATTCATGTCTGTAGGCCGTTGTTGTGAGTGTGGACGGTCGGAGCATTTACAACGTTAGCTTGGTCGATCTCCATTCAGAAAACACACATTTTAAAAGGTGTTTCTCTGCCGTCTGTCTGCAGACTTGTCAAAGCATTAATTCATGGTTTTTACTAACCGGTATCAGTATGTTGTTACTTCGGCATCATTTTGAAACGTGGATTACAATTAAAGGTCCCATGTCATGTTTTCCACTTATTACCCGTCCCCTTGTGTGTTATGAAGGTTTTTATGCATGTAAACGGTGTGCAGAGTCAAAACCCTCAAAGTACACCCTGTAGCGAGTAAAACTCTAACACAGAGAAGACCTCCCCAAAACGCCTCGTTGGAGATACGTCACTGTCCATTGATTCTTCCGGGTAACTTATGATGTCATGCGTTACCCGGAACCAAATGGACCAATCCGTGGAGCCGTTACGTTACGTCCGTGGAGCCGTTACGTTAAGCCCCCGTTGATTGGTCTAAATTGACCAATCCACGGACTTCCTCACACACTCAGTGCAGGCAGCTCTGCTGATCTCTCCTCCCTGGCTGCAGGCTGATAACAGACAGTTGGGATCGCGGCAAAATTCTCTCTGCAGACCCATTCTCACAGCGTTTACCAACCTTTTTCTTACTCAATATCAAGCCACACTTATTAGGGCCCGAGCACGGAGCGCTAGGACCCAACGGTGTCCTAGCACGAAGTGCGAGGAACCTATTGTTATTGTGGTATTATTATTATTATTATTATTATTTTTCTGCTGGCGTTTCCTGTTTTTGAGGCCTTTAGGACGCTTCAAAAGTTGTATAATTTTGCACGGACGCCAGGACTGGTGAAAACTACAATATTCTGGAGTCAATGGGTTCAAATTGTCCAACTTGCTCGCTAGCGCCACCTATGAAAAATTTTGCACACATATCCGGGTGGACCTGCTCTACAAATAATCCTCTTGGAACCCTAAGCTCCGCCTACATTTTTTTCCTTCTAAATTAGCATAATGTTCAAAACAGTGAAATATTCATTTACATTTTTGTTTTTTTTACCCTAAACTTAGTGTACAGCATCCGTGGAGGGTCACACACATTACCCTAGGAGATGAGCATGCTCAAACGATAAATATTTCCGCCATGAATTAAAACGTACTCGCAAAAAGCCGGGGCTTAGAAATAAATGCTCATAACTCATCAACAATGTATCCATTCACCACAGATGTTGGTGAATAGGTTCAATCTGTCTTGGGAAATAGGCACACCAAACCATTTTCATTTTGGACTATAGGGGGTGCCAAAAACACCCCAAATGTATAACTCAATAACGGATGGACGAATTTTCAAAAACATTTTTTACATATTCTCTGGGGATGACTACAAACTGACATTTAAAGTGTCGTAACAAATGCAGAATGTGGGTGTGGCCTATATCGTTTTTTTTACATTGCGAAAGCATAAAATCAACTTCGGACGCAAAACTTGGGACACACGTCACAGCCCACGACTTTTTCGAGAATGTAAAAAAACGTAATTTTTCAAAAAAACTGCTCACTAGCGCCCCCTATTGTGTGGTAGTCACATATAGTTTCTCATGGAATTGCGGACATATTTGTAAATAGATTCCATTAGCCCCGCCCCCCAGGAAGTCGGCCATTTTGAAAAAATTGCATTTTTCATGCATTTTAAGCACATTCTTGCGAACTCCTATAGGGGAATGATTTGAAAAATTCCAATCCAGGACACGTTCAGCCCCTATCCAATATGATGCTAAATTGAGAAGAACATTTTTGATAGCTCAATCGTGGAGGTCGTAAGCTAACAGCGAATACACAATTTTTGACGATTTACATGTCGCAAATTACTTCAAACTACTCGGATATAGTTATTCCGATATTCATGAAACGCTGTATACATATTGCTATTATGATGGCACACATATTTCAAATTGCCTTCCACTAGCCCCGTCCCCCAGAAAGTCGGACATTTTGAAAAATGTGCGTTTTTCATGCATTTTCAGAACATTCTTGCGAACTCCTCCTAGGGGAATGATCGGAAAAATTCCAATCCAGGACAACTTCAGCGCATATCCAATGTCATGCTACATTGAGAAGGAATTGTCATTCGCTCAAACGGGGAGCTCGTAGGCTAACGGAGAATGTACAATTTTTGACCAATTATATGTCAGATAAGCTACTGAGACCTGCCTGTCTGCCTGGCTCATCACACACACACACACACACACACACACACACACACACACACACACACACACACACACACACACACACACACACACACACACACACACACACACACACACACACACACACACACACACACACACACACACACACACACACACACACACACACACACACACACACACACACACACACACACACACACACACACACACACACACACACACACACACACACACACACACACACACACACACACACACACACACACACACACACACACACACCTACTGTTAGTCCAACAACGCCCTTTGCTGGCGGCATATTCATTACAACAGACACCTATACACTCCCTAACCCTAACCCTACTGTTTATTTGTAGATATCTCCTAAAGCCTACAAATAAAGTGTGAAATGTAGGCCTGGTACATATATTATTGAGCAATATATATTATACACACTGTTCTGCTTTCTGCACTGACCTCAGCAGCTGTTCTCACTGTAAACATCGCGTCACAATGAAAGCAGTTGTATTGAAAATAAAATAGCCTAACATCCAGGGGAGATGTGATTAGTGAGTAAACAAACGGTAAAGGGCAGAAAGTCTGATGCACATTTGATCATCTCAAATAACTTATAATCACAACGGGAACAGTTTGCAGAGCTGTGCTTCGTTGACAGAAGTCCAGCCATGCGTCACACCTCTTTTAAACATCACTGTTGGCTGAAATCGTCTCAGGAGAATACTTCAGTGTACCCTCGGTTATAGCTCCTCTAGAGACACTCCTCTCTCCTCTAAATCAGTGTATCCTCGGTTACGGCTCCTCCAGACAGCGTCCTCGATAATCGATCCTCGACGAGCCTTTAGAGAAATTTGTTTTCCTCCGTTTCCGGGTCGCTGCCGGAGGACCTGGGAGTCTGGGACGCGAAAATTATAGAAATGAGAAACGGCTCATTTCCCAGGACTCGCTCGCGTCTGCTTGACGCCGGGACGACCGGCTGCCCTCCCCGACAGGCGCACGGACGCGAGGGCCCGCTCATCACTGCGCGCACAAGTGCGACTGCAGTTTTAATTGTTTTTACTTCGGCTGTGACTTTGTGTCTGCTCAGGATGAGTTTGGCTGTGTATCGCTAAACAAGGAAACCACACCTCCACGGAGCTTAGCGCGATTCACAACGTCCCGACCAATCAGAGCACACTGTGCTCACAGGCAGGGTGGGGGCTGGAGCTACTGGAGCTACAACGAGCCGTTAAAGGCAGAGAGTGAAATTCAGTGAATACACAGACTTTACAGAGATGCTGTTTGAGAAACCAATGTGAGTTTGGAATATTGCACAATATAAATCTATTCTAGTAGACCTCAACAATGGAATTATGATCAGTGGAAATGGCCATGACATGGGACCTTTAAATCACGGTAAAATATGTTCATTGTGTTGTAGTTGTAGCTACTCACGTCACTAGTTTAGCATACTCAGCCCGGTTGTTGGCCCGGAAAGAACCTCGATTTTGGAGGGCCAAAAAAACTGTAAAAAAATACCCGCTAGCCGGAACTACGCCTAGTGGAAACGCAACAAAAAACGGGCCAGGTTTGGCACGGCACGCTTAAACCGTGCTACGCGCTGCAGTGGAAATGCGCCATAAGTATATTTAATCAAGTACTGAACTTAAGTACAATTTAGAGGTACTTTTACTTTACTTGAGTATTTCCATGTTCTGCTACTTCATACTTCTACTCAACTACAACTCAGAGGTACATGGTGTACTTTTCCTCCACTACATGTATTAATACCTTTAGTTACTTCACAGATGAATGATGTGAAATATAATCAAGTGTTAAATCAGACTTTAGTTCCACCTGGAGTAAATCCACCAGCTACCCTGCAGTCTACAAAGCCATTCAGACTAGCTGCACCTTCACCAGCTTTGAGAACACTTTAATGATCAATCATTATAAAACATATCATATATATTATTCTGAAATGGACCAATCTGCACAACGACTACTTTTACTGTCTTTCACTATATTTTGATGAGAATACTTTTATACTTTCACTTGAGGAACATTTTAAATGCAGGACTTTTACTGTAACAGAGTATTCCTCCACTCTGGTGCTTCTACTTTTACTCAAGAACAAGACCTGAGTACTTCTACTTTTACTCAAGTACAAGATCTGAGTACTTCTACTTTCACTCAAGTACAAGATCTGAGTACTTCTACTTTTACTCAAGTACAAGGTCTGAGTACTTCTACTTTTACTCAAGAACAAGATCTGAGTGCTTCTACTTTTATTTAGAAGTACTCCTCACCTCTGTTTTTAGCCTTAACAAAGGATCTAAAACACAGGACTATTGACATGTGACGATCTGTAACATTATGCCCATTAAAAAATCTATTGGAAAACGCAGGCTAGTGACAATGTATGCTAGTTAGCCAGCAAAAGGCTTAATAAAATAATGTTAAAGGTGACCTATCATGCAAAATGCACCTCTGTACGTCTTTTATACGTGAACATGTGTCCCCGGTGTTTCAGGGAACTCACCAAGTGTCAGAAAACACAACCCTCTCTCTTTTCCTCCATACCCAAATCTCTAAAAACGGGGCTGCAACGGATCTGATACAGACTGATCCAGATTTGAATTATTTTCTACGTCACAGAAGTGGTGCTCCGCTTAGTGGTCAATTCTCCACTTATCAGGGGAATGAGAGGTTGGGCCACCGCCGGCCATTGCCGCTCGAAAGCGCTGGAGACGCTGTAGTACATATGCCAGGCCTGTAAGTGGCGCTGTAGTCTGCCACAAAAGCAGCGAAGAAGACTTCCCTTGCATGGTTGCCATGGTTGCCCTTCTGTTTATTCTCCGCTGTGGCTCTTTTTCTCCCTCCCCGAGGCGAGCGTTTGCTCCCGCTGCTGTAATTCAATGCAATCCCTCCCCGTCGAGGCAAGCACTGTAATTCACTCCGGTCGTCCACCAGCAGATGACAAACACCCACCTCTCCGCCTCTATCAAGGAACGAGGGGACCGTGCGGCAGAGTTTCAGTTAGACCGTCATCCCGGAGCAGCGGAGTTTAGCCGACAGAGCCGACAGGAAGAGTGGAGCACACAGCTCAGGCACAGTTTCAAAATAACACCCTGCGCGTCACGATGGCAGAGAACAGCTCTCAGATTACTTGGGGGCCCGGATTCTTTATGGATTCAAGTTATTAATGTACATAAATTAGTTTCAATTACAAACTGAACACATGAGATCTCCAGCAGTAACAGAGAGTCAGTGAACTGACCTGAGAGTCTCCAGTCTGCAGTCTGGACTCTCCAGAAGATCTCTCAGCAGCTCCACTCCTGAATCCTGCAGATTGTAGTTGAGACTCAGGTTCAGATCTCTCAGATGGGAGGGGTTGGACTTCAGAGCTGAGGCCAGAGCAGAACAGCTGATCTCTGACAAACTGCAGCACTCCAGACTGAATAAAGAAAACATGATGAGGATAAAGATGAGTTTATAATCAGATGTGTTTCTCAACATTGAAATGAATGAGAACTAATAAAATCTGTCTCCTTCAGAAAGTAAACTTTATCATGTCAAACTAATATCACTTCAGATTACCTTTATTCAGACGTTATCGTTTACTAAATATTAAAAACATAGATTTACTTTTTACAAATAAAAGCTATTAAAGTTCCTTTAAGTCAATATTTATGTCTGCAGTTCTTCATTTAGTACGTGAAAATGAAAACATGAATAAAAGGACATTTAAAGTAAATTCAGATTGAACATGGTAAAAAAAAAAAATGTAGATTATAGTGTCCGTCCAAAAAAAAAGATTACTTATATCAGGGATGCTCATTGGTTAGCCTGGGTTAGCTCATCGGTTAGCCTCGGTTAGCTCATTGGTTTCAGTGATGCAAACAGGTATGGTGAAAAAAGAGAGAACTATTCGAAGCAGAAAAAAACAGCGTAATATACCATCTGACAAAGGCCTGCGCTATAATGCTTCAATTAACTGTTCTTTATAATATACTCAGATCAATAGGAGACAGAGATGTTAAGTTATAAATCAAGGGTTTTTATTATTATTTACAGCAGGGGTGGGGAACCTTTTTCCTTTACATTTTTACAACATCCTCCGAGGGTCGTACAAATTATTGAACTCAACCTCTGCTTAAAAAAACTAAAATCACAGCCCATTCATTTCGCCTTTCTTTCATGCTGTGCAAAAAAAAAAGCAACCTCTTAATCCAGATATCTCACCATGACTCGCACATGCACGGTGTGGCATGCATGCACGTGCACGGTGTGGCATGCATGCACGTGCACGGTGTGGCATGACCACCACAACAGAAAGAGATGGACACAAGATGTGTGCAAATGTATTTATTTTCCTACCCATGTGAACATGATTTAAGTGGGGGGCATGCCCCCCCCCCCCCCGGAAGATTTTTTTTTAAATATTGAAGTTGAAAGCATCAATCTGGTGCACTTTGAGAGCAACATCAGGAGATCTATGGATACATCTCTCAACACCCATTTGAAACAGAACTGTAAGCAGATTTTACAAATCACTCCCCTTTTAAACTATTCTTGTTATTTTTAACAACTTTTTTGTTACTGTCATATAGTATTTTATACCTGTTTTTCATTTAGTCTCATTAATAACTATAATGATCATATCAAGGTGTGCCTTAACCTCACTGAGCTGAGGTTATTTGAGCCTCTCAGGAGAGAGCTCTCTTCCACCTGGTTGTAGAAAAGCTCTTTAAATTTGTTAGCATAGCTAGCTAACCAGATGCTAACAACAGATCGCCACTGTGCTTACAACTAAAGACACAGCCACGCAAACACTGCGGCATGTGTACGGCTCCTTATGGGTACAGTACTGCAATATTTGAAGAGCTGGAGCAGCGTTCCGGTGCTCTCCGTCAGCAGTCACACCTCATACTACTCATTTCAGACGAGACATAACCACGTGAAGACACGTTACGCTCGTGTTGTGTTCAAGGAACCTGTCCTTGGCCAGGAAAAACAGGCACTCGCTTGTTTAATTAATTTGCGATCTAGATTGCTACTTCTTTGTTGAAGTTGTCCGTCAGGACGGACGGACAGACCCCCCCCCCCAAAACGAAAACTCTTCGGTTCTCCACGAATTACACAAGTCACCCAAATCAGCGTTAAAAAAGCGGGAGGCGCCGAAAAGCGACTAATTTGCATCACTGTTATAGTGAAAACCACCCTTGCATGATGGGATAGTAGACTAAAAGCTTTAGGAATCCAAACTATAACATATAATCCACATTTGTCACCGGAAGTTGGCTAGAGGGGACGCTGGCGCATTTTTCGCCGCTCTTCTTGCCGACACTTATTCCTTGTGTTTATCACTTCCTGCCATCAAATCTTTTTCGCATACACAGAGAAAAGAGTGTTCTGCTCTGGTTTTGGGTTTCTGCCGTCTCCGTTGCTCAGCTGATTATCTTCGGATGCTGTTTAGCTCCTAGCCTCTGCCGACATGCCATTAGCAAAACGAGCTCACCTATCGTGCTCTGCTATCCGTGGAATCCCCGCTCCGGAATACCCCGACTGGGCTCCTAGGACTCTGCCACGTTCCCAGGACTATCCACGAACCCTCCCTCAGTCCTGCCATCTCAACTGTGCTGTTTTCCATCACCGCAGCTGAGGTTCGAGGTCCGGTTTCTACCAGGCTAATGGTGCTAGCTGCTGGAAGGCTCGCTGTTCTTCCCACATGCCCTACCCCAGAACCTGCGGTCTTCAGACTCTGGTCCCCCGCACCAACCTGCGAAGCTTCGGGGATAGAGCCTTCAGGATGTCAAGCCCCACTCTCTGCGGAGATCCGCAACATCCCCACGCTTGATGCCTTCACAAGGGCCCTCAAGTCCCATCCGTCTGCCAAGGCCTTTGCCCCAAATCTATTTGTTGTTTTGTCTTTTGTTTTTGTTATGTTTGTTTCTACTCCAGAGTCCTGTACTACGAAGCAGGATTTTCTCTCAGCGAGCTAACTTCAGGGAATACTCTGGATGCCCGGTCCTACGACGCTGGTTCTCTTTTTAGCGGGCTAGATCTCCATGGTAACTTATGCTGAGCGGCTAACCAGGGGCCTATACTACGAATCTAGTTCAACATATCCTGGATGTTTTGAGTTATCCGGTTGACTTAATCCAAAACAAAGCCGCTCTCGCTAAACTGTCCTACAACGCTGGCTATCAACTCGTTCGCTCAAGCCAGCCGTGTCCTATCTAGTTAGGTGCGCGTTCACATGAAAGGGGTGGTATCTGGAGCATTCGACCAATCACAAACATGGAGAAGCGTACTGACAGCGCAGCGTCATACTTCCTGAATGAAAAGTCAACTATAATATTAGTCTGGAAACCATTGGTCGATTTTGGTGATTGACACCTCTTTTGAACCGTTAGAGCCAATAGAATCGAAGGGGAGTTCCTAAATCCACTTAAACATTACCATTGAGGAGTGAGAGTGATGCACAGCGAGATGGCACAAAACCGGAAGCTCCGTTACACTATATATGAAAACTACGTTTATGACTTCCGGTTGAGCAGCCATGCTGGTAGCAGACTAACTTAACAGCTCCCCCCAATTGATATCTAAAGCCCCTGTAACTTGGCTCTTACGTTTTTTCAGTTTATTCAATTCATAGTGGGGGCGCAAAAGATGCCTAAAGGCCAACTGAAGCATGCCGTGAACAACAAGCCCCTCGTCGAAGAGAGCGGAGCTAGCGAGAGCGCTAGCTTTAGCCAGCGAGACACCGAAGGACAGCGTGAGGAAGGAAACATGGCAAACCTGGACGTGATTCTTCGAGAATTGAGAGAGTTTCGACAAGAAAGCGGCGAGCAGCTGCGGGACATCAGGGAAGATATAAATAAGACAAACTAAATAATTGATGAAGCTGAAGAGAGATTAGAAAGCGTGGAGGGCGCGGTGTCGGAATTGCTGAAGCTACAGACACACATGGAAGCCAGGCTAACGGACCAGGAGGGCCGATCCAGAAGAGAAAATATTAGGATACACGGTGTCTGTGAAGGGACTGAAGAAAACTCACCCTCTGTAATTTCCTTTGTTGAGACGTTACTGAAAGAGAATCTGGAGCTTCCGCCCTCCTCGGACCTGAAGATAGAAAGAGCCCACCGGGCTTTGGGGACGCAGACGCGGGGACGCAGACGCGCGGCCGAGATCGATAGTGGTCAAATTTGCGAGCCACCGAACCAAGGAGGAGATAATTAAAACGGCATGGCAGAAACGGGGTTTTGTCTACCAAGAGAGAAAAGTTAACCTGGATCGTGACTACTCCCCAGAGGTGCTAAAAAAACGCAAAGAATATGTGGAGGCAAAACGGGTGCTGCGGGAGAAAAAAAATACGATTTCAGACCCCATTCCCAGCCAAGCTGAGAGTCTTTTTCCAAGACGGGACCCGAATCTACGGCACGGCGGAGGAGGCAACCAAGGATATGGCTGGATAAGGGCTTGCCGGTAAAGGTGTTCAAGCCCCCGGAGACGTGGGTGGAGAGGATCAAGCGGCTGAGCTGGAGCACAGTTTCCCGGGGGAGAGAGACGGAGACACCCGCTTCGCGCACAGAATTCAAGGAGAAGCTGGAGGCTTTTAGGAGATCTGAAAGACTTTGAACGAGCAATAGGCACAGATTGTGAGTTATATTACCTCACGGAATGGCATGGGGACTGAATGTCATATTGGTGAGCTCAAATGTAAGTCGTTTTACAATATTTCCTAAAATAACGGACTTGCTAAATACGAAGGAATCGACCAGCATATTTTTTCTTTATCTCTCCTCTTATACTCTGTATTCTAGAGTGGCATTTAAGTTGTTTTGTTAAGCTTGTAATATTGGGGGGTGTAACTGCAATGGATTGCCGCTTACGTCCACCTACAGAGGGCCCTCTACCCCTAGTGGGAGAGAAGGTTTATCCCTCTGAGCCGTCGAAACACCACGGCTCCAACAGCGTCACAGATAGGACCCCAGTTCAGGGAGTCAGCTTTGTGTTATTGTGTTCAATGTTGTGTTTTATGTATCAAAGTGTGTGTTCAGTTAAGGGATGTTGTATGTGTGTGTGTAGCAATAGGGGTAAGGTAGCCTTTGAGATGTCAGAAGTATTGCAACAATGCCAGGTCTGATTAAAGTAGTATCATACAATGTTAATGGCCTTCTCAATCCGATCAAAAGGAGTAAAATCTTGGGTAAAATTAAAAGGGAGAATGTGGGTGTTGTTTTTCTTCAAGAAACACACCTGTCAGAACCAGACCATGCTAAACTTAAGAGAAGGGGTTTCAATCAGGTCTTCTCAGCCTCATATAAATCTGGACCTAGAAGGGGAGTGTCAGTAATGATAGCAGATACGTTTAATTTTGAAGTGCAGTTTGAAATCAAAGATAAGGAGGGGAGGTACGTTATGGTGGGGGGAAGATTGGAGGAGATCGAAGTCACCTTTTTGAATGTGTACGCTCCACCTGGAGCAAACTGGTCCTTCTTTAGGCAAATTTGTTATCTAATGTTAAGTAAAGCCCAGGGCCTCAAGATCTGTGGAGGTGATTTTAATGTCAGATTGAACCCCAGGTTGGACTCTTCCCGGGGTTCCAGTTCCCAAAGTGGCTCACTGTGCAGAAAAATCAACAGTTTAATGGAAGATGCAGGTTTAATAGATGTGTGGAGAGAGTTCCACCCCTCAGTTAAAGATTTTATCTATTTCTCGTCTCCCCACTCTGCATACTCTCGTATTGACTATTTTCTAATGTTTTACAAAGATGTGCATGTGGTTAAATCATGCAGTATAGGAGTAATGGACATGTCAGATCACTGTCCAGTTCAAATGGAAATAGAATAAAAATGTAAAAGGCTTGTTACATCATGGAGATTAAACTCATCCATACTGAACGGGAAGATGAAGCAAAAGATGAAAGAGGAAATAACGGTAACGGGGAAGTCTCTCCCATATTCCTTTGGGATGCATGCAAAGCGGTGCTACGATGGAAAATAATATCGAAAAAAGCTGCAATAAAGAAGAAAAAAACAACAGGAACTAATTAATTTAGAAATCAAATTGAAAAGGCTACGAACGGAGCACAGAGCAACTTTGGACCCAAATCTTAATAAAGAAATGCAACAGCTAAAAACTCAACTAAACAATATCCAATCACGACATAATAAAAAATGTGATGTTTGTAAAACAGAAATATTACGAAGTGGGGGGTAAATCAACCAAATGATTGGCTTATAGATTAAAAAAAAAAACAAGCCGAGAGAACTATATACAAGATTAGAGATCCCCAGGACAAAAATACGATTTGGATGATATCAGCAGCTGCTTTGATGCATACTACAAAAAGTTGTACACTCAGTCAGAATTAAACAATGATGACCAAGCGGAGACTCTGCTTGCGGGACTGGATCTCCCAACGGTGACAGATAGCCAAAATAAGTCTTTAAAGGCAGCAATTACAAGTGAGGAATTGAGTAGGGCTATTTCTGGGCTCAAAATCAACAAAAGCCTTGGGCCAGATGGATACACAGCTGAATGGTACAAGGTGTTCAAAGAGCCTCTCACTCCAATGCTGCTTGGGGCCTTTAATTGGGTGCTCCAGACAGGGGAGACCCACCCCCCCCCCTCCTGGAGAGAAGCGGTAATAACTCTTATCCCCAAGCAGGGAGGAGATGGGTTAGATTGTTCAAATTACCGACCTGTGAGCCTCTTGAACCACGATTACAAGATTTTTGCTTCAATACTAGCTAAAAGACTCGAGAAAATCCTGCCTGAAATCATTCACTTAGACCAGAAAGGCTTCATTAAAAATCGCCAAACTCAGGACAACATCAGGCGTACTCAACACATGGTTCACCAGAGAAACCAGGAGCAAATTGAAGCAGTTATAATGGGACTGGACCATAGACTGTATATATAAATGAACGTAGGGTCCGTGACATCACCCATAGGATTCTGCAGAGTTGCCGAGAAGCCCTTAGTAGGCGAAGTCGGCCACTAACGGCTCGACAGTGACGTCAGAGTTCAACTCCCGCCTGCTCCAAATAAGGGCAAAGAGGCGGAGCCGAGGCGGGACCTGCTG
Organism: Pogonophryne albipinna; assembly: GCA_028583405.1. NCBI lineage: Eukaryota > Metazoa > Chordata > Actinopteri > Perciformes > Artedidraconidae > Pogonophryne > Pogonophryne albipinna. The sequence continues at coordinate 151,443 of JAPTMU010000141.1, read as the reverse complement.
CCTCCGAGCTGAAAGTTCCAGAGCTAGCTGAAGCTACCAAGCTAATCTAACATGCTCCCCATCTGCACACTGCCGTCGCATTTTACCTTTCTAAGGTAAGCGGACATGAAACTATTCCGCAAAACTATAAATAATAATCTAACTTATTGAGTTTTTAGCATAATACTTCAGAATCTTAAAACCCCTTAACATTTGTATGCAATTGTGCTAAATTCAACACTGAAATCAAGCAAATATTAATGTTTGCATGACATTAGTTATTTATATTTTGATATCACTTAATTACACGTTTAATACATTTAAGTCAAGCTAAGGTACATGTGATGGTAGCTAGTTAGTGCTCTTACCTGTGAGGCCTCCTCCAAACAGCATAATAACCAGACTGTATCATTAAAACTAAGTACCAGTTCTAGATCCTTGACTTTAGACAAACAATTCAAGACAAAATGTATTTAAAGACCAATCTTTATTTGAATATGCCTCTTAACCTGAGATATTAGTTATACAGTAATAGTATTGACAATCGAAAAAAACTGAGCAACTCAACAGTCAACTTTATATTTCTTATTGTCCAAAGCATTTATTATTTTCATTTTTCCCCTCTCATATTCAGTGTGGACGGATTGAGACAGCGTGGTGTCCAGAGACCTGCAGAGACTTCAGGGAGAAACCTCCGTGTGATGGACGGATTGAGACAGCGTGGTGTCCAGAGAGCTGCAGAGACTTCAGGGAGAAACCTCCGTGTGATGGACGGATTGAGACAGCGTGGTGTCCAGAGAGCTGCAGAGACTTCAGGGAGAAACCTCTGTATGATGGACGGATTGAGACAGCCTGGTGTCCAGAGAGCTGCAGAGACTTCAGGGAGAAACCTCCGTATGATGGACGGATTGAGACAGTGTGGTGTCCAGAGAGCTGCAGAGACTTCAGGGAGAAACCTCCGTGTGATGGACGGATTGAGACAGCGTGGTGTCCAGAGAGCTGCTGAGACTTCAGGGAGAAACCTCCGTGTGATGGACGGATTGAGACAGCGTGGTGTCCAGAGAGCTGCAGAGACTTCAGGGAGAAACCTCCGTGTGATGGACGGATTGAGACAGCGTGGTGTCCAGAGAGCTGCAGAGACTTCAGGGAGAAACCTCCGTGTGATGGACGGATTGAGACAGCGTGGTGTCCAGAGAGCTGCTGAGACTTCAGGGAGAAACCTCCGTGTGATGGACGTCCTGTCTGTTGGTTTGGAGAGGACTGAGGGTCTTTCCTCAGTGAGGAGGACCAGGCCTGATGGAGGAGCCCATGCTGGGCACAGCTGATACCAGCTGCACAGGCCTAGTCTGTCACGTTATTTGACTAAATGTGTTTACTTATACATTTAATAGGTTTACATTTCAATAAATTGAATTTGTATTTGCACTCCTTTCGTCCATTATTCTTACTGAAAACTCTGCGGTACAAGGCACAGGTGATGTGAAGCTCATAAAGTGAGGCAAATAGAAATAATCAGCTGATGGAGTGTAGATGTGGAAATAGGTGCATTCGATCAGCTGACTGTGTTTTCACAATATAAGTAGTTTCTTAGTGAATGTCCTGTACTGGTCTTAAAATCTCATAGCATCAGCTTTTAATGTTCCTCTTGGATGTTCTTCTGGACCCTCAGAGAAGGAGAACATGTCGTGTCTTTCAGGCATGTCCTTTCCTAACAAAAATGACAGGAAACATAAAACATATTATTGCAGAACAAGTGTGTTATTTATGAAAGCGGTGTGTTTGTGTGTTTAGGGGCTGTAGATATAATTATTTTGTAATTGTAATCAGATTATGAATGAACAGTATGAAGCTCATCAACATTGAAATATATGTTATTATCAAAATAATATGGAACTGTTATCAAAACATAGTGCAACTGTAGAAGCTTGCTCTGTTGTCTCACTGAAAGAATCACTTTTACCACGTTTTTACAGACAATATTGAGAGATAAATAGTAGCAGTTCTCACTATGTGTTAAATAGCTTTGCCTTCAATACATTAAATTAGAAAGCTGACAAAGTCATATTGCTTGTTAACATCTAAATGTAACTTTTTGCATGGAAAAAACCCTCAACTTAACTGATGTGTAGGTGATCTAGTATTTAGTATTGTTTAATGGAATGTATATCAGTGTATTAAAGTCAATACTTCATTTATTTAAACAAATATCTTTCTTGATTCTTTGTACAGTATGAAAAAAAGAGTCTTTGTACCTGAGCTGAAGTTCACTGCTGTGAGGAGTCCAGTTCTGTCTCTCACTCTCTGGTCCAGCCTGTCTGCATCACCTGGACACCTTAAACAAACAGATATATATATGTAAAGTGTACAAACAATATAACTGATTCTCTTCTGTTGAACATGTTGGATTGTGTATTGTCCGAGTCAGGGTCCTTTTTATTTTACTGTAACTTTGGAAGTTGTGTTACCAATGCTTACTGTTTCTTTGATACCCATTTGGTAATGCAATTAATAAAAACAACAAGGTTTGGGTTCGTTCTTCAGATGACTGTGACGTTAACGTGTAAGCTCAATAATGAACTCCAGCTCAACCAACCATATTGTAATATCTAAGTAATCATCTTGAAATATGACATTAATAATTGTAATATACACACATCTTATTGTGAGGTTGATTTCACATACACTACTTCGACATTAGCTTGTCTACATACTTGAGCATAGCCAATTTAAATTAACCTTAGCGATGCATACAGTTCCTACGTATCAAATCAAATCAAATCAAAGTTTATTTATATAGCACATTTCCAGTCAACTTTAGGTTGCGCCAAAGTGCTGTACACGGATACAAAAAAAAGCACACTGCAACAATCGCAGGACAGGTCTAAACAACAAATATGAGGCAGACACACACAGTTAAAATACAGAAACAAAAACCGTCATGCTCTGCTCAAGTTTTAAAGGCCAGAGAGAAAAAGTGCGTCTTCAGGGAGGATTTAAAAGCACCTAGTGTTTGGGCCGACCTCACAGGCAAGGGCAGAGCGTTCCAGAGCCTGGGACCAGCTGCAGCGAAGGCTCGGTGCCCTCTGGTTTTTAACCTGGTTTTCGGCACTACCAGCAGCATTTGGTCTGCGGACCTTAGAGCTCTGGCTGGGGTGTATCGCTGGATGAGCTCAGCTATGTAGGCCGGTGCCAGCCCGTTTAGGGCCTTAAAAACAAATAAAAGGAGTTTAAAATCGATTCTGAACCGCACTGGAAGCCAGTGCAGTGAGGCCAGAATGGGGGTAATATGGTCACGCTTTTTGTGGCCGGTCAGGAGACGTGCAGCTGCGTTCTGCACTAGCTGTAGGCGTTTTATGGATGCCTGATCCATGCCCACATATAAAGCGTTGCAGTAGTCAAGTCGTGATGTCACGAAAGCGTTAATTACCCTTTCCAGGTCTTTAAAAGATAAAAACGACTTGGTCTTAGCCAATAGTCGTATTTTAAAAAAGCAGGTTTTGACTACGCTGCTGACCTGTTTATCGAATTTAAAAGTGCTATTGACGATCACTCCAAGATTCGTTACAGAGGGGAGGATGTTTTTACTCAGGGAGCCAAGAATGTCAACCTGGGAGGCCGGAGGTTGGGGTCCAAAAAAGATGACCTCGGTCTTGCTCTCGTTGAGGGTGAGGAAGTTTAGGCTCAGCCAAGATTTTAATTCAGCCAAGCACTCCATCAATTGCTGTATGGAGTTTGCATTAGCGAGAGGGAGATATATCTGAACATCATCAGCGTAGCAGTGGAAGGGGATGTTGTGCTTGGAGAGAATTGCACCTAGGGGCAGTATATATAATAAAAAGAGGATGGGGCCCAGAATGGAACCTTGGGGAACCCCACAGGTAAGAGGGGTTTTAGCGGAAGAGAAGGCACCTAGCTGCACTGAAAGGCTACGATCTGTTAGGTAGGACCTGAACCATGCCAGAGCAGAGCCTGTGATGCCTGCGGACTGTTTGAGCCGCGACAACAGAATGCTGTGGTCCACGGTGTCGAAAGCCGCTGACAGGTCCAGGTACGTATAATAAAATATCTCTCTAAGTTACAAGGATGACCTTATTTTATAACCTCAAACAGAAGCCGTTTGTTCTACAGTATTATCCCACTTAACGCTTAACACTTGTCTATTTCGTTTTAACCTTTATATATACAGTCTATGATTTTAACTTGGAGGCTACGATTAGCATCGTTAGCACCGATGTAGCTACCACTAGCTTACATGCTAACCCAAGCCTTACCATTAATTACGTAGCTGATTAAAATCATTAACACATAAATAAAGTACTCGAATTTCACTTACCGCAAAACCGCATTCACCGTCTGTTTCAACCGCAGAGCGAGTCACAATAGTCCGATATATAAGCATGAAGAACAAACAAACACGGCCGGCTTCAAGTTGTGTTCCCTGGATGAACTGAGCAGGCAGAGTCCCTGTAGCTTCACGGTGCAGCTAGCAGAGAGAGGAGAAGCTAGCAGCAGCAGTCACTTGACAGAGCCGTCACTCAATGTGACCACGCCCTAATTTATGCAAAAAAATTAAGACCTAATATAAATAAAAGGGTCGTGTTAGAAAACAATTCACTCGCAGATCCATAATCATGAAGGTGGAATCTAACTATATTCATAATAATATGTATTGCAGCCAGGGTGAGGGAATGCTCCGGTTTTGGGCCAAAATTAACATGGGATCACTCCGGTCATTGTACGTACTTCGTCTCACTGGAATATTAACGGTCAGATTGAATACAACATCGACCCGCTCTGTGAGTCTCACACCCCGCTTCTCTCTGGCTGCTCTCTCCCTCTATTCACAGCACTTTTACCCAGCTCTCAAAGACTTATTGCTGGGTGGAAGAGCCATGTGCATCACCCTGGGTCTCTGCTTGTGTGCCTGTGAGTGTGAGACCCTCCTAACAGCAGTGACTCTGCTGCAGACCCGGCGTCATGGGCGGGCCCGCCCATCCAGGATTTGGGCCCGCCCATCCAGGATTTGGGCCCGCTGTTTTAAAGTCTGAATACAACATTTTAATTGTTTTATTATTATGTTGTTGTTATTTGTAGGGCTTTGTCCTAATATTAATTTTTGTTTTAAACTATGTTGAAAGATTAGTTTAATATAATTTTTTAATTTTGCTATGAAATTTTGAATTTAAGGCTTTGCGCGAGACTGGTTTTTCGCTGGGTTGAGTCTTGTTGTTGAGCGAGTCGTGTGGGTTTTTGAGTGAGATGCGGCACAGCTGCCTGTCAGTTTACTCTTGCTAGGTTAGTTTGGCTATTATCATTTATATTTATCTGCAACAATGGATATCAGGAAGTGGTTCATGAAAGGAATATGGCAACTCAGCGCCAGATGCAGGCACATTAGAAGAAATCAGTTACGTTACCAACGAGCTAGCAAGCCCGCCAGGGACAAGGGAGGCTGGCAATCAATTATATTTTGAAGAGAAATTGACTCTCAACCCTAACCCTCTCACAAACTCCGGCTCTGTGCGCAAGCAGACCGCTGCACACGCTCTCTGCCTCGCTCAATATCTCTCTCTCTCTCTCCCTCCACCTCTCCACCCTGTGTGGGCTGCTCAAGTTTGCCTGCGTGCTTGCCCAAGTTGGCACAGCGTTACAAATGTGCCACAATACCAACCAATGGATGTAGCCTATAATAAGACCGTCAACAGCCTTATGGCAACCTAAAACCCCTCTGTTTCCGTAACAACAATTCACGAGCATCTCCCTCACCTCCCCCGTTGACAAATCAGATTTCCCGGGAAATGTAAGTTTCAGGAAGGGCCCGCCCTGGTAAATCAAATGCCCGCCCAGAGACGTATGTCTGCCGCCGGGTCTGCTCTGCTGTACTTATCTTCTTGTACATTTCATGAGTCAAATGTGGACGAAATGGACAGTTTCCTGTCCATATGACCGGCTGTTTATGCAGTCAAATGCACATTTGAATTAAAACAGTTTAATGCACTTTTAACACTCATGTACCCACGATTCAAGCTGCTTTCCTGGGTTACAAAGTGCTGTGAAGCAGCCTGTCCTCTGGGTGCAGTCTGGGTGGGAGAGCCATATGCTGCAAGGAGCTCTCTGTGTGTCTCTGTGTGAGTCTCACACCCCGCTTCTCTCTGGGTGCTCTCTCCCTGTATTCACAGCACTTTTCCCCAGCTTTCAAAGACTTATTGCTGGGTAGAAAAGCCTTGTGCATCACCCTGGATCTCTGCAAAGGTGCCTGTGAGTCTGAGACCCTGCTAACAGCAGTGAACCTGCTGCCAGCATTACAAACATATTAATTGGGCGTTTTAACACTTTTTTCCATGAAAATGATTTTTATTCACTATCATGGGGCTATATAAATCAAATTCCGGGTAATTCGGAGCACAATTGTACCTTTTACTATTTAAATGTATTTGTATAATATATTTTTGGGCTATAAAAGTGACATTTCTGGGTGACTGTCAGTTTATGGAGCTTAGCCCACAATTCCTGGAGGTTCCAGGCCGAATTTGGGAGCTCATAGGCGGCCTGCCATGCGCCCCCACCCGTGGAAAGAAGAAAAAAGTAAAGAAAACGGTCAATTATATCTTAAAATAATAAAAAATGAAGTTTAAAAACATTGTGTGTGCCAACAGAGAAGGGGCTCAAAAAAGCTCAACCCTTCGGCGCTTCGGGCCGAAGCCCCGGACACTTCCACTCCCCCGTTGCAACTTACAACGGAGAGGAGAAACCAGGCCTCCCCTTCTCTGTCAAAAAAATTCATTCAGCATTTTCAAGCTACTGTCTGCACGAAATCGGAAACCCGGTTTTTGAGAGGACTCAGAAAAAAAACGGCCGTCTCACTTCATGGTGGAATGTCTCCGCTCCATGTGTGCTCTGGCTCGGATACAATTGTTGCATGGAGACACCCCAGCATGGTTCTTACCAAACTTTAAGTTTTTGAACTGGTCTCTGGAGGAATGTAAGGGGAGTTGTCAGGGGACTCTACCCGCCTTATGAGACACTATTTTCGGATACATTTTTATCACTTTTAGCCCTTTTTTATGGTTCTCCAAAAAGTGAACTTAGACTTTTTATGAGTCTGGAGGAATGTAAGGAGAGTTGTCAGGGGACTCTACCCGCCTTATGAGACACTATTTTCGGATACTTTTTTCCATTTTCTATGGATCTCCAAAAATTAACTCAGACCTTTTCTGACTCTGAAGGAATGTAAGGGGACTCTACCCGCCTTATGAGACACTATTTTCGGATACATATAATCACTTTCACCCCTTTTCTATAGATCTCCAAAAAGTTAACTCAGACTTGTTCTGACTGTGGAGGAATGCAAGGGGAGTTGACAGGGGACTCTTGCGGGCTCATGATGCACTATTTTCGGATACTTTTTTTCATTTTCAGCCCTTTTCCATGGATGAATTGAAACTTATTTGTTTTACATTTTGGTCAATTTGACCCAGTTCTGGTAATCGCATTGCCTGGAGGATAGGACAGAGAGATGACAGACTCTCTGGCCGCTTCACAAGTCACTATTCTCGGACACTTTCTTTGCTTTACCCCGGTTCTATCACTCTTTCCTCCTTTGACCATAAAACGTGTTTCCTGCTGGGGTACTGCCTGGTTCCGGGGCACCCCAAACCCTCTCATGGTCGGGGCACTATGAATTGATGCATCGGACCCAATGTTGCCATCACCAGCCCCGCGTTGGTGCGGAGGTGGGACCATTTAACCCGGCGGTAACCCAAGTCCTCCCTTGGTCCGTGTACCATGCATTGAAGCATTGGACCCATTGTTGCAATCACCGGTTACGCTAACGCATATAAACAGAGAAACAGAAAATAATTGAAATACAAGTCATTGTGTCTGTTTTAGTAAGGATGTCGTCCGACTCTTCTATCTGGCGTTGAACCAGCACCTTAAGCACAAACATGCAGTGCGGAACTTGGAGGAAAGAGGCATCATTCTTAAAATGGCCAGTGGCAGAATAAATGTTCGGACCAAACCCTGTCCCATCACAGGGTGTTCGTATGCTGGGAAGAAACTGCACCGTCATGTCACTCATGGCCACCCTGAGTTATCCCGAGATGAAGCACATCAGGTCCTGGCAAGGCTGAAGCAGTGTGGCCCTGCAGTTGCTCCATGACCTCCGAGAGACTAATCCCATCATTGGAATGGCTACATCAGTGGATATAGACAATGAGGAGGAATACCCGGTGCACCCTCCACCCTTCTCCCACATACCGAGTGTGACGAAGAGGACTGCAGGCAGGTGATGCTGGAAAATGTGGCATTGAGGGCTCAGAAGGATGCCCTCATTGATGAGGTGAAGACCCTGTGCTCCAGGCTGAAAAAGGGGCTAAAACCCAGGAAGCAGAGTGCCACTGCTGCTGTGCTTGAGGAAGAGGAAGAATGTATACGATTTAAGGGACTGGCAATCTCAAGTACCTCCGGCATAAACACAGTAGCCTCCGGCAGCAATACCCCTCTCAAGACCGTCATGCATTCACCTGAAGCCTCCGGCAGCAATACCCCTCTCAAGACTGTCATGCGGTCCCCAGAAGCCACCGGTAGTGAGACCCCTCTCAAGACCCCGGTCAAGACTCTCATGCGGTCCCAAGAAGCCTCCGGTAGTGAGACCCCTCTCAAGACCCCGGTCAAGACTGTCATGCATTCACCAGAAGCCTCCGGCAGCAATACCCCTCCCAAGACCCCGGTCAAGACTGTCATGCGGTCCCCAGAAGCCTCCAGTAGAGAGACCCCTCTCAAGACCCCGGTCAAGACTGTCATGCGGTCCTCAGAAGCCTCCGGTAGTGAGACCCCTCTCAAGACTGTCATGCATTCACCAGAAGCCTCCGGCAGCAATACCCCTCTCAAGACCCCGGTCAAGACTGTCATGCGGTCCCCAGAAGACTCCGGTAGTGAGACCCCTCTCAAGACTGTCATGTGGTCCCCAGAAGCCTCCGGTAGTGAGACCCCTGTATGCCAGAAGACCCGTGCGTCTGTCTACAATAAGCTGAAAGCTAATCTGGCTAAGGACTGGCCCTCTCCCCCAAATCACTGGTCCACTGGGAAGGGGGAATACCATGCGTGAAATCACGTTGCCTAAAAGCATGGAGACGTACATTCAGACCAGTGGTTGCGTTAGACTTTTTCGTTGTCCGTCATTTTGACGGACAGGATCGTAACATTTCCGTCATAATCCATTATTACCCGTCATTTTATTTTTCATGTTTTAATGATGAGATGAGACATATTTCATATTTATGTTTGGGTACTGAGCAGCAAATGCTCATTCATTCTTTTTTTTTAATGATTCATACAGAACTTTTAAGGGCATGGAGAAAAAAAAAGATGAACAGAGACACCGACCGTGTGGTCACTTTTCATGTCAACACGAACTTGAATGATTAATTTTTCCTGCACTGACAGCAGAGCATAGGGGAGCAGAGGCTGCTAAAAACACAGCGACCTAAACAGGCAAATATGAACAATGCCATAGTTTTAAATGAGACAATTACAATCAAAATATGAACAAAACATTTACAAGAACAACTCACTTGACCTGCTGTAGCCTGAACGCTGATTTCTGCATCGTCGTGCACCCTCGGACAAATCCGTTACTCATCTTAGCTTTTCTACAGGTGTCGCAGAACATTTTGCCATCTTCCCTCCTCAGCCACTTAAACTCTTGCTCCCACTGAACCCGGTACTCCCGCTTCAACTCCTTGCCACTTGCTTGCCCCTCTGCCGCTGGCTGAACGTTGTCAGTTTTAGTCTTACTGGCTTGTCCTTCATCCTCCACCGCATCAATCCCTCTTTTTTCACCTCGTTTATCCACACCATCACAATTACTGGGCTTATTAAAAAAGCTTCGGACGATCAGCTGCCGTGACATTTTGCGATTGCTAAAGCCGGTTAAACAACGAGGTAATCAACGAGGTCAAAAACAAGACTAGACAATAGCTACTTAATATGCACACACTCGCCACCAACTGGACAGGGGTGTACAGTAGATCGCCCTCAGTCTACCTGGCCACTAAGGATGTAATATAATGTGGGCCGCTGGTGGACATTTTGGCGCTGTTCCGAGTTGTGTTCTCATCTGTCAAAATGACGGACTGCTTTCAGATTTTTCCGTCATTGTTAGAAAAAATCCGTCATTGACGGAAAATATTCGGTTAACGCGACCTCTGATTCAGACATACAGGGATCATTGTGAGGGTGTCGCACCAACAGTAAAACGGAAAGAAAATTGTCTGTCCAAGGTCAGCCAGATAAAGAACTTCCTCGTATTAATGGCCCATGGTGTTAACAGGCTGTCAGACTGGCTGTTCCTAAAAGACACAAAGAGGGTCCGTGGCTGGAGCGAGTATATTTCAAAGTCGGGCCGGGCAGTCACAACATCGCTGTTGTTCATGAAGAATGTGAACCATTTCCTGAGGTACTTGTCTGAGTCAAAGCTCCGGGGGTGCAGGCTCACCCAGTCTGATATGACTCACATCATCAGAGAGATGACAGCCAAAATGAACGACTTGAAAAAGTCCTTCACTGTCCACCAGTTTAAGGTGAACAGGAACAAGCTGGATCGTCTGCCGAGCCAGACGGAGCTTCTCGCCGCCATGGCGGCCGCTGAGAAGCGCATCCCTGATTTACTTGACCTGATGGCTAGCAATCCGACCTCAATCACCCAGTACCTGCTATATGGCTATCTAACCCTCCATTGGAGCCTCCTGTATGGCCATCGTCCGGGTGTGAACGAAAACATGACCAACACTGAGGTCTTTGAGGCGGACAGAAGGGGCACTGCTGAGAGCTACATCATCCACGTGCAGGATCACAAGACTGCCAAGACATTTGGCGAAGCACAGCTGGTGCTTACAGTAAAGGAGTTTAGCTGGGTCATGTGGTGGATGGGGATAAAAGAGGGCTTGTTGGGTCCTCAGAATGAATTATTCCTTTCCACAACGGGGAAGCATGCCTCCAAGAACCTGAACGCTCACTTGAAGAGGGCTTGGGCTGATGCTGGGCTAGAAACAGCCGTCACCTTCACAATCCTGCGAACTGCCCTGGCTGACAATATCAAGCATCACCAAGATCCAGAAAGCAGGTCGATTCTGGCCAGGTTTATGTGTCACGACGTAAGCACTGCAGACCGGTTCTAGGCGAATACGCCTGGAATAAAGGAGGGATTGAAAATCCGCTCCATGTTCAGGGCGGCAGCAGCTGCAGCAGCATCATCAGAAGGAGGTCTACCGCCGTCAGATACCTCCGAAGAGGGCTCAGGGGCTGAGAGCAGCGATACCTCTTCTTCAGGACCGGTTGATACTCCTGAGGAGGGGGCAGGGGTTGTGGACTCAACCTGTTTTCCCCGGTGCACCGTACAAGTTAGACGGTTAATATGGTCCCCGGGCCCCCGCTAATCATGTTTTTATTATGTATACTGTGTATACTGTTTTTGTAAAAATCATGTGATAATTAAATAAATAATAAAACATTAATATAACCTTGAAGGTTCCCAGGGGCAGATACAGTGCCAGGTATCAGACTATTTAAACAATGTTTACCCAGGATTCAGACACCTTCCCTGGCTTGTAAAATGTGGTGATGCGCCCTGGAGGTATCAGACTATCTTAAACAACTTTTCCCCGCCTTTCAAACAGTTATTCCTGGGTTTTAGCCTGTCATTTTTCACGATATCATTTAACATTGACCCTCTCCTGGAAATGCACAGAATATGTGCATTTCCAGGAGAGGGTCAATGTTAAATTATATATTAAATTATATATAATTATATATTATATTATATATTATGTCCGGCTATTTTACAAACGTTGCGTTGGCAGAGTAATCGGGGGGTTTAGCCGTAGCGGTCCTCTGCCAGCATATTACGCTGGAAGCGGGCTCCCGTTTCTCGAGCAGTGCTGCTACTTTTGGTTAGTACACGAGGTGCAGCATTTTGAATCAGCTGAAGCCACTTGACTGACTTCTTGGTACACCCTGATAATAAGGAGTTACAATAATAATCCAGCCTTGAAGTAACAAATGCATGGACTAGTTTCTCTGCCTCGTTTTGAGGCAAGATATGCCTGATTTTTGCAATGTTACGTAGATGGAAGTAGGCGGTCCTTGAAATTGATTTTATGTGGGCGTTAAAGGATAAATCCTGATCAAATATAACACCAAGATTCCTTACAGTCTCACTGGAGGCCAAATTAATGCCATCCATAGTTAGTATATTTTTAGATCATTTGTTTCGTAGATTCTTCGGGCCAAGTACAATAACTTCAGTTTTGGTCGTGTTTAACATCAAAAAATTTAAAGTCATCCACGTTTTTAAGTCCTTAAGGCAGTCTTGAATTTTATTTAGATGATTAATTTCATCAGGCTTGATTGATAAATATAGTTGAGTATCATCCGCATAACAATGAAAGTTTACAGAATGATTCCGTATAATAGTGCCTAACGGAAGCATATATAATGTGAACAAAATAGGTCCGAGCACTGAGCCCTGTGGCACTCCATGGCTAACTTTGGTTTGCGTGGAAGATTCATCATTGACACGTACAAACTGAGAGCGTTCAGATAGATAGGACCTAAACCAGCCTAAAGCAGTTCCCTGTATGCCAACTAAGTGCTCTAGTCTTTGCAATAAGATATCATGATCGATAGTATCAAATGCAGCACTGAGATCGAGCAAAACAAGAATAGAGACAAGTCCCTTGTCAGAGGCTATTAGAATGTCATTTGTGACTTTAACCAGAGCTGTCTCTGTGCTATGATGTGTTCTAAAGCCAGACTGAAAATCTTCAAATAAATCATTGTTTTTTTAAGTAATCACACAGCTGTTTTGCGACTGCTTTCTCAAGAATTTTTGAGAGGAACGGAAGATTAGAAATAGATCTATAATTGGCTAAAACCTCTGGATCGAGGTTGTGCTTTTTAAGAAGCGGTTTTATCACTGCTACTTTGAATGATTGTGGAACATAGCCTGATAATAAAGACATATTCATAATATTTAATAAAGAAGTGCTAATTAATGGAAAAACTTCCTTCAACAGCTTAGTTGGAATTGGGTCTAACATACACGTTGATGGTTTAGAAGAGAGAATCATTGAATTTAATTGTTCAAGGTTTATGGCTGAAAAGCATTCTAGTTTACTATCTAGTGTAATATTAGAACTTACGTTTCCGGGAGCTGTTGATAACACTATACTGGTCAAAGGCAAGAGGTCATTCATTTTGTTTCTAAGAGTAACAATTTTATGGTTAAAAAAGCACATAAAATCATTGCTACTGAGTGCTATGGGAATAGAAGGCTCAATCGAGCTGTGGCTCTCTGTCAGCCTGGCTACAGTGCTGAAAAGAAATCTTGCATTGTTCTTATTCTCATCTATTAATGAAGAGAAGTAGGCTGCTCTCGCTTTACGCAGTGCTTTCTTATATTCATTGAGAGTAATATGCCAAATTAAACAAGATTCTTCAAGTTTAGTGGAACGCCATATCCTTTCAAGTTGTCTCGACTTTTGCTTTATTTTGCGGGTTTCGGCATTATGTCATTGATCTATGTTGTTTTATTTTCTTCTTTTTCAAAGGAGCAACAGAGTCTAATTTTATTCGCAGCGCATCTGTAGCACTATCAACAACATGATCAATTTGGGGTGGTGTACATTTTGTATAAGTTTCCTCCCCTACATGCAGACATGCTATCGAGTTAAGTATTGGTGGGATCTCTTCCTTAAATGTGGCTATAGCACTAACAGATAGGTTTCTGCTGCAGGAGCTTTTGACTAATGCTTTGTACCCTAGTAACAGTACTTCAAAAGTTACTAAGAAATGGTCGGATAAAGCAGGATTGTGCGGTTCGACTAATAGTTGCTCAATTTCAATACCATAAGTCAGAACAAGGTCGAGAGTGTGATTATAGCAGTGGGTTGGTTTATTTACACTCTGACAGAAACCAACAGAATCTAATATAGAGTTAAATGCAACAGTAAGGCTATTTTTATCATCGTCAACATGAATATTAAAGTCACCTACGATAATGACTTTATCTGTTTTAAGAACCAAAGTTGATAAGAATTCTGAATAAGGACCTGGTGCACGGTACACTGTAACAAATAAGATTGGCTGCAAAGTTTTCCAGGTCGGATGCGTAAGACTAAAAACGAGGCTTTCAAAGGAGGTATAATTTAATTTTGGTTTAGTATTGATAAGTAAACTTGAGTCAAAGATTGCTGCAACTCCACCTCCTCGGCCCACGCCTCGGGCAATATGAGTATTGATATGGCTGGGTGGAGTGGCCTCATTTATGCTGACATATTCTTCATGTCTCTACCAAGTTTCAGTGAGACAGCATATATCAATATTATAATCTGATATTAAATCATTTACCAATATTGCTTTAGATGCTAGAGATCTTATGTTTAAGAGACCACATTTAATCTTCCTGTTTTGTTGCACTGTAGTAGTTGTTACATTTACTTTTATTAGGTTATTATGTATGACACCTCTATTAGGTTTTACCTTAAATTGTCCTTGGGCAGACACACACACCGCTAATATTGGGTATTTTATTGGGTTCGGGATTCCTATGGATGACTGCCTAGGAGAGAGCGCAGAGAAGCTTGTAAGACTGCGACTCCGCCTCCTGGTCTCAACTCCAGTTTGGCATGGATTAAGTCCACAAAGCCCTGAAATGTTTGCCGAAATGAGATTTGCACCTTCCAAAGTAGGATGAATGCCGTCTCTCTTAATCAGACCAGGTTTTCCCCAGAAGGCTGTCCAATTATTTACGAAGCCCACATTGTTTGCTGGGCACCACCAAGACAACCAGCGCTGAAATGATGACATGCGGCTATACATGTCATCATTGATCAGATTGGGGAGGGGACCAGAGAAGATTACGGTGTCCGACATTGTTTTAGCATAACTACACACCGACTCCACATTAAGTTTGGTGCATTCTGATTGGCGTAAACGAACATCATTACCACCGACGTGAATAACAATCCTACTGTATTTACGTTTATTTTTAGCCAGCAGTTTAAGATGCGCCTCAACGTCGCCCGCTCTGGCCCCCGGAATGCATGTGACTGTGGAGGCTTCGGTCTCTAAATTCACGTGTATCATAATAGAGCTACCAATAACCAGAGTTGGCTTCACAGCGGGTGTCTCGCTGAGTGGGGAATATCTGTTAGATACGTGAACGGGTTGGTGGGGACCTGCGGGTTTCGCGTTATGCCCCTTCTGAACAGTCACCCAGTCTCCCTGCTGCTCGGGAGTTGCCGGGGGACGGCTAAGAGGAGCTACCTTTTGCTGGTCCGCACCGGCTAACATGGGCTTTACTGTAGCTGAGTTACTTTCTAAGATGCGGAGCCGGGCTTCTATGGCTATGATTCCCGCATCCAACCTAACAACTATACTACATTTAACACATGTATCGGTACCAGTAAAGGAGGAAGGGAAGTAACCAAACATGAGACAGTTAGAGCAGGAAATAGCACCCGAGGGTGGGGAAAGAGCCATGGCTAGCTATCAAGCTAAAGTAGCTACCGTTAGCAAACCCGAAAAGAGTGTAGGCAACTGTGGAGTTACAGTCGCTAAGAGAAGGACAGTTGTGAGTGTTTAAGCTGTAGTAACGTGTGATTACAACGTCAGGCAGTTGCCGTGATCAAGAGTTTTAAAACGATCGATTAAGTTAAGATAATAAGCTATCAGCAACAGAACAGGCACACGGGATACCCGGAGATGACAACAACAACCGGAAGTTACAACATGCTTAAAACTCTCTTCCAGACATTTAAAAACACTTTTCCCGACCATTTAAACATTATTTCTGGCTTGTAAAGTGCAGTGATGAGCCCTGGTAGTATCAGACTATTTAAAGGGTTACCAGGAGCATGAGAATATCCTCCACAGAAGGGGTGGTGGTGCCGTGAATAAGGCCGAATATGGATGCCGATGGGCGGACGGTAAAGCACCGCAAAATCCACCCCCCTTTTAGGGTTACCAGGGGCATGAGGTTCTGTAGGGTGTGATCGTCTGGGTTTAGTCCGTGGGGGAGTGCTTAAGTCCGGGGGCCCGGGGACTCACGGTGTGCAAGGTTATGGAGGTGTCCATGTCACGGACACATGCTGGAGGTCATTAGTCCGTCCTTTGGGGGTCTTGGAGGGGCCACAGAGAGGTGATTTCCCCGGTCTCTGTCCTGGATGTGTGAAATTTCAGGGACACATGCTGGAAATAGAGGTAAAATTAGGTCTGTCACTTTGGGTAACCGCACCACTGTCGGACGTCTCCCGTGAGTGGACGTCCATTGTCTCTAAATAGGGGTAGAAACAATAGTATGAAGCTGCAGCGTCAGAGGCTGTCGGAGGCTGCACTCCCACGACCGCACTCCCACGACCCTAGTTATTTTGCAACATCGCCGTACTTACCATAGACTGTATATATAAAGTAACATATTATATCTTATATTATTAATATATATATAATTCTGATGAAACGTTATTTCAGCGTCAATAAATGAGTGTTAATCCCAGTGTGTTTAGTGTACAACATCACATGTCATTTCACCTTCAATTCACGATTTTCAAAACGTTAGCCACATTGCTAATCCTAACCGGAAATGAAGAACTTTCAGAATAAAAGTGTTAAGTTAATAGTTAGTGTGAACTTCCGGGTTTTTCAGAATAAAACTGTTTTAAATTAAAACCCTGTATTTCATTTAAATTACGTCATATCAACATTGAAACATTGAGGTTTTGGGGTATAGGTTTGGGAGGGAGGAAGGAAGATTAGGTAAAAAGGTAGGGAGTGGTTAGGGTTAGGATGGGGGGAAGGGAAGGGTTAGATTGAAGGGAGGGAAGAGAACTGCTACCCGGGAGCTACTCGCTAGGTGACAGTGTCACGAAAAACTAGGGTCGTGAGAGTTCGGTCGTGAGAGTGCAGCCTCCGACAGCCTCCGACGCTGCAGCTTCATGCTACTCGGTAGAAACATGTTTTTTTCTGCTGTAAAGATGGGCATTTTAACATGGGGGTCTATGGAAATTGCTCCTTTCTGCAGTCATCGCCTATCGGCCAATACATGAACTGCAGTGTGTGGCACTTCCGTATTGGCGCCCCGGCTCTTCCCCAGAGTTTGCCGCTTGGACTGCACGCAGAAAAAGCGTTCGACTCAGTTAAATGGTCATTTCTGTACAAAACTCTGCACAAATTTCAGTTTAATAAAAATTTCATACAGACAATCAAGGCTCTGTATAACAAACCAACGGCGAGAATACAAATAAATGGCTCCCTTTCAGGACCCATCGAATTGGAGCGTGGTTGCCGCCAGGGATGCCCTATAAGCCCCCTCCTGTTTGCGCTCTTTATAGAGCCTCTGAGCCAAATGATAAGGCAAAATGACCAAATACATGGAGTCTCGTTGGCAGGAGAAAACAAAATAGCGATGTTCGCGGACGACATCCTTGTCTATATGACGCGTCCGGCCCATTCTCTTCCTGTTTTGCTGCAAACACTGTCAGAGTTTGGAGCAGTATCAGGTTACAAATTGAATTCTCGTAAATCCCAGCTCTTAACACTTAAGTACAGGACCAGCCAGCAATTCAGAGACAAATATGCCATTAGGGAGGTCGACAGTCTGAAATACCTGGGTGTGCAGATTCCAAGGGATCTAACAAACCTAACCTCCGAAAATTATGACCCATTGCTTTCTAACATTAGGAAAGATCTAGCTCGGTGGGGCCTGCTGCCTTTTCTGGGCTTGATCCAACGTGTTGAAATAATTCAAATGAATACTCTCCCGAGGCTGCTCTATTTGTTCCAGTCACTGCCAGTGGATATCCCAGATAAAACATTTATAGAATGGGACAAGTGGATTTCGAGATTCCTATGGCAGAGAAAGAAACCAAGAGTTCGGTACAAAACCCTACAGGTTCCCAGAGACAAGGGGGGGGCTAGCCCTCCCCTGTCTTAAAACATGCTACCAAGCAGCTCAAATTAAACCTTTGATAAATATATGCAATCCCGCCTATTCAGCAATATGGAAAACAATTGTGTGTCAATACTCAACCAAGGTCCCACTACAGGCAGTCATTGGTGACAGTGAATTGAGACACCACCTGGGGGAACAACCCAACACATGTCTAGATCTGTCACAGAAAATTTGGTTTAGAGTAGCTAAGATGTTTGGGACCGTGGAACCTTACTCACTGATCAGTTGGGTGGCCTGGGATCCAGGTTTGATTCCAAACAAGCTTGATGCAAATTTAAAAAAATGGCAGGCTCAGGGCCTGAATATTTATTTGGATTTATTTGAAAGAAACACACTTAAAAGCTTCCAAAATCTAAGGGATCAATACGGCTTGGCCAGCCAGGACCTCTTCCGATCTTTGCAGCTCAGACATCATGTGAACAAACCGATTAGTAAAGAGGATATGTTAAAATCACTATCTGGAACTGGTATATTAAGTGTCTTTATTTCGGAATACAGAGCTGACCAAGGTCACAAGACAATTTCTAAGTTGTATAAGGGCCTCCGGGAGCTAAGTGGGGCGAACACGTCCTACGTAAAGGAAAAGTGGGAAAGTGAAGGAAACTTTGTCTTATCAATAGAAGAGTGGGAAAACTTAATTGAAAGGCAATGGAAATCAACCAACTCACTAACATGGAGAGAGTTTAACTGGAAAAATCTGGTCAGATACTTTATAACACCAGTGCAGTCAAGGAGGGGGCAGATGGTGTGCTGGAGAGGCTGTGGATCTGTGAGGGCCAATCACCATCATGTGTTTTGGGAATGCCCTGGGATGGTTCACTATTGGGACTCAATAAGAGATGGAATGGAAAGAGTTTTACAAATTGAGATTGATCTCTGCTTTCAAGTACTGTACCTGGGTAAGATGCCACAACAGATTCTTGGCTTCTCAACAATGTACATGTTTAAAATAATGCTAGTCGCCAGTAAAAAAAGCCATAACGAAAACATGGTTAAGCCAAGTTCCACCTACTCTAGCAGACTGGTTTAATGTGATGCACGACATTTTTGTTATGGAAAAATTAACATTTGCTCTAAGACTCAAGACACATTTGACGAGTGTTGGAAGGGATGGATCGAGTTTGATCAGACTTCAGCTAAAAACTCTATTTGTAATGTAAACCCCTGGTTCTCTGCTACACACAATTGTTTCGTTTTTTTGTTTGTGTCTGTCTTTTCATGTTCGTTTGTTTGTATGCGTGATTCAAATTATTTGCTTTGTATTATTTCAAAAAAATGTAAGATGGTCTGTAACTGTTTATTTTTTTGTGCAAATACAAAATAAATATAAAATAAAAATAAAAAGAAGCAAACTACGTTCATTGCCATAAATATGAAGATGGATTATCAGTAATAATTTCAAAGTGACACAGAGACATTGGGTTAACCTTCAGCAGCGTTTTTTATGCGTTTTAATGCCATTGAACACAACTTTTGATCAGAAAACAGCAAAGGTAAGACATATTTGCCGTTTTGGCTCCGTAAAGTGAAGTTGTGTGTCGTCTTTGCTGGTCTTCGCTGCCGGGAGGTTTGGTCTCTCAGTATATATATATACTTATACCATTGGAATCTGTGGAATCTCAGCTTTCATATGATATCTAGTTTGTGCAGATCCGATGAAGTATATAATATTTTGTGAGTTATGTGCTAAGTGGGTTAGCACTCTTTCGCTTAGTGCAAATTCAGAGGCTCGGCGTTAGACTTGTGTTTGTTTCGGTAGACTTGTGTTTGTTTCGGTAGACTTGTGTTTTGTTTCGGTAACCTGGCCAGGTTAAGTGGGTGTGACACATTAATAGTTTGTTAAATGTTAAAAAGCCATGAGACAGTTTTGTGCAATATTGTTGTGTTTGCCCCCAGAGGTTAAAGGACATTTACTATTTTATGAATCCAAGTTATTAATTTACATAAATAAAGTTGAATAACTAATGAAACATGAGAGTCAGTGAACTGACCTGAGAGTCTCCAGTCTGCAGTCTGGACTCTCCAGAAGATCTCTCAGCAGCTTCACTCCTGAATCCTGCAGATCGTTGAGACTCAGGTCCAGATCTCTCAGATGGGAGGGGTTGGACTTCAGAGCTGAGGCCAGAGCAGACCAGCTGATCTCGGACAAACTGCACCACCTCAGTCTGAATAAAGAAAACATGATGTAAGTTTAGAAAACAACGTTCCTGTTTGAAATAACTCCAGGTTTAATAATCTGTTCAGAGTTAAACAGGGTTTTAATGTCAGTGATGAAGCAGAAACAATCCATTGATGATCTGGAACTTTAACTTTGATCAGATCTTTATAACAGAGTATATACAGGAATCCTGAAGTCAAATGTAATACCTTTTAAGACCTTTTTTAAGACCCTTTCCATACATTTTAACCTCTTAAGCCCCAAGCCTGTTTTTCAGGTTTCAGGCTCGAAAATGACATGGCCAAAACAAAGGACTATAACTTAACTTCTAAAAAGGGTTATATGAATAATTTATTTTATCAAAGCAAGGTCACATCTGTGAGTTGGATGTAGAAGTGTCAGAATCAATAAAGATGTTTCAGTGTCAGAGTAAATCGAGATGGAACATAGTCAAAAAGTGTAAATTCTTGTCTCCGCCCAAATAAAACCCATTACTTACAGTGAAAACCACCCTTGAATGATGGGTTAGTAGCCTCAAAGATTTAGGAATACAAAGTATAACATATAATAAGTACCCTGTATCAAGATTGAAGCAAAACAAGTGAAAATTGACCTTTTTAGAGAGATTTAGCAAAAAAAAGTCCAAGCGGACTAAGCTTTGGGCACATTTGGGTACATTTGGTTCCATCAGTGCCATTTAACCTTTTTCAGGTACCAGACTGTAAAAATCATTGTATAAAATTTAATTATTATAGTGTGTGTGTGTGTGTGTGTGTGTGTGTGGGGAGTGTGTGGGAAGTTCCCTCTTTGCATGAGATGCACGTTACTTGCACAATAAAAATTAGGAAACATAGGAAACATTTGACTCCAACTGGAGCATATTTATTTAAAAAAAATTAGCAACACACTATACAAGCATTTTTTGGGCAAAAAAAACCCAAAACTTTATACAGACCCTGAATGTTACAGTATTACTCCAGTAAGTCATGCCCTGCCCTGTAACAGTTCTTTTTGGTAGTGAAGCACAGAGGGACCTGACACTTCCTACAGTACACAGGTGTCTTCACCCTTCTGTTGCCAGCATCAGAGCACCTCCTGCAGTACCTCCTGACCTTGGTGGCATCTTCCCCATAATACTCGGGCATGCATGTGAGCGGTGGGGGGGTTGGTTGGTGGGCGGGTGTTGCTGCTGCAGGGACTCCAGAAAACTCAACCAGTTCTTTAGCAAGCTGCTCCCTGAAGGACTTCTGTGTGAGTGGCTTTGCCCCGGTGGGGTCACCCCTCCTCTTGTGCAGCTCCTTGTGGAGAAGGAAGCTGTTCACCACGGAAATGTCCATAAAATGGTAAAAAAATGTCTTTCATCGTTTTGTGATGAACGCTGTAGTATCCAATCAAAGCGTCGGACACATCCACACCGCCCATGCTTCGGTTGTAGTCCACCACAGCGTCAGGAACGGGAACATTCTTGGTTTGCCACACACCACGCTCTTTCACGTTCCGCCTGACAGTCTTTCCACTGAAGGCCATGTGGACGGTGGAGCACATGGACACTTCACGGCTGTCCATCCACTTTACAAACAGGAGCTTGCTTCTCCTTATCCAACGCAGATCTCCCCTTTCAGCCTTTTTCGGAAGGTCGTTCAACACAGTCTGTGGAAAACCAACTTGATTTCTTCGAATGGTCGCACAACAGCCAATGTTTTTTGTTGACAAATCCCCAAATAGGGCAGGGCTGGTGTAAAAATTGTCCACAAAGAGTGTGTAGCCCGCACCGAGCACAGGGAAAGGCAGGAGATCAATCACGGAGGAGTAGCTGAGTCCCTGGCCTTGGATGAACTCACTCTTCCCCGCATACACAAAGAAATTCCACGTGTATGCTGTTGAGGAATCCGCCAGCACAAACAGTTTGAATCCCCACTTTGTTGGCTTGTCCTTCATGTACTGCTTCATGCTGCTGCGGGCCTTGGAAGCGACCATCCTTTCATCAATGGAAATGTTTTGATATGGCTGGAAATGTGCTTTGCAGGCAGCAGTGATTTCAGTGTACAGGGGCTTGACCTTGAAAAGTCTGTCGTACTCTGCAGTGCTTCTTTTGCGATCATTTTCCTCGTCTTCTTCAGGGTTGCTCATGTGCAACGACCAAAGGATGCATTCGAAGCGATTCCGGGACATTTTATCAGCTGGGAAGCTGAAGTTATATGGCCATGCAGTAGTCTGTTCGCTGGTGCACGTGAACTAGGTCTGAGGAAATGATAATTCCCAGGAAAATAAAAAACTCTTCCTGAATCAGCACTTTCCAAACCATCTTCTTCCCTGCCTGCAATCTCTTCAGGGTGTTTGCGTTTGTAATTAGTGTATTAATCACAGTATTGCCAAAAAATAGTCTGAAGACGGAGAGGGGAGACCATAATGCTGTGGTGTCAAACGTAGGCCCTGGGATCCTGGCTGGCATGAACCTCAATGGCTCTGGACATATGTCATTCTCCTCTCTGCTGTGCCACCTGGGTTCTTCCTCTGTCGTTCTGGTAGAGGCTGACCCACCTCGGCCACGCTTCCTGGGTGCTACAGCTTTTTTTGATGCTTTTCCCTTTCCTTTTCTTTTGCACGGCGGCTCGAATGGTGCATCTTCATCAGAAGATGCAGGAGCTGAGTTACTACTGGTGGCGTCGTATCTTAGGTGTGGCTGGCTCTGAATGACGTCGTAGCTTGGACGCAGACGTTGATGGCTGTGATCCAGAAGCCATTTCATCATCGCCTTCCTCACTGTGAAAACAAATGTGGAAAAAACAAATAGATTAATTCTCTGGCTTGTACTTTCAAAAATGTAACTCAAATCAGAAATAATTTCTCTACAACAACAGCAGAACATGCTTGAGAACATTGAGTGTGTGAAATAACATTATATCACTCAAAATGTATACCGTGTAAATTAGGGCGGTGGTGGCGAAGTCGATAGGGACTTGGCTTGGCAACTGGAAGGTCACCAGTTCAAGTCCCGGCAAGACCAAGTGCTACCGAGGTGTCCCTGAGCAAGGCACCGTTCCCCACACTGCTCCTAACACTAGGATGGGTCAAATGCAGAGAAACAATTTCCCCACGGGGATTAATAAAAGTCCTTATCTTATCTAATTATGTGAGACATATATATGTGTGTATATATATATACACATACATATGTATATATATATGTCTCACATAATTAGATAAGATGGACTTTTCTTAATCCCCGTGGGGATATATGTATATGTATATATATATATATATATATATATATATATATATATATATATATATATATATATATGTGTGAATATATATATATATATATATATATATGTATGTATGTGTGAATATATATATATATATATATATATATGTATATATATATATATATATATATATATATATATATAATATAAGTAATAATTGTAAGTCGCTTTGGATAAAAGCGTCAGCTAAATGAAATGTAATACCGTGTTAAATTAAACATGTCTTGTTTATTTCAACAACAAGAACAAGAAACGGCATCCATCTTCTTTGTTTGTTGTTGAGTGTGTGAAAGAACATTATATCACAAGATGGATGCCGTCGTGTTATTGTCACGTGTGTGAAATTACTATAGATGAATACACTCTGACACCAAATGAATAACAAAAAGATAAACAGATGAATACACTCTGACACCAAAGGAATAACAAAAAGATAAACAGATGAATACACTCTTACACCAAATGAATAACAAAAAGATAAACAGATGAATACTCTTACACCAAATGAATAACAAAAAGATAAACAGATGAATACTCTCTTACACCAAATGAATAACAAAAAGATAAACAGATGAATACTCTCTTACACCAAATGAATAAGTAATAGATACAAACCGAGAGATTACATACCTTTCCAGTGACGGAGGTTCATAATCAGAGTCATTACTGTCCCCTTTATGCGTGACGAGATCTCTATCTTCCGACGGAGAGTCCTGAAATACGATGTCCAATGCCTCCTCGACGGACAAAAAAAGTCATCTTTCTGGCTGCCGAAGAAAACAAATCCAGTTGTTTCGCTGATCGATCTGCCGTTCTCTGCTCTCCTGTCGTCGCGGGACATGCTATGCTATAGTATGCTGCGTAACAAGAGTGGGGTGTGCGTAAACCAGCTATACTGCCTGTATTTATACTGATCATAATACCATTGTTGAGGGATATTACAATAGAAAAATACTGTGCAATTTTCCAAACTCAGATTGGTTTCTCATACATTATCTCTGTTTCGTATGAGTTTTCACTCCCTGTGCTAAACGGCTCGATGGAGTTCCTGCCCCCACCCTCCTGTGCGTCCAGTGTGCTCCGATTGGTCAGCTCTGCCACTCTGTTCTGATTAGTCAACCACCAGAGAGGCTCTGCCCCTGTTGACATCTGCCGTAAAGTGGTTTAGCGGGTACTTAGCAACACTAGATTTGAGAATCGATAGATAGATAGAGAGTTATATAGATAAATAGATAGCTTACATATAGCATACAATGGCGTATGGAGCATACAATTTCGAACCTCCGTTCGATCCTAGAATAGACCAAATCGCGAGTCTTGCCTCGCCGTTCACTAGAGCAGACCAAACAGTGTCATTGTGGTACGTTTTTATCTAGTATATGTCTTACATTTCAGATGTCATCAGATGTACCTACAACTGTTGTTATTCGGGTGCCGTTGTGGAAACTGCGCTTTGATGCCAAGTGACGGAGAACGTGTGCTGCAATAGCATAAGAAAGGTAGCCTAGCTTAGTTACATTATGTCGGCAGCTAGCTGAAAACACCAACAGTAGCACACATATACCAAGATATACAGCATACATATTTTTCAAGTCAATAGACTATTATATGCACTTTTATTACTTCCTTAGTAATTGAATGTTTATTTTGTAAACCTTTCCCATAGTTGGTTGGTTTTTTGGGGGGAAACGGGAGAAACGGCTGACAATCATTTCCTCCTTGGGGGGCCTGTCAAATTGAGTTGACAGGTCCTCTGGGACGTGGATTCGTTTCAGCTCGTCCACAAAGGGTGTAGGGTCCAGAAAGACTTTGTGAAACACAAGCCTCGTCAGCTCATCCACATAGACTGAAAAAGAAAGCATTGTATAAATAATTTGTTATTGTTATTCACTTTTTGTATTTAATGTAATACTTTTATTGTTCATTGTATCTTTAATCATTTGAAATGTAAGTTCTGTTAATAATAATAAAAATAAAAACAAATATTTCACAACTTACTGTATGTAGGGTCGTTCTTAACAGGCTTGACTGTACACTCTCCCCTCTTTGATTTTGGATAAGCCAATTTGAAGACAAGTTTTCCTGCAGCAGTTGTCGCTTGGTCACGCCCAGCATTCTCTTTGTGATGCATTGCTGCTAGACACAACCTATAGAATAGCAAAATAAAATGAGACTTTGTGTTATGACAGAATAAAACCCTCATGCCACTAAACAGTGACTGTGTTATAAGATGCTACAGAATAAAGTATACAGTGTATTACCGGCACAACATTCCAATGAAGGGGAAAACCACATTTTTTGGGGTAAAACGCAGAATTAAGTTGTGGAAGGACTCCAGGGATGAGGTCTGGTAGTGATGGCTTAGCTTTAGCACATCTTTGAGAACTCTCTTGTTGGTGAGTATCGTTTCAACTCTGGCGAGTGTTATTGAGCCTTGAGTAAAATGACAAAGACATTAGGTAAATCACCAGCACATTAGAACATTACAATAATTTGCCATAACAACAATGTTATATTTACATTCTATATTGTTGATCTTATGAAGGAAGTGAAATATTGAACTTACCACCTTTTAGGTAAGGTTTATTTGCATCGCTTGCGGCTCCTACAGGATGTGTGCACTTGGGGAACAGGGGGTCATCATGCACGTGAACGTTTTGTAGGTGGTTGACCAGTGACGTCCACCTGGCCACCTTCTCCGGCCCCGAGGTTGTGCTCGTCGCACTCCAGTACACATGGTTTTTTATGCTGCGCAGCCACCCCTTCAACTTCGTGTCACAGTCCTTGTTCTGTGTAAGTTTCAGAAGTTTCTTGGACAAACCTGATAAAAAAAAAGCACATGCACAAGTTAATATTCAAGCCATAATGTGGAAATGACGTGCTGTGATGGACTAGGCTTAGCAAGAACATCTTACAATTGCAATATTATACAGTTAGTCGGCTACGTTCGGTCATTCATTGTAGCTGGCATGAAAACAATGTTTTTCATAACATCTCTAGGTTAGAGCTTCTAGCTTAGCTTATTAATGGTAGCTCGGTAGAATACACGAACGGCAACTGTAATTACTGACCGTACGGTTAAATCACCCGGAGTATACTGTCTATGAGTATTTCGTGTGTGTTTGCAGACATTCTCCTGCTATGAGATACATGTAAGGCCATGTGCTAACATCGGTGTTGAGGTCTGGGAATGCTCGTTAGCCCTCGTGTTTACCTCGGTAGCATAGCATTAGCATAGCATATCATTTACACAGTCGTGGTAGATACATTGTTTGTTTTAAACAGAATAAATACACAAACCACAATGAATACTTACAGGTTGTGTACCCGAATCTCCCGCTGGTCCAAACAAAGTAGGAACAGCATCGTCCTCCAATATCAGCTTTGCAAGTCCGAAGCTAAACATTGTTAAGTTTTTAAAGCTTTGGTCCGTGAAATGCCGCGCACACACAACAGTACCGGCTGGTAAATCAGCTGGAACAGTGTTAAAAAGGAATGTCAACCACTGACTTCGTCGTGGTTCTGCCTTCGGTACTGCAAACATTGTGGATTTCTCCACACAAGACAGGCAACAGACCCTCCGCGACATGACTGGATAGAGCTTTGAAAAGAAGCAGGTTTTACGACACTTAATATGGTCGGCTGGCAGAGGAAGTGACGTCACGCGGGGCAGGAAGTAAACAATGGAAACTGAGAAATCTCCAACGAGGCTTTTGGGGGAGGTCTTTTCTGTGTTAGAGTTGTACTCCCTACAGGGTGTACTTTGAGGGGTTTTGACTTTGCAGACTGTTTACATGCATGGACATCTTCATAACACACAAGGAGACGGGTAATAACCGGAAAAGCATGACATGGGACCTTTAAGAGGTTAAGACCTCATCGCCACTTCAAGTTCTAACATTGGCGACACACTTTACCTCACATTTACTATATACAGTATTGATTGTAAGATAGCACAACTAAACCGTTTATGATAACTCCTTATCATAATTCAGATAGAACAAAGCACAAGAGTATGAATTTTGTGACCAACCCAATGCAAGGTTTATTAGAAAAATAAACCAGTATTTGACCAATAAACAAAACAATTGACAAAATGTTGTACTATGAAAATATACATTAAACTGCCTCAGCGGGGTAATGCCATGTAGGAGCTCACAAATACCCATCATGGCATGTGCCTCAATTCATTTGCTTTGCTGTCCCACTCTTTTTCGGTTTGTTCCAGCTCAATGCGTTTCTCTTTGTGCCTCCTCCTGAGGGTGTTGGACTTTGTTAGCAGTTGAGCCATTAAAGATCCAGCTTTTCCCTCAGCCTGCTCAGCAAGTTGATCAGCATCTTTCTGAAGGACGGCGCACACTTCTTTTAGGATCTTCCTTTTCTTCAACTGCTCTTCTCTTGAGGCTGTGTGGCACTCTGTCTCTTCTTCTGTTGTTGATCCAGGTAAATCCTGTACCTTGATCTTGCGAAGGCTGCAGAAGCCAGGAGCTCCTTGGTGAGTGGCACCTTTAGAATGCCCCCACAGACACTAACCTGGTCGCAGATCAACCTTTGTGCCTCCAGGGATTCTTCAAGGAGGTTGACAGTTTCAACCTCCTTGTTGACCGAGAACCCCCTTTCAACCGTGGCTTGACCATGGGACAGAAGTAGAAGGCTCTGGCAGAATCTCCGCAGCTCAGGGTATGTGCTGAGAGCTTCGTGCAGGAAAACATCGAGCCGCTGCTTAAATGGCTGGAAGGAGAGGAAGCCTTCACCTCTACCCTCAACAGACAGAAATCTTTCAAATTGCTGGACGATCACATCACCTACAACATTGACAGAGAAAATGAAAGAAGTAATTATTCATATGTCATTATATTTCATTCCACAGTCATCTGCGTCATCATTCGTTTGAGAGATACATAGCTCGCAGCATCTGTACACATAAAAAGCACAGTGTATTGTAGATTTCCTAAAACAAATTTAAACAAGAATGCGTAATAATTAAATCCACACAAGCTTCTATTGTCCCTAAACAATACTTGTTCCTACCAGCTGAAACTCCTCCTGCCAACTGCTTGTCCTCCAGGAATCTTTGGACTACACTCTTCATCTTTCCGATGCACCACTCTGGATCCCTGCTCATGTTTGTGGGATCCAAACATGCAATGTGCCTGACGACTGGAAATTTGAGGGGGCTTTTCTCCTGCACTTTCTTGACCATTGCAGCCAGGCCCTTCATGCACTCTTTCCTGAACGTGAGCACAGAAAGCTCACCTACTCTGCTCCCTGGTTTGCTCTGAAGTGCCTGACAAATAATACATAGACTGTAAATTGTGCAGAATGGATGATTTACAAATGTCCCTTCATTAGCATAATAAAATGGTAAAAAGGTCAATTTATCATATTACACCGGCTGGATCAGTGTACAGGTAGAGCAAAGACATAGTAGGCCCATAACTGTATAAATCTATACATATACAGTATATCTCTGAAAATATATGAAAATTACCTTGATGACAGATTCAGCACCAAGGCCTATGTCAGCATTCATCGGGGAGACCCAGTTCTTCTCATCAGCTGCATCGACTTTGGTGAGCTTCAGGGGGGTGATGGCCTCTAGGAGCTCCCTCTTCACAAACCGTCTCAGTAGACTCTACCATATTATAAAGAAATAACAAGAAATCAATGACGGAACCATTAGTGTGGATTAATCAAATTCAGTTTAATTACTGTTATTATTACCTACAGTAACTCAGCCAAGTCTTTAGCTAAGAAGGGCATCACTGGCTCATCAGTTTGAAATTTTAACAGGAAGGGGCTGAAGGTCCTGGATATCGCAAAGAAGAACTGCAGCTTGGCTATGATGAGTGGATCCCCTTGTGCTGCCGCAATGGTGTCATAAGAGGCTGTGGCAGGGTTTGGGATCTTCTTGTTCTTGACACCATCCACGTACTTCTGTAGCATCGGCCAAATTTCAACCGCTCTCTCTGCCACACGGACATTTTCAACCCATCTGTGGCCGCAGAATGGTAGTGGGAAGCAGGAGGACCCTGTCAGACTGGTGAAGTCCTCTCTCCTCGCAGGAACGTTGTGGAAGAGGTAGTGCATTGCTCTCAGGAGCCTTTCAAGCTGCCACATCGTAAAACCGGCCTTTACTGCGTTGTGGAGGGTGTGAAGGCCACAGCTTCCAACAAGGACAAGCTGAGCACCTCCATAGAGCTCTGCGTGCTCTTTCTGTAGAAGATTCACCAATTTGAAGTTGACGTTGGGTCCATCCATGCTGACAGACATAAGCTGCCTCATCTTCAGTTGTGCACCACATTCCTGTGAATTAACAGTAATAAATTAATGACAACAATCCTTCAAAGTGTATTCTTGAAATACAGGGTCATTCAGATGCACGGTAAGGTGCAACTATAGGTTTGTCACTCATAACATTTAAATTAGTCATTTATTTGGTGTTCAAATTTCATGAAGCAAGATTGCAATATTAACTTACATTTTATAATTGAAACAAATTACTGGTGGTATCTCCGTTCTCTCCTCCCACTGTGAATCGCGAGAAAGTTTCAGGGCGACAGAGACACAGAGCGTTCCCGTAACCATAGTAACTCACTCTCACCAGAGGGAGAGACGCTGTGCTGCTGCTGACCAGAGCCGTATAATATAATCTATCTATTCTATCTATACGGCGCTGCTGCTGACTGAGATTACTCTGAGCAGCATGCTAAATTACCATATAATAGATCTTTATGTATATTTCTCGCATTTCCCCGGGTAATAACTTTTGTCGTAAAAATGTGTCGCTAGTCGCATCTTAAATAATACTCGCCAATTGCCTAAGAGCGTCTGAAAAGATGCCAAATCTACCGAAAATAGCCATGTGTGCCACAAAAGATTCAGTCAAAGCACATAATTCATAATAAATGTTTTGAAAATAAAAAAAGACCTGGGATTGAAGAAAAAAGACCCGTGGCTATAGCCCAGGCAGGCCCTAAACACGAAATGCAAGTAGACTAGAGATACACTTACTTTAATGTGATGCAACAAGTCCTCGGCTCTTCCGTGTCCCAAAAATTGCGACCCAAGATACCTGGCCCGGACACAGCCATCATCCCAATAACGAATGTGGACGTCCATCTGTTTTTTCTTGGTGGCTTGATTAAGGCTCTCGTCAAACATCAGCACAAACGGCCCAGCCTTGTTGATGCTATTAACGAGCTGTTCTTTAAAGTAAGGGGCCAAGCCGAATCGGACTATGTACCCTGTTTTGTCTTTTCCACAGGCGAACTTCTTGGCTATTTCCGAATCTGGGAACATAGCTTGGAAAAGATCGGAAATCCCTTCATTGGAATTGATGGATTGGTGTTTAATTACGGTGTTGAGGCACCACAGAACCTATGCCCGCAGCGTTGGAGTGGCGCCCAGCATCACTCGGAGGTCAGCAGTAACGTTAGATGAACCTGTAGCTGTAGTAGCTTCAGCGATGATGGGTAGGGGCGGTGATGTTGCGCAGAAATGCACGATTGAGACCTGCTGTTTACGTCCCACAGCGGCTTTGTGACTAGCACTTAGCATGTGGGACCGGACAGCTTTAATCCCCATCGAGGCAACACTAATCGCCTTCCGACACACGCAGCAGTAGGCCTCACGGTTATTCCCAGAAACGGGCCTCAGCCATGGTTCGAACTCCATATCCTCCAACCATTTGGATGCAAACTTACATTTCCCCATGTTGTAACCGGCGTAAACGGACCTTCGCGCTATCAAGCAGCAGTCATCAGTGAGCGTGCAATGTCCTGTTCAGATGACGTCAAATCCAACGGGATGAAAAAAAAAAAAAACTACACAGAATCACACTACACACCTACGCAATGATTAAATTCAGGCAAACTTTAGAATATAATTTATGTACTTATTGCAAACAAGCTACAAAATGTAATACCTTGGAAAATGCCGTTTAATACTTTTTAAAAGCCTTATTTTTCGCTAAATTGATTTATCAACTTTTAATACTTTTTAAGACTAAACTAGTGTTAATTTCGTCGTCAACGACCTTTTTTTCCATGACGAAAACGAGACGATGACGAGACGGCACCGACAGCAGTAAACAATAACTGTAACGAAATCATCATGCAATATCGTTGACGAAAAGTGACAAGACGAAAATGTAGTTTACTAAATAAAAACTATGCCAAAATCTCTCTTTTACTTTCGTTGACGAAAAATGAGGAGACGAAATATTATCAAAGATAATGTTACATCTCTGATAGTCAGTTTTTCCCCAGCAGTTCCATTTCCGGTGCTGCGGCAGGGCAGCAGCTGTGTGTCTGTGCTGCGCGCGGCGGTAGATTTGAATTACACCGGGCAGCGGCACACTGTGAACTGTCAGGAAGACTCGGGTCTAACTCATGGTCTAACTCATGGTCTAACTCGTGGTCTCTAACTAACCTTATTTAACAGAAAATGAAATGGCAACAACAGGGCTTGGGAGCAGTGGTCGCACTCGCGTTAACCGAATACCCCCTCGTCAGCGCGAGTGAGTGATAAATTGTGCACTCGACGGATAATAATGGATTATGACGTACATTTTACGATCCTGTCCGTCAAAATGACTGACAACGAAAAAGTCTAAAGCCACCACTGCTTGGGAGAAAGAAACGATGTGATATTTGGGCCCATTTTCGCTACAATGAGGCGGAGAAAAAAACGAATGCATTGTTTTATCAGAAAGGAAGCAATGTGGCCATAACACAGGTAAAAACACCACAAACCTGACCAGATACTCTCTGCATTCTTAATCATTCAACCTGTTTTTCATCAAATAAGGACAAGATATAATCTTATTGTGAAATACGTTTGACTAAAATGACAAATGATTGGTTTTGGCTAGTTTGACTGAAATGTTCTATATAATCTGATGACTAAAAAAGACTCAACAGTTTTCATTGACCAAAAGTAGACTAAAATAATTAGTTTTCTTTGACTAAAATAAGACTAAAATGCTCAGACTTTTAGTCGACTAAAACTTGACTAAATAAAAACAGGATGAAGGTGACTAAATATGACTAAAACTAAAAAGGAAATTTAACACAGGACTAAGACTAAAACTAAATTAAAAAATAGCTGACGAAATTAACACTAGCGGACACCCTGTATCAACTCCTTCATCTCCCTCGCAGCTCATCAGTACTGACAGCATCTCCACTGACTCATGGAGCACAGAGCGAGTCTGTGGAAGCTCAAACACTCTCCCTCACACATTCACCTTGTCTTTGTAGAGTTCAGAAAATCATAAACACAAACGGATCCATATGAAGTTCAGTCAGTGAACTGACCTGAGAGCCTCCAGTCTGCAGTTTGGACTCTTTAGTCCAGAACTCAGCAGCTCCACTCCTGAATCCTCCAGAGCGTTCTGACTCAGGTCCAGATCTCTCAGATGGGAGGGGTCAGACTTCAGAGCTGAGGCCACGACTTCACATTCAGCCTTTGAGAGTCCGCAGTCAGTAAGTCTATAACAACACAAATATTACAACATGTGTTTAAAAGAGGGAACATTATATTAACCTCAAAGACTTCATGAAATAATATTTGACATGCAGTATGTTCTGAATTACATTTGCTGATGCCATTTTATATTATATCTAATAATATTAAATGATTATTATAACGGAGTTTAATGTGTGCGTTAATGTCTGATCACATGTCTGTGTTGGCTACCTTCTGCTGTCAGAGGCTGTTGCTAGATTGCTTCTCTGAGCATCTGAACATGTATTTTGAACACAAACACAAATAACAAACCACTAAGGTTTCAACCATCAGCAAGATGTTCTCAGTATATCAGCATTAAGACATAACTCTGGTATTAGTGGGAAATTATCTAGATCTTATTTTAAACTCTAATACATTGTAATAAAAACCTCTGTGTTTAATGATAAAGAAACTACCAGAAAGTAATAACTGATAACTGTAAGTCGTGCAGTGTGGTGAGATCACATGCTGAGAAACCTCTAGAGTCCTTCATGTGTTTGACATGTCGCCTCCATCACTCAAAGGAGTATGAAGAGAGAAAAACTGTTCAATTGAACTATTATCATAAATAAATAGAAGAACAGCGTTGGTTTTAATTTGCTCTCAGTATTTAAACAGCAGAAATGTTATAGTGTTTATTTGAATAATTAAACTTCTGATCCACATCAGTTTATAAAGTTAATCACATCTGGACTCACTTGGCCTTCCTGCAGTTCCTCACAGCTGGAATCAGTCTTAGTTTCCCCCCCTGTGATGTTTTGTACTGACTCAGGTCCAACTCATCCAGAACCTCCTCTGACATCTGCAGCATGTCTGCCAGAGCAGAGCAGTGGATCATAGAGTGTATCTTCTTTGATCTGTTCTCTGACTTCAGGAACTCTGTGATCTCCTGATGTACTGAGTGGTCCTTCATCTCTGTCAGACAGTGGAGGATGTTGATGCTCCTGTCAGGAGAGATGTTATCACTTCTAAACTTCTTCAGGTTGCTGATGGCTCTCTGGATGGTTTCTGGACGGTTGTCTGTGCGACCCAGCAGGCCTCCTAACAGTCTCTGGTTGGACTCCAGAGAGAGGCCGTGGAGGAAGCGGACAAACAGGTCCAGGTGGCCATTTTCACTTCTGAAGGATTTCTTCATGACTCCTTTTAAAAAGACATCCAGGGATGGGTACTCCTGATCTCTGCTGTTACTGTTCTCATAGGGCCAGTCTCTCTTCAGGAAGTCCTTCAGTACTGCTGTGTCTCTGTTGGTGTAACAGTGCAACATGTAGACTGCAGCCAGAAACTCCTGAACGCTCAGATGAACAAAGCAGTAGACTGTTTTCTGGAAGATCACACTCTCTCTTTTGAAGATCTCTGTACAAAGTCCTGAGTGCACCAAGGCCTCGGTGACACCAAGACCACAGCGCTGCAGGTCTTTTTGGTAGAACATGATGTTTCTTTTCTTCAGTTGTTCAAACGCCAGCCTCCCCAGCTTCAGAAGAAGCTCCCTGTCAGCCTCCGTCAGCTGCTGTGGACTCGTCTCATGTCCCTCTTCATACTTCTGCTTCTTCCTCTGTGTCTGGACCAGCAGGAAGTGTGAGTACATGTCAGTGAGGGTCTGGGGCAGCTCTCCTCTCTGGTCTGTAGTCAACATGTGGTCCAGAACTGCAGCAGTGATCCAGCAGAAGACTGGGATCACACACATGATGTGGAGGCTCCTGGAGCTCTTGATGTGAGAGATGATTCTGCTGGACAGGTCTTCATCACTCGATCTCCTCCTGAAGTACTCCTCCTTCTGGGCGTCAGTGAAGCCTCGTACCTCTGTTACCCTGTCCACACACCCAGGAGGGATCTGATTGGCCGCTGCAGGTCTGGAAGTTATCCAGACGAGAGCCGAGGGAAGCAGCTTCCCCCTGATGAGGTTTGTCAGCAGCACGTTCACTGAGGACTGCTGAGAGACATCAGACACAACCTCATTGTTTCTGAGGTCCAGAGAAAGTCTGCTTTCATCCAGGCCGTCAAAGATGAACAGCACTTTACAGACAGCCAGCTGCTCTGCTGTGACCTTCTGTAAGGTTGGATGGAAAACATGGAGCAGCCTGAGAAGACTGTACTGCTCACCTTTGATCAGGTTCAGCTCCCTGAAGGAGAGCGGGATCACCAGACTGACATCTTGGTTTCCCAAACCCTCGGCCCAGTCCAGAGTGAACTTCTGCACTGAGAAGGTTTTTCCAACTCCAGCGACTCCGTTGGTCAGGACCGCTCTGATGTGAGTCTGCTGGTCAGGTGAGGCTTTAAAGATGTCCTGGCACTTGATTGGAGTGTCATGGAGGGGCTTCTTCTTGGAAGCTGTCTCTAGCTGCCTCACCTCATTTCGGGTATTAACCTCTTCACTCTGGCCTTGTGTGATGTAGAGCTCAGTGTAGATCCTGTTGAGGAGGGTTTCACTTTCATCAGTTCCTTCAGTCACACGTTCATATCTCCTCCTCAGACTGAGCCTATGTTCATCTAAAACCTCCTGCAGACCACTATCTGCTGAGAGAGAAGGAAACAGGAGAGAATAAGAAAAATGCTTTTGAGAAAATCTTATTATAACAAAAGAAAGAGACAATTTAAAAAGTTAAAACAGCTTACTGTCTTTGCCAGTGGTTCCCAAACGGTGTGCCGCGGCACACTGGTGTGCCGTGAGGCAAGTCCGGGTGTGCCATGGGATTTTGTGACAACCATACGTTATTATTGCAATATACAACTACACAAAAATAATTATTTTTTAATTGACTACATCAGTACTTTGTAGGTTTATATGTACGTAATCTGCGCGAGTTGTGCGTCCACATCTCCACGTGCAGTGCTGCATAAACATGGCTGAGTCAGCGATAACTCTCGAGGGGTGGAGGTATGCCCATTATTTTGAGTTCGTCCGAAGAATAGACAGGAATGTGACGGTGAGGTGCAAACTGTGTCCAGGCCAGAAGCTGTTATCCACTGCTGGAAATACCACGTCAAGCCTCAACAAGCACCTGCAACGAACACATGCTTTTTTGTTTACATCACGTAGTCTGTTCTTCTTCTCTGTCTTCCGGTTGTTGCCTGTTTTGAATGACAAATACACACTACCGCCGCCTGCTGGCAAGGAAAGTTATTGCCACTCACGCATGCGCAGTTCGTACGTGCTCGGCGAGTAAAGTAACGAGTTACTTTATGTAGATAGTAACGAAGTAGTGTAATATATGACTTTTTTTTTTTTTAAAGTAATATGTAATATATTACTTTTTTTTAGTAACGACCCCATCTCTGGAGTTGGCGTTCTCTACTCTGATTTACATGAAGAACAACAGGAGGTCACGGCTCTCTGTTGAACAGGACTTGCGAGTGGCCCTCTCCTCAGTGCCACCAAGGATTAAAACATTCTGCGCGCCCCGACAGGCACATGTATCTCACTAATTTGTAAGTCGGCAAAATATTTACAATAGCACATGTTTCAATGCTGATTGCTGAAATGTTACATTTATAATTTGTAGTTCAGGACCATGGACAATGCAGCTTCCTTGCATTGACAGTTTCTGTGCTGAATTTCTGCTGAGTTTCCTTTGCCTCATTTTTAATTGTGTGACCTGTCTGGTTTAAATGAGTGTGTTGCTGCTTTGATGAAGCCTAATTTGATAAAGTTTCAAATTAATTTCTGAAATATTAATAATATAGTAATATAGTTGTCTTTGTCACATTTTATTTGGCATTAGTAAATAATTATGCACATTTACAGATATTTTACATGATATGAGTGATAACACGTGTTATAAGGGCTATTTTGCACAATAGGTGTGCCTTGAGATTTTTACTTGTTCTTTGGTGCCTTGGGCACAACAAGTTTGGGAACCAGTGGTCTATGCACTACAACAGTATACCTAATCAAAAATAAATAAATCAGGAAGGATCCTAGCCACCAGATATCTTTACTATCTTCTGTAGAAGTATTTGCAGGGCTAACGTTCCCCTTTAGATCTGTCCAGTGTTTCTACAACGGAAATCACTGCTGTCTGTTTTAAAACACTTAAACAACGCCTGGAAGAAGATCAGAGGACACTGTGAGCCAATGAGCGTTCATACAAGAGTAGAGACCCAGCGCCCCGACGGCCTAAAGACGCTGCATGAGTTCGGCCTCTTACCTCGTACAGAGCTGGTCTGACTGGCTGTCTGCAGGCCAGCTCTGGTTCTGGATCTCTTTCCACACTGGGGACAGGAGGGGTCTCCTGATGGAGGTCGCTGCTCCCGGTATGAGGTGATGCACTGTCTGCAGAACCAGTGTCCACAGCTGGTAGAGACTGGATCCTTCAGGACGTCCTGACACAGAGCACAGCTGGACGGCTGCTGCTCCACAGGAACACCACTCTTCCTCTTCCTTCTGTGGAGATGAACACATCCTTTAGAGGAGATGATTCTCACCAAAGGTTCAACAAGGGGGCAAATTCTAGTTCGATTTTAGAAAAAAGGTCTATATCTGTATAGGGCTGCACGATTTTGTGAACAAATCTAAATGCGATTTTTCTGAAAAAAATTGCGATTGCGATTCGAATTGCGATATTTGTTTTTAAGCTACCCAACGGAAGTTTATTGTAAAATGCGGCCATATCTCCGGCTAGGAAGGTCGTATCAACGTGCTCCCGTCTCTAGCACCCCCGCAGCCCGAGCTACGAGTGAAATAACTAAACTTACATGAAACTTCCGTTCGGTTGCTTTAAAGTCAAGCTTCAGTTTAAGATTCACCCTGTAATAGAAACATGTGATGGAGCATTACTAACCTGACTCGGATGCTTTGTTTCACCAAATCATCTAGGAAAGCTCCATTGGAAGCCATTTGGAAAGGGGAGGCACTTTCAAAAATACTTGGCAGGTGATTGGATCAATCTGTCTATCACCTTCTATCATGGGCTATTTCAGAGAGCATTGCCACATGATACAATCAAACTATTATCTGCTCTAATTCTAATGAAAGGATGTGAACTTAAAAGATATGGAATAACAAATGTATTTGGAACAACATATTTATTTATGTTTTTTTTTCAACAGCTGCCATTTTGTTTCTCTCAACAAGTCTTAGACACAACTTTAAATTCACACAAATTCACAAAAATTGAACAATTTCAATAGGAAAATAAAATAGGACCTTTCTGCAAACAAAGTTATTCAAGTATGGCTCAGGAGCAGCATCTAAATATTGCACATACTGCAATGAATGTAAGTAAAGTGATAATACAAATGTAATTAAAATTGAAATAGATAAAGTGCAGAACAAATAAAATTGTGATTGCCACTTCCCTGATATCTCTACTTCTCAAAACTAATTTTTACAGATTTTTTGTCAAGAAAACCAGCATGTCAACCTTTGCTGGTTTCAGACATGAACGCTGACATGTGACCACGTTGCCTCCAGCACTGAACACTCTTTCTGATGGGGAACTCGTTGCTGGGATACACAAGAATTTGCTAACCAGCTTGCTCAGCATGGGAAAGTTAACACGGTGTACCTTCCACCAGGCCAGGGGATCTTCCTCTCCATCGATGGTGGTAGTCATTAGGTAGGTGTTCACCTCAGCTTCTATGGCACTCTCCAACTGCACAGCGGTTGAAGCAGGGCCAGGGGGCACAGCAGTGCTGCTCTTAAAGAAGCTGCCCAATGACCGCTTTGCCTTCTTCGAAGTGGATGGCTCTGCCTCTCCTGCACTCGGAAGCACGGTGTCTGTGGTGCTGGCTTGAACCCTCTTCTCCTGCAAAACACAGATGAGCGTAGAGATGAGAACTGTTAAGTTTTGAATCAATGTAATTCTGAGCAATTGGGCATTTTATGTAAACATTAAAAAAATTGACAATCAATTAAATCAAAATACAATATCATTGCATGTGGCATCTTGTGTTCACTAAACTGCACATAAATACAAGTTACCTTTCGTGCCACCTGTTCCATTTCGATCTTCACTCTTGCTTTGATGTCTGGGACTTTCTCTGCGCTCATGTAGTCTGTCTTGAATCTTGGATCAATAAACGAAGTGATGTCCAGAAGCTCCTGTGTGTAGAATTATTAGAGAATAGTTAACTCAAAGAATCTACATTGTATGCCTCCAAGCTTATCAATTCCTTTCATCAATGCAGGCATGTTTTTCTAATAGCAAAACAATGATCTCAGAGACAATAAAACAGTTGAAACCTTATCAATTCCCATCCCTACCTGTGTGGCTGGGTCGCTGTATTTATTCTCCATGTAGCCAAGGACCAGTGACTTTATTTTCTTGGTAAGGGCCGTGTCCTCGTCCTTTGCAGCCAGAGTTGATGTTTTCAGGAGATGCAGGACTGGCTTCAGGTACGATACGCTTACATAAGCTTCACCAGAGAGGGCATCTGTGAACTCCTGGAGAGGACGCAGGGCATTGTTGATGGATTCAAGGACTTCTATGTCCTGCCAACTGGGGACCAGGTGGCGCGTCTTCCTGTCTTCAGAGAGAACCTGAGACAAGGCCTTTCTCTGCTCCAACACCCTCCCGATCATTTTCTGCCTTGAGCCCCATCTTGTTGGACACTCTGTGATCAACGAGTGCTCCGGCAGATGCAACTCTCGCTGGGCCTCACTCAGTGCGGCCTTCTTTTTCAAACTGTGCGAGAAATGGCAAACCAAAGACCTACAAAGTCCTGTTGCCCGATTTATACGGTCTTTCACGGTCTTCTCTTTCAGAGCATTTTCTGAAAAATAAAATCATGAATTAATTAATAAATGAATGGTTTGGATAATTTTCGGTCATACTCATACAAATGTGTGTGAAAATACAGTAAGAAAAAAATCTAACATATCAAAAACCATTTCACACAATAAAACTGAAACAATTTTAAGACCGAAAAAAGGAATATGCTGAAGCCAAGGCTTATTTTTGCCTATCCTTTACTGTACAATACAATCTAAAACAAAACCCAGAAAATCTCAAAGAAAGAAAGAAAAAAAAGACAAACCAAGCATTCATGCTAAATTATAATACTGTATTATTTTACTCTTTGAGACTTTTCTAAATTTGAACAGAGAATTACACAATTTCAAATCATCACTAAGATGATTCCATATTTTTACTCCCAAAACTGAAACACAACAAGAATTAACATGTATTCTTGCTTTACATGCTTTACAAACACATAGGCCTAAACCTCTTAAATTATAATGTCCTTCTATTAATTTAAACATATTTAGAATACAAACAGGCAGGCTTTTGCTCCCAACACGAAAAACTATTTCTAAAGTTTTACTATAAAATATATCAGCACATTTTAAGGCGCAAGACTTTATGAAATAATGGATTGGTTCAATCAAAACATTATTTGAGTAAGGTACAGTATTGCATTTTTCCAATAGAAAATGTAATAACAATAATTATGGAACTGAGAGAGGTGAGAGAGGGAGACCCACTTACCAATCGCAAGATGCAGCCTGTGTCCAAAGCACTGAAGCCTTGTCCAGTGATTCAGTTCCACAGCTTTTACAACATTGGATCCGTTATCAGTGGTGATGCACGTCTGATCCTCTTCCTTCAGACCCCAGTTGGACAAGGACTCTCTTAGTCCATGCGCAATATTCTCTCCCGTGTGGTCAGCAGGAAAGTATACAGTTTGCAGGCAATGACTCTTCAACTCAAAGTCGTCATTTATGAAGTGCACGGTGAGACTGAGATACGGCTCGGTCGTTCTGCTCGACCACAGATCGGTTATTGTCGCATAGTACTCGACATTTTTCAGCTCTGTCTCAAGTTTATTCCTACATTGAGTGTACATTTCTGGGATGGCCACTTGACTAAAGTACGTGCGGGAGGGAATAGCATATCTTTTATGCAGCGTTCGGATGAGTTTTTTAAACCCTTCGTTGCTCACAGTGTTAATTGAAACCATGTCTTTAGCGAGG
This sequence comes from Pogonophryne albipinna, assembly GCA_028583405.1. Lineage (NCBI taxonomy): Eukaryota > Metazoa > Chordata > Actinopteri > Perciformes > Artedidraconidae > Pogonophryne > Pogonophryne albipinna. The sequence continues at coordinate 110,602 of JAPTMU010000141.1, read as the reverse complement.
TAGTGCGTTATCGAATTAGTTATCTCACGGTGCCTTCGTGAGCCCTTTTCATACGGCGTAACGGCCGCAAATGACTCTGAAACAGTAGCTTGCTTTGCGCTAGACTGGGCTACGGGACGAAACACTGCATTTCTGGCTGTGCACTCGTCATATACCTGCCTGTGGTGCCTTTTCAAGTGCTGATAAAGGTTTGTTGTGTTGCCTCGGGATGTAGCGACTTTTCCCTGACATGTCGTGCAAAAAACCTGCTTTTGTCCCACATCTGTGGTCCTAAACCCGAAATATGTCCAGACCACTGAAGTGCTGCTTTTTTTCGGGACTAAATTATCCAACGTTTCTTCTGGCGCGGCTGCAGTCATTTTAGGGTGTTAGAAACGTCTTCACACGTGGGCATTTCACGTGAAGTGTTGTTGTTGGGCGTATACTTAGTTACCTTGGGTCACTTCTGATTGGTTAACAATGGTTGGTACATGTGGAGCACAGCACTTCTGATTGGTGTGGATGACTGACACACAAGAAGAAAAAAAGTTGAAAAAAAAAAAAGTAAAAGAATCGCAGGCTTTGCGATTCGAAAATCGCATCATCTCGAATCGCGATTTCAATTTAAAATCGATTAATCGTTCAGCCCTATATCTGTATATACAACACATTCTCACTCCCAACTTGGCCTATGTTGACGTCATGTCAGGGTCCCTGTCGTCACTTTCCAATGCAAAGGTGGGCCCTTTAGCGTCGAGTTTCAACTTTCGGCGATGTCCATAGACTTCTACAGAGCTCCCTGAACGTATGTAATAGACGAGTTGGGATGGCGGAGAAATGCAGATCCATTCTCACAGCGTTTATCAACCTTTTTCTCACTCAATATCAAGCCATACTTATTGTTTTTACTTCTTTATTTTAATTGAATAATGTAGGACTTTTGTTGCCGTCAGTTATGGGGAGAGTAGGGGCTCAGAAAACTGAAATCTGTATTGTTTCATCGTTTTTTCCTTCTAATTAGGGCCAGAGCACGGAGCGCTAGGACCCGACGGCGTCCTAGCACGAAGTGCGAGGAACCTATTGTTATTGGAGGAATTCTTCTTATTTTTCTGCTGGCGTTTCCTGTTTTTAGGTCTTTAGGATCTAAAGTTGTATAATTTTGCACGGATTCCAGAGTCGGTGAAAACTACAATATTCTGGACTCAATGTGTTCAAATTGTCTAACATGCTCTCTAGCGCCACCTATGGCCATTTCCATTTTTGGAAAGATGTACCAAGTCGCACCGTAACTCCGAATGACCTGAAATTTTGCACACTTATTCGGGTGGAACTGCTCTACATATAATCTCCTTGATCCCCTAAGCTCCGCCTACTTTATTTATTTTTTAATTAGCATAATTTTAAAAACTTAAATATTCACTTAAATTTCAAATGTTTTATTTTCAACACCAAACTCAGTATACAGCATCGCTGGAGGGTCAGACACATCATCGTAGTAAATGAGCATGTTCAGTCGATAAATGTGGCCGTCATTACTCTCAACGTGTTCGCAAAAAGGCGGGGCTTAGATAGAAATGCTCATAACTCATCAACAATGTACCAAAAAAACACATTTTGGTGGAAAGGTTCAGTCTGTATTGGGGAATAGGCACAACAAGTAATTTTCATTTTGGAATATAGGGGGCGCCAAAAACATGCCAAATGTATAACTCAAGAACTGATGGACGAAATAATTTTTTTTGTTTTAAACATACTCTGGGGATGAGTATGCACTTATATTTAAAGTGTTACAACGAATGACACATGTGGGCGTGGCCTGTACCTTTTTTTTTTATGACGATGTGCTAAAATGTGCTTCGGAAAGCAAAACTTGGGATACACGTCAAAGCCCACGACCTTTTCGAGAATGTACATTTTTATTTATTTTTTGTTAAAACAGCTCAGTAGCGCCCCCTATTGTGTGGTAGTCACATATAGTTTCTCAGAACTTCACGAATTTTGGCACAGACATTCCTCATGGAGTTGCGGACATATTTGCAAATAGCTTTCATTTGCCCTGCCCCCAGGAAGTCGGCCATTTTGAAAGATGTGTGTTTTTCATGCATTTTAAGCACATTCTTGCGAACTCCTCCTCGGGGAATGATCGGAAAAATTCCAATCCAGGACACGTTCAGCCCCTATCCAATATGATGCTAAATTGAGAAGAACATTTTTGATAGCTCAATCGTGGAGGTCGTAAGCTAACAGTGAATACACAATGTCGCAAATTACTCCAAACTACTCGCATATAGTTTTTCCGATATTCACGAAACACTGTATACACATTGCTATTATGATTTCGGACATATTTCAAATTTGCTTTTATTAGCCCCGCCCTCCAGAAAGTCGGCCATTTGGAAACATTTGCGTTTTTCATGCATTTTAAGGACATTTCTGCGAACTCCTCCTAGGGAGATGGTCGGAAAAATTCCAATCCAGGACAACTTCAGCGCATATCCAATGTCATGCTACATTGTGCAGTGGGTTGTGCAGACTTTTGTTGACAGAAGTCCAGCCATGCATCACACCTCTTTTAAACATCACTGTTGGCTGAAATAGCTTGGTTATAGCTCCTCCAAAAGAGACTCCTCTCTCCTCTAAATCAGTGTATCCTTGGTTACGGCTCCTCCAGACAGCCACCTCGATAATCGATCCTCGACGACCCTTTAGAGAAATTTGTTTTCCTTCGAGACGGCGCGCCGGAGGACCTGGGAGATCTGGGACGCGAAAATTATAGAAATGAGAAACGGCTCATTTCAGAGGACTCGCGCGCGTCTGCTTGACGCCGGGACGACCGGCCGCCCTCCCCGACAGGCACTCGGACGCGAGGGCCCGTCATCACTCTACTAAGACACACACAGCTGTATTAACCTGGAGCACTATAGCATTATAAACACAATTCACATAGAATTTGCAGTGAATTAATCGCAATATAAATATGGAAAGGATGCAGAAATATCAACAATAACGATGCTGCTCCATCAACACTCAGAATGACTTCATGTTGTCATAAGTACAGCAGTGAGTATATTGTGAGCACCACAGACAGTCTCTGGTTTAAACAGGTTAATAACCCTGATTGAATATGAGCTGCTGTAGAGCTCTGTTCTCCTCTCTGATTCCCCTCAGACCGTCAGAGACCACAGGAGCACAATCTCAACTCTGACAGGTTTTTGGAACAGAGCGTCACAAACTTTAAGCTCAAGTTGAAATGTTTCTCGCTGCATGAATACGCAGGTGACATGAATTTAACATCTTCACTTTATTAGTGTTGCCCGGCACAGATCTGGGTCTTTGCATTGACTCTACATGGGATCTCTCAAAACTCTGTTATATCTGCTAATGCTAAACACAACCAGCTGACCAGGTTATTAATATTCATTAATAATATATATCATAAACATTCCCAAGTAGTCAAGTCATTTTGGGGACAATACATTTAGTTTTGAGAATATTCCGTCAATATGTTTGCAATTTAAAACCATTTCATGCCACTGATACAATGATGCTGTAGTTGCCAATAGAAATATCCTTAAATAATGTTAGCTCACTGTACTCTACTGCAGGGGTTCCCAACCTTTATTGTGCCAAGGACCGGCAGATACATTAAAAAAAATGTGCGGACCGGTTGTCCATTTTAATATTTACTCACCAGGTGGCAACAGAGGCTAATTGTATTTAACGGCCTGAAGAAATACCAATATGCATCCAAACCATATTAACAACGTTTAAAACCAGGATACAATTAAAACAAATTAGGACCACTGTACACATATTGATATAACTGAAATGTCAGTGAGACCCCTGGGCTTGTTTGCCAGCCATAATAACGTCATACCGGGGCGTTCATTCGGTGCACTCCGACAGCATCTAGCATTACATCGAGATTAGGATTAAACTAATTTATTTTGGGAACACCCACATACCTAAGGAGTTAGCCAGATGTGTGTAAATTACTGTTCATGGTAATTTGAAAACAAATGCCGTTGTTGGACACACACACACAAACACACCGGACATACACAAACACACCGGACATACACACACACACAGCGGAGCTGAGCAGAGCACATACACATCATGCGTCTTTGTGACCGGACATTTCCTTCATACAACGAGTAATAGGGGGAATAAACGGGCCGTTCGGTGTGTGTGTGTGTGTGGTTGAAACGTAGCAGCCTGCAGTGGGGAACACAGTGAAGGCGGTGTGTACGCGCTGGTGCTGCACTTCTCAGAGGCTGCCTCCTGATGCTGCAGCCAGTTCATGAAGTGAAGGAGGTTTTACAAATTAAAAAAATATCTCTACGCCCCTGGCCGACATGTCCTTAAAATGAAGTCCGAGTTCGAAATATATCTCAAATAATGTCTGCACTGCCATTTCCCCACATAAACACAACAGTCTGCGATGAAGCGGTTGTCTCCTGTGTGCTCCACTTCCTATTGGCGCACCGGTAACTTTCTCTGCACGAGAGGCAGAGACCTTATGCTAACCAGTTTTGATTTATTTTGTATGTTTTGGATAAAATATTTTTAAATATTTACAATTCTGCAAATATTACGATAAACTCACAGCTATTTCGCGGCCCGGCAGTAAGACCGGGGGTTGGGAACCCCTGCTCTACTGCACACATTTGAAAGCTGAGATTACACAGCTTCCATGGGTATACACCCCATCACTGCAGGCACAACATTAACCGAGCTAGCAGCCAGAACATAGCAAGTAAACAATATCAGTTTTCAAATCCATGACAATAATTAGGTCTTACCTTGGCTGTTTTGTGATCAAAAGTTGTGTTCAAAGGAATAAAAACGCTGCTCAAGGTTAATCCAATGTCTCTTGTCACTTTAAAATGATTACTGAAAATCAATCCTTTCATTCACGGCAGAAGAGTAGGTCCAACGATTAACAGTCCGTGGCTTCAGCTGCGGGAGATGCAGTTTACGCATAGCTCCCCCTCCGCAGGCATAACGTATTTATGTATTTTGAAACTGCCACTCGATTTGATTGGCTCCAACGATTCAAAAAAGGTGTCAATCACCCAAATCGACCAATGGGTTCCAGAGATAGGATCTTCCGTAAGTATTAATAAAGGCAGTCTAGCTGGTTTACGCACACCCCACTCTTTTTACGCAGCATAGCATAGCATAGCATAGCATAGCATGTCCCGCCACGACAGGAGAGCAGAGAACGGCAGATCGATCAGCGAAACAGCAGGATTTGTTTTCTTCGGCTGCCAGAAAGAAGACTTTTTTGTCCGTCGAGGAGGCATTGGACATCGTATTTCAGGACTCTCCGTCGGAAGATAGAGATCTCGTCACGCATAAAGGGGACAGTAATGACTCTGATTATGAACCTCCGTCACTGGAAAGGTATGTAATCTCTCTGTTTGTATCTATTACTTATTCATTTGGTGTAAGAGTGTATTCATCAGTTTATCTTTTTGTTATTCATTTGGTGTCAAAGTGTATTCATCTGTTTATCTTTTTGTTATTCATTTGGTGTCAGAGTGTATTCATCTGTTTATCTTTTTGTTATTCATTTGGTGTCAGAGTGTATTCATCTGTTTATCTTTTTGTTATTCATTTGGTGTCAGAGTGTATTCATCTGTTTATCTTTTTGTTATTTATTTGGTGTCAGAGTGTATTCATCTGTTTATCTTTTTGTTATTCATTTGGTGTGAGAGTGTATTCATCTGTTTATCTTTTTGTTATTCATTTGGTGTCAGAGTGTATTCATCTGTTTATCTTTTTGTTATTCATTTGGTGTGAGAGTGTATTCATCTATAGTAATTTCAAAGGTGAAGGTGCTGCAGGAGGTGCTCTGATGCTGGCAACAGAAGAAGACACCTGTGTACTGCAGGAAGTGGCAGGTCCCTCTGTGCTTCACTACCAAAAAGAACTGTTACAGGGCAGGGCATGACTTACTGGAGTAATACTCTAACATTCAGGGTTTTTTACCCAAAAAATGCTTGTTGCTAAAAAAATAAAAAATAAAATCTGCTCCAGTTGGAGTCAAATGTTTCCTAACTTTCCCCTTTATTGTGCAAGTAACATTCATCTCATGCAAAGAGGGAACTTCACACACTTAATTTTTTTTACAATAATTTTTTTTTTTTATGGAATGAATACCTATAGTGATAATTAAATGTTATACAATGATTTTTACAGTCTGGTACCTGAAAAAGGTTAAATGGCACTGATGGAACCAAATGTACCCAAATGTGCCCAAAGCTTAGTCCGCTTGGACTTTCTTTTGCTAAACATCTCTAAAAAAGGTACATTTTCACTTGTTTTGCCTCAATCTTGATACAGGGTACTTATTATATGTTATACTTTGTATTCCAAAAGCTTTGAGGCTACTAACCCATCATTCAAGGGTGGTTTTCACTGTAAGTAATGGGTTTTATTTGGGCGGAGACAAGAATTTACACTTTTTGACTATGTTCCATCTGGATTTACTCTGAAACATCTTTATTGATTCTGACACTTCTACATCCAACTCACAGATGTGACCTTGCTTTGATAAAATAAATTCTTCATATAACCCTTTTAGAAGTTAAGTTATAGTCCTTTGTTTTGGGCATGTCATTTTCGAGCCTGAAACATGAAAAACAGGCTTGGGGCTTAAGAGATTAAAGAACAGTTTAAATGATCAGATAACATAAGAACTGGATCCTCTTCAGGTCAGTTTACAGCAGAAACTCTTACTTTGTGTCTGAGGGTCCAGGTTCATCACTGAAGACTGGAGGTCTCCTCATAGACCGGACAGAGCTGGGGACAGGAGACCCGTCCTCTTCTTCTAAATCACTCATTCTCTCCAGTCTGAGAGAGAACACACACACACACACACACACACACACACACACACACACACACACACACACACACACACACACACACACACACACACACACACACACACACACACACACACACACACACACACACACACACACACACACACACACACACACACACACACACACACACACACACACACACACACACACACACACACACACACACACACACAGAGTTAAAGAACATCAAATCAGTCAGACTTCAGACAGGCCGCTCTCCATCTTGACTGAGCTGTCACATGTTATGTTGCTCTGATGAATCAGAAACCAGGTAATAAAAAAGGTTCACAACACTTGCAGAAGTCTCATTGGACTCTAGGACGCAGATGTTCTGACATCCAGTTTGACAGAGTAAATAATGAATGTGTTAGAAAGCAGATGCTGGTGTTAACACTCACCCTGTTGCTCTCCTCCTGCTTCGTCCAGCTGTAAAATGGAGTCTGGCAGTCTGACTTCATACTTTCACTCCCCTTCCTGTCTGTAGTTCCTCTTTTTGTTTCATAACCAGCCTGAACAAGTACTGGGATTATTTTCAGTAAAATAAAATAAAAAGTAATAATTCAACAGTGTGAAAATAACCCAGTAAACATCCTGCATCTAAACCTTACTTAAATTAAAGTGTGTAGGCATTTAAGTCTCAGTTAACTGTGAATTGATTTGTTCTCCATTTTATCGATTAAATATATATATATATATAAATCCAACATGCAATGTTCTTGGGAGGCTGTTGTTTATATTTGTTTGTTATACTGCTGCTCCTTAACTTCCAGAAACTTCTCTCTCTCTCTCTCTCTCGCTGTACTTCTCTCTCTCGCTCTCTCTTAAAGGGATAGGCTGCCCTAGCCTGCATTATGCTACCATTACAGTATATACAGTAACACATCGGCAAAGGCACAATGACAAACAGGACAACCACTTAGGAAAGTAGAAAAATAATGTATTTGTAAATCAAAATACAATTACCCACAGAATGTACAAAATAAAATAAGGCATTTGTTTCTCTCAAAATGAACCATCTTGAAATAAAATGTATCATTCAATGGACAAAAAATGTTCTCAAAATAAAATCACAGTTCTGTTGATTTGGTCTCATTATAAAACGTATTATAATTAAATCCCAGTAAAATATGTTCACTTTGTTGTAGTTGGCATCTACAGTAATATCTACAGGAGATAAGTAGATATCTACAAGATCTGAGTACTTCTACTTTTACTCTAGTACAAGATCTGAGTGCTTCTACTTTTACTCAAGTACAAGATCTATACTTATACCACCTCCGTTTATAGCCTATGAAAAAAAAACTATTAGAAAACGAAGGCTAAAGCTAACGTTAGCAGATAGTGACAATGTATGCTAGTTAGCTAGCTAGCTCAACGATAATATTGCGACAGAAACACTTTTCAGTTCACATCACGCTCTGCCGCTCCGACAGGGAGCTCTGCTCTGAACACCTGAACGGCCCGTTCTAACAGCTGTTCACCAGCGGTCCAGTCTGTGCCACAGTGACTCCGGACCACAGTTAATATTAACGAACGCACCCGTAGGTAATGTAGCTGCTGAAGCTAGATCATCATCGCGGAGCAGCAGAGCCGACAGGCAGGAAGACTCGAGCACACAGCTCGCGCTGCATTATAATATATAAAAAAAGAACACCATGCGTGTCATGATGGCACATAACAGCTCGCGGCCGCAGATTACTCCGGGTCCCAGACCCCCACATACCCCAAAAATATTTTTATTGCAGATCTACATGAATCACACAAACGACCTATTTTGGATTCAAAACGGCGAATTTCGCCGAAAGGTGAGTGATTTTCATGCCTGGTCCCTTCCTCCTCTAGTCACGCTATCCTAAGTAATTTGTTTTGCTGAAGTTTCTACATAGAAAGTGGAATCCTTCATTATGCTGGATCCCAGTTTTGCGTGGGCACGAAGCTCACACACACACACACACACACACACAATAACTCTTTGTCTTCTTACAGCAGGGGTAGCCAACACGGTGCCCTCGGGCACTTAGTCGCCCGCGGGGCATGTTCTAAAAATAGCTCGCCAAGCAAATCCAAAATGTATAAAATACACAAAACAAAAAAGGAAATGTAATTGAAAGAATCTACCCTATGCATAAACGAAACCTAAATCATAGCGAACTCTATCTACTTACTACAACTCTATATCTATCTTCTAACACCCCTCCTCCCCCCACCCCCACAATGAATATCGACCAATCACGTTCTTGCTTGATTTGCGGGACCAGCGTTGCAGTCGGGAAGAAAAGCAATGTGGCTCCTCCCCGCTGATTTCCCTTCTGGCAGAATCTACACATCAGCCCCGTTGAACAGTCATGCAGCCTATAGAGCACATGAGGGGCAGAGCTTCACTCTGTGTGTTGCAACTTGCATATTTATTTATTGCACTCGACGCACACACACGCATGGCGTAATCTCCACTGGGGAGATGGGGGGGGGGACATGTCCCCCGCTCTTTTCGAAATCCCGTTTGTGTCCCCCCACCTTACAAATATGTTTACTATAATTTTTTAATGCAAGCCGTCATCGCCACGGAGCAGCACACAGCCTCTGTGAGCGAGCGAGACAGAGAGCGAGCTAGGGAGGGAGAGAGAGAGGGAGCTAGGGAGGGAGGGAGGGAGAGAGTGAGCTAGCTAGGGAGAGAGAGAGAGAGAGGGAGGGAGAGAAAGAGAGAGAGCGAGAGAGCTAGCTAGGGAGCGAGGGAGGGAGAGAAAGAGAGAGCGAGAGCGAGGGAGAGGGAGAGAGAGAGAGAGAGAGAGAGAGAGAGAGCGAGAGAGAGAGAGAGAGCACACCCCTACTATTTAATATAGATAAAGTAAGAAATCATTCCAATGTGTAGGCAGGACAGTAAAAAAAAAAAAAACAGTTTTAAAGGAGAGTGATTAGTAAAATATGCATAAATAAAAAGAAAGAATGCTAACTAGGGAACATAAGATCAGAATAAACCAGTTTAAATGATTTGTTATTGGTTGTGATCATATTCTAAAGATGTTTGGATTATTCAAAAGTAAACAGCTCTCTTTCATCTGAGTGTTGAGAGCTGTTTCCATACATTCATGTTGCTCTGAAAGTGCAGCAGATTGATGCATGCCCCCGGACCCCCTAGAGGAGGTGAGGCCCCCCCTAGAGCAGGTGAGGACCCCCCTAGAGCAGGTGAGGACCCCCCTAGAGGAGGTGAGGTCCCCCATAGAGGAGGTGAGGTCCCCCATAGAGGAGGTGAGGCCCCCCCTAGAGCAGGTGAGGTCCCCCCTAGAGCAGGTGAGGTCCCCCCTAGAGCAGGTGAGGCCCCAAAAGAGGAGGTGAGGTCCCCCCTAGAGGAGGTGAGGTCCCCCCCTAGAGCAGGTGAGGCCCCAAAAGAGGAGGTGAGGTCCCCCCTAGAGCAGGTGAGGCCCCAAAAGAGGAGGTGAGGTCCCCCCTAGAGGAGGTGAGGTCCCCCCTAGAGGAGGTGAGGCCCCCCCTAGAGCAGGTGAGGCCCCAAAAGAGGAGGTGAGGTCCCCCCTAGAGCAGATGAGGCCCCAAAAGAGGAGGTGAGGTCCCCCCTAGAGGAGGTGAGCCCCCCCCCTAGAGGAGGTGAGGCCCCCCCTAGAGGAGGTGAGGCCCCCCCCTAGAGGAGGTGAGGTCCCCCCTAGAGGAGGTGAGGCCCCCCCCTAGAGGAGGTGAGGTCCCCCCTAGAGGAGGTGAGCCCCCCCCCTAGAGGAGGTGAGGTCCCCCCTAGAGGAGGTGAGGCCCCCCCTAGAGCAGGTGAGGCCCCAAAAGAGGAGGTGAGGTCCCCCCTAGAGCAGGTGAGGCCCCCCCTAGAGCAGATGAGGCCCCAAAAGAGGAGGTGAGGTCCCCCCTAGAGCAGGTGAGGCCCCCCCTAGAGGAGGTGAGCCCCCCCCTAGAGGAGGTGAGCCCCCCCCCTAGAGGAGGTGAGGCCCCCCCCTAGAGGAGGTGAGGTCCCCCCTAGAGGAGGTGAGCCCCCCCCTAGAGGAGGTGAGCCCCCCCCCTAGAGGAGGTGAGGTCCCCCCTAGAGGAGGTGAGGCCCCCCCTAGAGCAGGTGAGGCCCCAAAAGAGGAGGTGAGGTCCCCCCTAGAGCAGATGAGGCCCCAAAAGAGGAGGTGAGGTCCCCCCTAGAGCAGGTGAGGCCCCCCCTAGAGGAGGTGATCCCCCCCTAGAGGAGGTGAGCCCCCCCCCTAGAGGAGGTGAGGCCCCCCCTAGAGGAGGTGAGGTCCATCCCCAAATAAAGCAGGTTAAAATAATAAAAAATTGCATGTAACATGTTCTTTTAGTAAACACTGCAAACGGGTCCCACAGACCCAAACAGCACACAAAGGTTAAAGGTCAGCATATCATACTGTTAAAATGTGCTAAATACATACACTGCAAAAAACCAAAGAAAGAGTAAAAGTAGCCCCCGACTTGTTTTATTTTTTGAAAGTAGCCCTCACCCTAAAAAAGGTTGGTAACCCCTTCTTACAGTGTCCGCACCTGACCTTGCTACATTTCTATTGCAAGCTAAAACTCTCATGAGCACAATAAGCATATCATGTAATAATAAGAATCACTCTAGTAATGTTATATAAAAATAGACTCCACAATTTCGCAAACATACAGTTCAAATAACTGAACATTAGCTTATAACGGTGTTCAAGTCTCACAACGCTTTCGCGGGTTTGCAACGGCCACAAAGCCCCGCATTTAGCTTAGCCACTATTAGCATAACCGCAACTAGCATAGTCACCCTTAGCTTAGCTGCAATTAGCTTACACCATTTAGCGGCCAATACGCTTAATATTACAAACAGTAATCATATCACACCTGGTTTTTAACCATACTTGCCAACCTTGAGACCTCAGAAATCGGGAGCGTTGGCAAGTATTTAACATGTCAATGTTTCATAAACACATTCAAACACTTTAAGGAACATATTTCGAACGGTGGAGTAGCAAAAACAAGCTAACTGAATGCTAACTAAATACTGACTCACCGGACAGTTGCTCATTTGGGAGGAATGGCGTCCCGAGTTTCTCCCGAAAGTTCTCCTTTTTCTTCACAGATATTCTGCAGCTGTTCATTCTGTGGAGCACACGAGCTGTCCTCAGTGCATTTCAATAAAAACTTTTACATTTAAAATAACTTTTCTTAATTCTTAACACCTGCCTGGAGGAGCTTAGCTGGCGGCGTCTGTCTCTCTGCTCGCTGTGAGGCGTTCAGGGAACCTCTGTACAATCTAGAACCAGTCAAATAACCTGGGTTAGAAATAAATTATTGTATTTTTAGAGTAGAAACTAACAGGCGTTTCGAGAACTGAGAAATCCTCTCCTCTGAGCGTCACTTTAAAGAGTCCTCTCCTGCTGATGTTCAGGTGTATATCAGTATGTAGTGTCTCTACTTTAAAGAGTCCTCTCCTGCTGATGTTCAGGTATCAGTATGTAGTGTCTCTACTTTAAAGAGTCCTCTCCTGCTGATGTTCAGGTGTATATCAGTATGTAGTGTCTCTACTTTAAAGAGTCCTCTCCTGCTGATGTTCAGGTGTATATCAGTATGTAGTGTCTCTACTTTAAAGAGTCCTCTCCTGCTGATGTTCAGGTGTATATCAGTATGTAGTGTCTCTACTTTAAAGAGTCCTCTCCTGCTGATGTTCAGGTGTATATCAGTATGTAGTGTCTCTACTTTAAAGAGTCCTCTCCTGCTGATGTTCAGGTGTATATCAGTATGTAGTGTCTCTACTTTAAAGAGTCCTCTCCTGCTGATGTTCAGGTGTATATCAGTATGTAGTGTCTCTACTTTAAAGAGTCCTCTCCTGCTGATGTTCAGGTGTATATCAGAATGTAGTGTCTCTACTTTAAAGAGTGCTCTCTGCTGATGTTCAGGTGTATATCAGTATGTAGTGTCTCTACTTTAAAGAGTGCTCTCCTGCTGATGTTCAGGTGTATATCAGTATGTAGTGTCTCTACTTTAAAGAGTGCTCTCCTGCTGATGTTCAGGTATCAGTATGTAGTGTCTCTACTTTAAAGAGTCCTCTCCTGCTGATGTTCAGGTGTATATCAGTATGTAGTGTCTCTACTTTAAAGAGTCCTCTCCAGCTGATGTTCAGGTGTATATCAGTATGTAGTGTCTCTACTTTAAAGAGTCCTCTCCTGCTGATGTTCAGGTGTATATCAGTATGTAGTGTCTCTACTTTAAAGAGTCCTCTCCTGCTGATGTTCAGGTGTATATCAGTATGTAGTGTCTCTACTTTAAAGAGTCCTCTCCTGCTGATGTTCAGGTGTATATCAGTATGTAGTGTCTCTACTTTAAAGAGTCCTCTCCTGCTGATGTTCAGGTGTATATCAGTATGTAGTGTCTCTACTTTAAAGAGTGCTCTCCTGCTGATGTTCAGGTGTATATCAGTATGTAGTGTCTCTACTTTAAAGAGTGCTCTCCTGCTGATGTTCAGGTGTATATCAGTATGTAGTGTCTCTACTTTAAAGAGTGCTCTCCTGCTGATGTTCAGGTGTATATCAGTATGTAGTGTCTCTACTTTAAAGAGTCCTCTCCTGCTGATGTTCAGGTGTATATCAGTATGTAGTGTCTCTACTTTAAAGAGTCCTCTCCTGCTGATGTTCAGGTGTATATCAGTATGTAGTGTCTCTACTTTAAAGAGTGCTCTCCTGCTGATGTTCAGGTGTATATCAGTATGTAGTGTCTCTACTTTAAAGAGTGCTCTCCTGCTGATGTTCAGGTGTATATCAGTGTGTGGTGTCTCTACTTTAAAGAGTCCTCTCCTGCTGATGTTCAGGTGTATATCAGTATGTAGTGTCTCTACTTTAAAGAGTCCTCTCCTGCTGATGTTCAGGTGTATATCAGTGTGTAGTGTCTCTACTTTAAAGAGTGCTCTCCTGCTGGTGTTCAGGTGTATATCAGTGTGTAGTGTATCTACTTTAAAGAGTCCTCTCCTGCTGATGTTCAGATGTATATCAGTATGTAGTGTCTCTACTTTAAAGAGTCCTCTCCTGCTGATGTTCAGGTGTATATCAGTATGTAGTGTCTCTACTTTAAAGAGTCCTCTCCTGCTGATGTTCAGGTGTATATCAGTGTGTAGTGTCTCTACTTTAAAGAGTCCTCTCCTGCTGATGTTCAGGTGTATATCAGTGTGTAGTGTCTCTACTTTAAAGAGTCCTCTCCTGCTGATGTTCAGATGTATATCAGTATGTAGTGTCTCTACTTTAAAGAGTCCTCTCCTGCTGATGTTCAGGTGTATATCAGTATGTAGTGTCTCTACTTTAAAGAGTCCTCTCCTGCTGATGTTCAGGTGTATATCAGTGTGTAGTGTCTCTACTTTAAAGAGTCCTCTCCTGCTGATGTTCAGGTGTATATCAGTGTGTAGTGTCTCTACTTTAAAGAGTCCTCTCCTGCTGATGTTCAGGTGTATATCAGTGTGTAGTGTCTCTACTTTAAAGAGTCCTCTCCTGTTGATGTTCAGGTGTATATCAGTGTGTAGTGTCTCTACTTTAAAGAGTCCTCTCCTGCTGATGTTCAGGTGTATATCAGTGTGTAGTGTCTCTACTTTAAAGAGTCCTCTCCTGCTGATGTTCAGGTGTATATCAGTGTGTAGGTGTCTCTACTTTAAAGAGTCCTCTCCTGCTGATGTTCAGGTGTATATCAGTATGTAGTGTCTCTACTTTAAAGAGTCCTCTCCTCCTGATGTTCAGGTGTATATCAGTATGTAGTGTCTCTACTTTAAAGAGTGCTCTCCTGCTGATGTTCAGGTGTATATCAGTGTGTAGTGTCTCTACTTTAAAGAGTGCTCTCCTGCTGATGTTCAGGTGTATATCAGTATGTAGTGTCTCTACTTTAAAGAGTCCTCTCTGCTGATGTTCAGGTGTATATCAGTATGTAGTGTCTCTACTTTAAAGAGTGCTCTCCTGCTGATGTCCAGGTGTATATCAGTGTGTAGTGTCCTCTACTTTAAAGAGTGCTCTCCTGCTGATGTTCAGGTGTATATCAGTGTGTAGTGTCTCTACTTTAAAGAGTCCTCTCCTGCTGATGTCCAGGTGTATATCAGTATGTAGTGTCTCTACTTTAAAGAGTGCTCTCCTGCTGATGTTCAGGTGTATATCAGTGTGTAGTGTCTCTACTTTAAAGAGTGCTCTCCTGCTGATGTTCAGGTGTATATCAGTGTGTAGTGTCTCTACTTTAAAGAGTGCTCTCCTGCTGATGTTCAGGTGTATATCAGTGTGTGGTGTCTCTACTTTAAAGAGTGCTCTCCTGCTGATGTTCACGTGTATATCAGTATGTAGTGTCTCTACTTTAAAGAGTCCTCTCCTCCTGATGTTCAGGTGTATATCAGTATGTAGTGTCTCTACTTTAAAGAGTCCTCTCCTGCTGATGTTCAGGTGTATATCAGTGTGTAGTGTCTCTACTTTAAAGAGTCCTCTCCTGCTGATGTTCAGGTGTATATCAGTATGTAGTGTCTCTACTTTAAGAGTCCTCTCCTCCTGATGTTCAGGTGTATATCAGTATGTAGTGTCTCTACTTTAAAGAGTCCTCTCCTGCTGATGTTCAGGTGTATATCAGTATGCAGTGTCTCTACTTTAAAGAGTCCTCTCCTGCTGATGTTCAGGTGTATATCAGTATGTAGTGTCTCTACTTTAAAGAGTCCTCTCCTGCTGATGTCCAGGTGTATATCAGTATGTAGTGTCTCTACTTTAAAGAGTCCTCTCCTGCTGATGTTCAGGTGTATATCAGTGTGTAGTGTCTCTACTTTAAAGAGTGCTCTCCTGCTGATGTTCAGGTGTATATCAGTGTGTGGTGTCTCTACTTTAAAGAGTGCTCTCCTGCTGATGTTCAGGTGTATATCAGTGTGTGGTGTCTCTACTTTAAAGAGTGCTCTCCTGCTGATGTTCAGGTGTATATCAGTGTGTGGTGTCTCTACTTTAAAGAGTGCTCTCCTGCTGATGTTCAGGTGTATATCAGTGTGTGGTGTCTCTACTTTAAAGAGTCCTCTCCTGCTGATGTTCAGGTGTATATCAGTATGTAGTGTCTCTACTTTAAAGAGTCCTCTCCTGCTGATGTTCAGGTGTATATCAGTGTGTGGTGTCTCTACTTTAAAGAGTGCTCTCCTGCTGATGTTCAGGTGTATATCAGTATGTAGTGTCTCTACTTTAAAGAGTCCTCTCCTGCTGATGTTCAGGTGTATATCAGTGTGTAGTGTCTCTACTTTAAAGAGTCCTCTCCTGCTGATGTTCAGGTGTATATCAGTGTGTGGTGTCTCTACTTTAAAGAGTCCTCTCCTGCTGATGTTCAGGTGTATATCAGTATGTAGTGTCTCTACTTTAAAGAGTCCTCTCCTGCTGATGTTCAGGTGTATATCAGTGTGTAGTGTCTCTACTTTAAAGAGTCCTCTCCTGCTGATGTTCAGGTGTATATCAGTGTGTAGTGTCTCTACTTTAAAGAGTCCTCTCCTGCTGATGTTCAGGTGTATATCAGTGTGTGGTGTCTCTACTTTAAAGAGTCCTCTCCTGCTGATGTTCAGGTGTATATCAGTATGTAGTGTCTCTACTTTAAAGAGTCCTCTCCTGCTGATGTTCAGGTGTATATCAGTGTGTAGTGTCTCTACTTTAAAGAGTCCTCTCCTGCTGATGTTCAGGTGTATATCAGTGTGTAGTGTCTCTACTTTAAAGAGTCCTCTCCTGCTGATGTTCAGGTGTATATCAGTGTGTAGTGTCTCTACTTTAAAGAGTCCTCTCCTGTTGATGTTCAGGTGTATATCAGTGTGTAGTGTCTCTACTTTAAAGAGTCCTCTCCTGCTGATGTTCAGGTGTATATCAGTGTGTAGTGTCTCTACTTTAAAGAGTCCTCTCCTGCTGATGTTCAGGTGTATATCAGTGTGTGGTGTCTCTACTTTAAAGAGTCCTCTCCTGCTGATGTTCAGGTGTATATCAGTATGTAGTGTCTCTACTTTAAAGAGTCCTCTCCTCCTGATGTTCAGGTGTATATCAGTATGTAGTGTCTCTACTTTAAAGAGTGCTCTCCTGCTGATGTTCAGGTGTATATCAGTGTGTAGTGTCTCTACTTTAAAGAGTGCTCTCCTGCTGATGTTCAGGTGTATATCAGTATGTAGTGTCTCTACTTTAAAGAGTCCTCTCTGCTGATGTTCAGGTGTATATCAGTATGTAGTGTCTCTACTTTAAAGAGTGCTCTCCTGCTGATGTCCAGGTGTATATCAGTGTGTAGTGTCTCTACTTTAAAGAGTGCTCTCCTGCTGATGTTCAGGTGTATATCAGTGTGTAGTGTCTCTACTTTAAAGAGTCCTCTCCTGCTGATGTCCAGGTGTATATCAGTATGTAGTGTCTCTACTTTAAAGAGTGCTCTCCTGCTGATGTTCAGGTGTATATCAGTGTGTAGTGTCTCTACTTTAAAGAGTGCTCTCCTGCTGATGTTCAGGTGTATATCAGTGTGTAGTGTCTCTACTTTAAAGAGTGCTCTCCTGCTGATGTTCAGGTGTATATCAGTGTGTGGTGTCTCTACTTTAAAGAGTGCTCTCCTGCTGATGTTCACGTGTATATCAGTATGTAGTGTCTCTACTTTAAAGAGTCCTCTCCTCCTGATGTTCAGGTGTATATCAGTATGTAGTGTCTCTACTTTAAAGAGTCCTCTCCTGCTGATGTTCAGGTGTATATCAGTGTGTAGTGTCTCTACTTTAAAGAGTCCTCTCCTGCTGATGTTCAGGTGTATATCAGTATGTAGTGTCTCTACTTTAAAGAGTCCTCTCCTCCTGATGTTCAGGTGTATATCAGTATGTAGTGTCTCTACTTTAAAGAGTCCTCTCCTGCTGATGTTCAGGTGTATATCAGTATGCAGTGTCTCTACTTTAAAGAGTCCTCTCCTGCTGATGTTCAGGTGTATATCAGTATGTAGTGTCTCTACTTTAAAGAGTCCTCTCCTGCTGATGTCCAGGTGTATATCAGTATGTAGTGTCTCTACTTTAAAGAGTGCTCTCCTGCTGATGTTCAGGTGTATATCAGTATGTAGTGTCTCTACTTTAAAGAGTCCTCTCCTGCTGATGTTCAGGTGTATATCAGTGTGTAGTGTCTCTACTTTAAAGAGTGCTCTCCTGCTGATGTTCAGGTGTATATCAGTGTGTGGTGTCTCTACTTTAAAGAGTGCTCTCCTGCTGATGTTCAGGTGTATATCAGTGTGTGGTGTCTCTACTTTAAAGAGTCCTCTCCTGCTGATGTTCAGGTGTATATCAGTATGTAGTGTCTCTACTTTAAAGAGTCCTCTCCTGCTGATGTTCAGGTGTATATCAGTGTGTGGTGTCTCTACTTTAAAGAGTCCTCTCCTGCTGATGTCCAGGTGTATATCAGTATGTAGTGTCTCTACTTTAAAGAGTGCTCTCCTGCTGATGTTCAGGTGTATATCAGTATGTAGTGTCTCTACTTTAAAGAGTGCTCTCCTGCTGATGTTCAGGTGTATATCAGTGTGTGGTGTCTCTACTTTAAAGAGTGCTCTCCTGCTGATGTTCAGGTGTATATCAGTGTGTGGTGTCTCTACTTTAAAGAGTCCTCTCCTGCTGATGTTCAGGTGTATATCAGTATGTAGTGTCTCTACTTTAAAGAGTCCTCTCCTGCTGATGTTCAGGTGTATATCAGTGTGTGGTGTCTCTACTTTAAAGAGTGCTCTCCTGCTGATGGACACATCATGCTGTATGAATGAAACACTTCCACACAGTATAATAATCTCCATTTATTAGAAACAGAAAGGCTTAGAAGATGAAAGCAGTACAGGAAGGTGCAGATGACACTGGAGACGTGTTGCATTTGCTCTGCCTGTGGATACTGGAATATCACAGACGATGCGTGGGTACGGGGAACGCTCGGAAGAGTGAGGATCCACTTTCTGAGGGTCTCAAGGGGACAGACCTTTATTTCTCTCCCCTTTGAGTTCCAGACGGACGTCAGGAAGGTAAAGCCCACACAAAGGACACATAAGTAAGATGAAGCGAGGAAGAGTCCGATGAAGAGGCGCGTTATGAGGCCGAAGGCAACAGTGGCAAGCAAACTAAAGCTAGTATTAATACATGGACAGATATATATATATTTATAAGGACTTTTTACAAACTGTCTCTACCCAGCTGTGTGACAGAGACCTTCTCCTCAGCAGGTCGCCTCCAGAGGTCATTTCATTCACCTTCACCAGGTATTATTTAACTGATGAAAGAGAGAGAGTCAGAGGCTGCTATGAGATGTAAGAGGAAGCAGAGAGTCATGAAGGTGCATTAGGGCAGAGGGGGAATCAATCAATATGAGACAGAGTCCGAGGAGGGGTGACGTTCAGTTACAGAGAGCAAGGCTTTGGAAATATAACTGAAAGGTTTTTAGGACGAAAAACTCATAAATCCCAAAATAAGAATAAGAATTTTTTTTCCCCGTAAATTTGATTTTTGTTCCCTTTTGAATAATAACTTAAGATTTACAAGAAAAACGTCAGAAAAATAATCTGAAATGTAAAGGAAACATTTTAATATTCCTGATTGTTTTTTTCCGTCAAATTTGTAATTTATACGAGAAAAAAGAAATATACAATATTTAAGATTTTTTTCTCATGCATTTTGGAATATATAATCTCAATAAAATGTAGAATATTTTTGCCATTTCTGAATTCTTTGATATCACCCCCCCACACACACACCATATGTATTAACATGTCTTTATCCCACAGCGGCTCAAACACAGCAGAGACAAACTGATCTGAACCGTTAAAGACTTCCTGCTCTGGAAAAAAAGGAACCACTGAATATTCAGGAAACATCTCAAAGGTCTTCAGAGCAGTTTACACATCCTACTGTACGTGTGTACACACACACACACACACACACACACACCCTCAAGCCATTTGTGTTGGGGGAATCTCAATCTGCTGTAGGAGAGGAGGAATGGGAAAAGGCTCTCCAGTGTTTGTCCTTTTAGCTGCAGTGCTATTTATTCATCCAGATATTCCAGGTGTGTGTAATGACAGAAATGTGGGCCTTGTCTCTGATACGACACCTGATGAATACAGTAACACAGTCTGGAGCAACACGTGTGATACAGAGGAATACATATCACTACAGCTAACAGGAACATTACTGTAGGTTTCTGGAGGATCTGTGTGTTTACAGTTCTCTAACTTCCAGACCCAAACACAGAGGCCTCAGGTCTGAGAGGAAGCAGAGAGACCTGACGGAGGAGCTCCAGAGGTCGGCCAGGGGTCAAGGTGTTCAGAGGGAGATGTTTGATCAAAGGAAACCATGACGGAGGTTTTTAAGTTAGTGTGAGATGTTTGATGACTGCGGAGCACCACACACACTCAGTGTGTCCTCACACACACAGTCTCTCTGCAGGAGGACAGACTCTCCTCCTCCTCTAACAGTTAGTGTCCAGCTGGAGCCCCCCCCCTCTCTCTATGAGCTCTCCAGAGCGTCCAGCACCTTCATGATCTGCTGCTTGATCACCTTCGTGGCGTCGCCGGCGTTCGGTATTAAATATCTGAGAGGAGAGAACAGAAATTAGATGACCACATGAACACACACACACACACACACACACACACACACACACACACACACACACACACACACACACACACACACACACACACACACACACACACACACACACACACACACACACACACACACACACACACACACACACACACACACACACACACACACACACACACACACACACACACACACACACACACACACACACACACACACACACACACACACACACACACACACACACACACACACACACACACACACACCTCTCCACGGCGGAGATCTCCACCCCCGCTGAGTTGTTGCTGCCGAACTTGAAGGTGATGAGTTCAGGGTGCTTCTTTTTGGACGTGATCTTCACCACTGAGTTCAGAGCCTGTCGGGACTGGATGTAGGAGAACCCTTTCCTGGAGGCGATCTCCCGCAGGCAGTACATGTGGGAGGCCGTGACCAGCAGGTGGCTGCAGGACACAGGGAACAGCTGTTACTGACTACTCTGATGCTCCTCCACTGCTCAAGGTCCCCTGTCATCCTCCTCTTCATCAAGATATCACAGCTCTCAGATATATCCAGAGCCTGTCTCTGATTGGCTGAAACACCAAACAGATCATTGCAGCATTACCCATAATCCCCTCTGTTTCAGCCCTGTTTCCAAAGTGCTGATTCTCTGTCTGTTACTTTAGATCAGTGTTTCTCAAACTTTGTCATACCAAGGACCACCAATAAAAAAACACTCAGACCCCCTGACTCCACAAATATCCAGAAACATAGGCCTGCTCACCACTCCAACAGTACAGCCTAATAATGACAGCTTAGCCTTCTCTATATGGCCTCGTTCACACATTAAATCAACAATACAGATTATATCAGCATTTAGTTCAAATGAGATTAAAAATGCTCAGGTTTTACACCTCTTATGAAATGTAGACTACATTTATTACAGATCGTTGGCTCCTGAGAGATATGCAAAATACACCGCATGTAGTACGACTAGGGTTGGGAACCGAAACTCTGTTCCAGATGAGAACCGATAAGAAAATGCTGGGTACCGGGTACCCATACAAAATACACAATTTCGGTTCCTAAACGCGGTAGACCCGTTCCACCGGGTCCGTCTGCGCCGCAGCGACCCGGTGGAACACAGGGCGGACTGGCCATCTGTGTGTTCTGGAGAATCACAGAACGGGCGGCCGGCACCGCCGGGGGACACGTCGTCGTCTCACCCGGGGGACACGTCGTCGTCTCACCCGGGGGACACGTCGTCGTCTCACCCGGAGTACACGTCGTCGTCTCACCCGGGGGACACGTCGTCGTCGTCTCACCCGGGGGACACGTCGTCCTCTCACCCGGGGGACACGTCGTCCTCTCACCCGGGGGACACGTCGTCCTCTCACCCGGGGGGACACGTCGTCCTCTCACCCGGGGGGACACGTCGTC
>JAPTMU010000141.1:68747-86247 GCA_028583405.1 Pogonophryne albipinna | reverse complement strand
ATGAAGCTGATCATCTTCTCCTTCACGTTCACAGACTTTGACTTGAAAGCAAACGTCATCTTGTTGACCAGAGACTTCACTCCCTTCCCGTCTCCAGGGCCGCTCTCTCCCTGCAGGACACATGAAGACGTTAGATATCTGATGGGAGAACACTGAGTGTCCTCCTCCAACATGAGAGTAGCATGCTAACAAAGGTATCAACTGCAGCTGTGAACATGACAGGATGTGTGATTACCTAGAAGAGCATCAGGACTGTTTGAGGCAGATGATAGCTATGTGATTAACATGATGATTCAGCCTCTATGGAGAGAGACATCAAGCATGCTCATTTCTGACCTGGAGCTAATCTGAAGTAAACATTGAAT
Source organism: Pogonophryne albipinna (assembly GCA_028583405.1). NCBI lineage: Eukaryota > Metazoa > Chordata > Actinopteri > Perciformes > Artedidraconidae > Pogonophryne > Pogonophryne albipinna. Next base: position 85,882 of record JAPTMU010000141.1, on the reverse strand, counting down.
ACTGCTTTCTATTCCTCCATCTTGTGACTGTGTAACTCCCTCTCTTGGATATCAGCATGTGAAGGACACTGTTCAGGAACTAGTCTCTGTATGTGATGACTCCTTCTGGAGAGGATCACAGATACATGGATCCTGAGGATCACAGATACATGGATCCTGAGGATCACAGATCATGGATCCTGAGGATCACAGATACATGGATCCTGAGATGAAGCTCGAGCCGGGGACCAGGGAGAGTTTCCTAACAGAATCAGAGTCCGTTTGTGAACCAGTTATTTATCGTGATGTTTCGGGGGTCTTACGTCTGGAGAGCAGAGGCTGGATCCTGACGTGCTGACGATCCAGTGCATGTACGACGAGTCCAGACCCTCAATGTTCATGTCCACCAGGTGCTTCTGGAGAGCTGCAATCACAGAAGCATCTCCGAGTTCACACTTCAACAAGTCTCTGATCCTCAAACTGTATTGATAACAGAAGGACGTGTGCACCTCGAGCATTCTTCAGCAGGATGGCAAAGAAATAACTTATTGCATTTATTTATTATTATTTGCACTGGCTTTTAATTCTAGTGTGCACGTTTTTATAGGTTTCTAGTTATTGTGCTTTTTTTTCATGTTTTTAATTATTGTTTTATTATTTGACTCCCATTGTGTTATTTTATATTGTATTTATTCCCCGTTCAGCTCTTTGGTCGACTGAGGTGTTTTAAATGTGATAAATAAATAAAGATTGAGATATTGTGATTATCTTTAGTTTTAAGTTTGAGTTACTCAAACAAAAAAGACGGACCAAAAATCCCTTCCAGATATGCACATCTTCTCTAAAGAATGTGGATATTCCTGTATCAAGTTTAAATGTAGATTAAGAAATGACTTACCCATGAAGCCTCCTTTAGCAATGCTGACGTACTCTTTGTTTTTCTGTAACAGAGAAACTCCAGTTAGCAGATATGGAACACCTTGATAGCACCGTGATGTGAACCATGTGATTGGCTGATTAGATATTTGCGTTAACGAGCAGTTGAACAGGTGTACCTAATGAAGGTAAGTGAGGCCCCGGCCACTCGAGGACGAAAACGGTCGTTTGCGTTACTGTTCTGTGTCATATAGACCGTTCGGCCACACGAGGACGACCGAATACGGAACTAAACGACTGCGGAAACGATAACGGGTCCCAAGGTGGATAGAACGGCATACGCAACGCTCTGGGGGGTCAAACGACTCCGTGTGTACGCCCTATAGGATCATGTTCTGATAATGATGAGGCAATAGCCCCGCCTCTCCCCACCTGCTCACCCCGCCTCAAAGTAAACACTGAATTCAGATTATTTATCTTTCTCTCGATATGGACCTAAAGTGAGAGAAGTCTAATCTGACAGGAGACACCTCTCAAACTACCTACACTAGTTATACATATGTTTATCTTTACTGCCGGGTCACTCATTACTGGATCAGCTGCTGCATGAGACGACACTGAACTGTCCGAAGAGAGGGAGGAACAAGAGAGGCTCCATGTATTTTATTATTATATTATAGAGAGTCGTTATTCATTTGTTTTAAAGCTCAATAAATAACAAAGAAGACTTTTGACCGGCACTTTTATCATTTTGTCCGGAAGATTGAAACTTGAATACACGTTGACTGGCGAAAAACTCGGTTCCCTCGGCCCCCACCGCGGAGAATAAACAGAAGGGCAACCAGGACAACCATGCTTCTTCTTCACTGCTTTGTGGAGGAAGTTACAGCGCCACCTACAGGCTCAGCATATGTACTGCAGCTTCTCCAGCGGTTGGAGCTAAGCGGAGCTGTCTCGTGTGGACAGACACTATCCGGTGAATATTGCGTGTGGACGGAAGCTTTTTTGCGTTTGCGTTAATCCTATGCGTTTAGCCGTTTTCGTCCTCGTGCGGCCGCGGCCTGAGAGTTTGTTATGTGATTTGTTTTTCCTAACAGGAAGAATATTTAAGTTTTATTTATACAACTCTTTATTACCACATTAACTCAGCAGGCTTTACAATGTGTCCAGATGAACAAAACAAGATGAAGTTACAACATTAACGATGCAGCTTGTAGACTTGTGTATGCATGTTATATTTCAACAACAATTACTATCTATAAGAACAATTAACACACTTGATTTGTTATAGAGATGAGGCAAATCTGAGTTAATTTAGATTTTAATGGCCTTTCGTTTCTTTTTTCAACTCTTGTTAAAAAAAAATCTCAAAATCTCAAAATCCTGTTATCATTGTTTTGTCATCATGTTACTCTGATATTGGAACTGAAGGACATTCAGGATTTTCCCAACACTGATCTTAGAGCTTCCTCTCCTCACCTGCAGGAAGTGAGCGAGCACCATGTTCATGTACATGTCCTCCTCCTCCCGCCCGCTGCCCATGAAGCAGAGGTGTTCCCCGCTGGCAACGGACCCCGACTCTAAGGACTGTTTCTGAGCCTCCAGGAGAGACTTCACCGAGAGGGAGAACTCAGAGGGATTCTGCAGCATCTGGAGGAGACGGGAGACACATGTAATACCCTGAGGACTCTCTGCTTTAAAGAGTCCTCTCCTGCTGATGTTCAGGTGTATATCAGTATGTAGTGTCTCTACTTTAAAGAGTCCTCTCCTGCTGATGTTCAGGTGTATATCAGTATGTAGTGTCTCTACTTTAAAGAGTCCTCTCCTGCTGATGTTCAGGTGAATATCAGTATGTAGTGTCTCTACTTTAAAGAGTCCTCTCCTGCTGATGTTCAGGTGTATATCAGTATGTAGTGTCTCTACTTTAAAGAGTCCTCTCCTGCTGATGTTCAGGTGTATATCAGTATGTAGTGTCTCTACTTTAAAGAGTCCTCTCCTGCTGATGTTCAGGTGTATATCAGTATGTAGTGTCTCTACTTTAAAGAGTCCTCTCCTGCTGATGTTCAGGTGAATATCAGTATGTAGTGTCTCTACTTTAAAGAGTCCTCTCCTGCTGATGTTCAGGTGTATATCAGTATGTAGTGTCTCTACTTTAAAGAGTCCTCTCCTGCTGATGTTCAGGTGTATATCAGTATGTAGTGTCTCTACTTTAAAGAGTCCTCTCCTGCTGATGTTCAGGTGTATATCAGTATGTAGTGTCTCTACTTTAAAGAGTCCTCTCCTGCTGATGTTCAGGTGTATATCAGTATGTAGGGTCTCTACTTTAAAGAGTCCTCTCCTGCTGATGTTCAGGTGTATATCAGTATGTAGTGTCTCTACTTTAAAGAGTCCTCTCCTGCTGATGTTCAGGTGTATATCAGTATGTAGTGTCTCTACTTTAAAGAGTCCTCTCCTGCTGATGTTCAGTGGTATATCAGTATGTAGTGTCTCTACTTTAAAGAGTCCTCTCCTGCTGATGTTCAGGTGTATATCAGTATGTAGTGTCTCTACTTTAAAGAGTCCTCTCCTGCTGATGTTCAGGTGTATATCAGTATGTAGTGTCTCTACTTTAAAGAGTCCTCTCCTGCTGATGTTCAGGTGTATATCAGTATGTAGTGTCTCTACTTTAAAGAGTCCTCTCCTGCTGATGTTCAGTGGTATATCAGTATGTAGGGTCTCTACTTTAAAGAGTCCTCTCCTGCTGATGTTCAGGTGTATATCAGTATGTAGTGTCTCTACTTTAAAGAGTCCTCTCCTGCTGATGTTCAGGTGTATATCAGTATGTAGTGTCTCTACTTTAAAGAGTCCTCTCCTGCTGATGTTCAGGTGTATATCAGTATGTAGTGTCTCTACTTTAAAGAGTCCTCTCCTGCTGATGTTCAGGTGTATATCAGTATGTAGTGTCTCTACTTTAAAGAGTCCTCTCCTGCTGATGTTCAGGTGTATATCAGTATGTAGTGTCTCTACTTTAAAGAGTCCTCTCCTGCTGATGTCCAGGTGTATATCAGTATGTAGTGTCTCTACTTTAAAGAGTCCTCTCCTGCTGATGTTCAGGTGTATATCAGTATGTAGTGTCTCTACTTTAAAGAGTCCTCTCCTGCTGATGTTCAGGTGTATATCAGTATGTAGTGTCTCTACTTTAAAGAGTCCTCTCCTGCTGATGTTCAGGTGTATATCAGTATGTAGTGTCTCTACTTTAAAGAGTCCTCTCCTGCTGATGTTCAGGTGTATATCAGTATGTAGTGTCTCTACTTTAAAGAGTCCTCTCCTGCTGATGTTCAGGTGTATATCAGTATGTAGTGTCTCTACTTTAAAGAGTCCTCTCCTGCTGATGTTCAGGTGTATATCAGTATGTAGTGTCTCTACTTTAAAGAGTCCTCTCCTGCTGATGTTCAGGTGTATATCAGTATGTAGTGTCTCTACTTTAAAGAGTCTGCCTGTGCTGCAGCTCCTCTTTTCCCCCTCTGTCTGAAACCAGAGCCCAGTGTGCTCTGATTGGTCAGCTGGCTGAATGTTGAACATTAACTGAGGATGAGATGCAGGTGCTCACCAGGTCAGAGTCCAGATGGAAGGCGGTAGATAGGTGTCCCGCGTTGTACTGCTCTGCAGGCCGACAATCCACCACGAAGAAACGCACCCCGTCCTGAAACACAAATAAATCACATGACATCTTCTCCTTCTGCAAACTAACCCGAGTGTTACAGCCACACCAATACAACATCAATCTCCGTGCACATGAGCTGTAAGCGTTGTTTTCAGTGTTGATGTGCATCGCCCTCCTCAAAGCTGCAATATGTGACTTCAAAGGCTCGCTGGATGTAGGTCTGACCGCAGAGGGCTGACCCCGCAGAGGGCTGACCCCGCAGAGGGCTGACCCCGCAGAGGGCTGACCGCGCAGAGGGCTGACCGCGCACAGGGCTGACCGCGCAGAGGGCTGACCCCGCAGAGGGTAGAGGGCTGACCCCGCAGAGGGTAGAGGGCTGACCCCGCAGAGGGCTGACCCCGCAGAGGGCTGACCGTGCAGAGGGCTGACCCCGCAGAGGGCTGACCCCGCAGAGGGCTGACCCCGCAGAGGGCTGACCGTGCAGAGGGCTGACCCCGCAGAGGGCTGACCGCGCAGAGGGCTGACCGCGCAGAGGGCTGACCGCGCAGAGGGCTGACCCCGCAGAGGGCTGACCCCGCAGAGGGCTGACCCCGCAGAGGGCTGACCGCGCAGAGGGCTGACCGCGCAGAGGGCTGACCGTGCAGAGGGCTGACCGCGCAGAGGGCTGATCCCGCAGAGGGCTGACCCCGCAGAGGGCTGACCCCGCAGAGGGCTGACCGTGCAGAGGGCTGACCGTGCAGAGGGCTGACCCCGCAGAGGGCTGACCGCGCAGAGGGCTGACCCCGCAGAGGGCTGACCCCGCAGAGGGCTGACCCCGCAGAGGGCTGACCCCGCAGAGGGCTGACCCCGCAGAGGGTAGAGGGCTAACCGCGCAGAGGGCTGACCCCGCAGAGGGTAGAGGGCTGACCCCGCAGAGGGCTGACCGTGCAGAGGGCTGACCGCGCAGAGGGCTGACCGCGCAGAGGGCTGACCGCGCAGAGGGCTGACCCCGCAGAGGGCTGACCCCGCAGAGGGCTGACAGCGCAGAGGGCTGACAGCGCAGAGGGCTGACCGCGCAGAGGGCTGACCGCGCAGAGGGCTGACCGCGCAGAGGGCTGACCCCGCAGAGGGCTGACCGCGCAGAGGGCTGACCGCGCAGAGGGCTGACCGCGCAGAGGGCTGACCGTGCAGAGGGCTGACCGCGCAGAGGGCTGACCGTGCAGAGGGCTGACCGCGCAGAGGGCTGACCGTGCAGAGGGCTGACCGTGCAGAGGGCTGACGTAACGCCCATATTTGCCTATAAATAGTCAAAGAAACGCCCATTCATTCATTCTGACTGCAGGAAGGAGAGCGCAGGAAATGACGACAGAAAGCTCAAACAGACGTCTCACACCGTGTCAGATTCTGTTTATTTGGGGAGGTGGAGATAAATCATATTGTCTGGTGGATGCAGTTTGAACCAGAGGAGCAGCATGGAGGTCGGATCGTCACCAACATAAATGAATAAGTGGTCCGAAAAAGGTTCATGACAAAAACAATACACATAGCCTTCCTCAGGCAGTGTGTTTGTCCCGGGGACAGGAGACACCTCCTTGATGAGAGACTGAGAAGTGATCGGGGAATCCCTCCGGAGTGGAGTCATGACGACTGGATCTGAATTATGTGTTTGTATTTGGTGGTTTGTGTTCCAGCTGTCGATCAGCAACTCTATATCCACCAGTTAAAGGAAACACAACTAATGTGTTATATCAGCTGTTCAGTTTACCACATGGTGTTCTTAGCTTCCAGACCTCCTGTGTTTTACGAGCGACTTATCAAGTCTTAGCAAACGGCATAAAACACGATTAAACATGATAGTATATAACCTAACAAGAGAACATCATCGAGGGGTGATCAATAACATATCCTTATTTATGTATTTCTCCAGGTGATGTGTGTGTGTGTGTGTGTGTGTGTGTTCTCCAGGTGATGGATGTGTGTGTGTGTGTGTTCTCCAGGTGATGTGTGTGAGCACTGAGGAGTCTCAAACAGGCGTTTGTTTCATCATTTTAAGATCAGCTTTAATCAATGTTTGAAAATGAATTCTTGATAAATGAGAGGTAACATTTTGTTCATGGTATTATTTCCACATATTTCTCTCCATTCTTCCTTCTGCCAACGGGGTCGCAGTTTCTCGTCTCTCCCGTTGTTGTGCTTAGTGCGTACGCATGGGTTAGAGTTTGCGTGGAGGACCGCACGTTTTCCCGTCAAGTTAGTATTTTATAAATCGCAAACATTGCGTAGAAACTGGCGTACGCCATCTTTTGTGCGTACGCCCCGTTTATAAATGAGGCCCCAGATCCTTTTCTAATTACTCTGAGAGCTTTAGCCTCCGTATTGTTTACGGTTGAAGGTGGAACATGTTTTTAGATTCTTCAGTGAGCCCTGAGTGGATAGAGGCTAGGAACCGCTGCTCTGCAGTGATGAGCTCGAAAGCATGTGGGTGGGGGGCTGACCTGCTGCAGTGATGAGCTCTAAAGCATGTGGGTGGGGGGCTGACCTGCTGCAGCTGGTTGGCCTGCAGGATCTCAGGGACAGACACGGGGAGACACAGAGCTTGACTCAGGTCAGTGTCCTCCTCCTTCAGAGCCACCAGAGAGCTGCCAAACAGGTTCTGGTTCATCTGGCAGACAGAGACACAGATCCGTTAGTAAGACCACATTGGGACATCCTTTGGTTACAGGACCAGAGAGCCGACATTACAGATACTGACACGTGGAAAAGAGTTCACTATTACAAACGAAATGGAAAATAAAAAATAGTATAAACAATATACAATGGTGTAATGATGGTTAAAATGTTCTTTAGAGAGGTCAGAAAGAATGATATATAGGCTCATAATATACTGTGTATAGATATGATGGTATATAAAGTAAAGAAACAAACAGCTCAGGAACGAAGAGTCTCACCTTCCTCAGAGACAGAGGAGTCTTACTCTGGTAGTACTGCGCCAGAGAGAACAGGTCCTCGATGTCCTCAGACTCCAGGTGAGACGGAGACTCCTCCAGCATTTCTGAGACAAGGGAAGACGAGGCAGGCGTTAGGCTTTATGAACGTGGACAACAGAGAAACAGATTCTTCAGGACCAAAGCTGGAATTTAAATAAAAAGGAAAGTGAAACTTCTGCTCGTCGCCCTCTCCCTCCGGTCCACATTAATACAAATGATCCCAATACGTATGATTGATGAAAAGATCAATCAATACAGATTTATTTATTATCCACAGTGATAGATGTTAAGGACTAACGTTTATAATAAATACATCTGTATTGATTGATCTTTTCATCAATCATACGTATTGGGATCATTTGTATTAATGAGGACCGGAGGGAGAGGGCGACGAGCAGAAGTTTCACTTTCCTTTTTTATTTCAATTCCAGCTTTGGTCCTGAAGAATCTGTTTCTCTGTTGTCCCCGTTCATAAAGCCTAAAGCAACAGCATCAGAGCACAGAGTCTCTAGATGAGTTTACAGTAGTCCCTCCTTCTTATTGAACATCCATGTTTGTAGTCCGCTGTATAGAAAACTGTAGTTTCCATAGTTTCCCCACAGCAGCAGACGCACATTCAGGACGTCCGCTGGCGCATCAGAAACACGTGGGATAGTGAAGTGCAGTCGATTCTCTACTGCAGGGGTTCCCAACCTTTATTGTGCCAAGGACCGGCAGATACATAAAAAAAATGTGCGGACCGGTTGTCCATTTTAATATTTACTCACCAGGTGGCAACAGAGGCTAATTGTATTTAACAGCCTGAAGAAATACCAATATGCATCCAAAACATATTAACAACGTTTAAAACCAGGATACAATTAAAACAAATTAGGACCACTGTACACATATTGATATAACTGAAATGTCAGTGAGACCCCTGGGCTTGTTTGCCAGCCATAATAACGTCATACCGGGGCGTTCATTCGGTGCACTCCGACAGCATTTAGCATTACATCGAGATTAGGATTAAACTAATTTATTTTGGGAACACCCACATACCTAAGGAGTTAGCCAGATGTGTGTAAATTACTGTTCATGGTAATTTGAAAACAAATGCCGTTGTTGGACATACACACACAAACACACCGGACATACACAAACACACCGGACATACACACACACAGCTGAGCAGAGCACACACCTTTGTGACCGGACATTTCCTTCATACAACGAGTGTGTGTGTGTGTGTGTGTGTGTGTGTGTGTGTGTGTGTGTGTGTGTGTGTGTGTGTGTGTGTGTGTGTGTGTGTGTGTGTGGTTGAAACGTAGCAGCCTGCAGTGGGGAACACAGTGAAGGCGGTGTGTACGCGCTGGTGCTGCACTTCTCAGAGGCTGCCTCCTGATGCTGCAGCCAGTTCATGAAGTGAAGGAGGTTTTACAAATTAAAAAATATCTCTACACCCCTGGCCGACATGTCCTTAAAATGAAGTCCGAGTTCGAAATATATCTCAAATAATGTCTGCACTGCCATTTCCCCACATAAACACAACAGTCTGCGATGAAGCGGTTGTCTCCTGTGCGCTCCACTTCCTATTGGCGCACCGGTAACTTTCTCTGCACGAGAGGCAGAGACCTTATGCTAACCAGTTTGATCTATCTTGTATGTTTTGGATGAAATAATATGACTGGTATAGGTGCGGAAAATGTAATTTTTTTATTAAATATTTTTATATATTTATAATTCTGCAAATATTACGATAAACTCACAGCTATTTCGCGGCCCGGCAGTAACACCTCCGGACCGGGGATTGGGAACCCCTGCTCTAAAGTACCGCAGTCTCTTCTCCTAAGTCCTTTAGAATTCTCCTATCCACTATCCCTTAACCTTTCACTCAGAGGTCAAGGGATAGACGATAGGGTTAGACGTAGGAGCTGATTTTTGGATTATCCGACCGCAGCCCTGGTCTCCCAGCTGTGTGCGTCACTCTTTAGCGTCCCCTGGTCACCAAGCTGTGTTCGTCACTTTTTAGTGTCCCCTGGTCTCCAGCTGTGTGCGTCACTCTTTAGTCTCCCAGCTGTGTGCGTCACTCTTTAGTGTCCCCTGGTCTCCCAGCTGTGTGCGTCACTCTTTAGTGTCCCCTGGTCTCCAGCTGTGTGCGTCACTCTTTAGTGTCCCCTGGTCTCCAGCTGTGTGCGTCACTCTTTAGTGTCCCTTGGTCTCCCAGCTGTGTGCGTCACTCTTTAGCGTCCCCTAGTCTCCCAGCTGTGTGCGTCACTCTTTAGTGTCCCCTTGTCTCCCAGCTGTGTGCGTCACTCTTTAGCGTCCCTTGGTCTCCCAGCTGTGTGCGTCACTCTTTAGCGTCCCTTGGTCTCCCAGCTGTGTGCGTCACTCTTTAGTGTCCCCTGGTCTCCCAGCTGTGTGCGTCACTCTTTAGTGTCCCCTGGCCTCCAGCTGTGTGCGTCACTCTTTAGTGTCCCCCGTGTTTGCACCTGTTGGCCTCCGTACCAGTGATTAAATCAGATAAAGGTTGAACTCACTGATGATGTCCTCTCGGCTGTCTCCCTCCTGGGTCAGGATGGCCTCTCTGAGGGGAAATCAGAGAGAGGATATTTAATAGCGATGCTCCGATCAGGAATTTTGGGGCCGATCGCCGGAATCAGTATTGGCCGATACCGGTAGGGTGGGCGGGGCCTATGGGGGTCTTCCCTTTAAAGTGATGTTTAAAACTCAGTTAATGCTCATTCACTGGCGCTTCCAGAAAAACAACAACCAACATCATTATTACATTCAGATGAAGTACATTATTCAAGAGAAATTAGACTGCGGCTTCCTCCCACCAGCGCCTGCTTACTTAGCGTTGACGAGGATGATGAGCATGAGGAAGAAGATGAGGAAGGGGTCGGCCTGTCGGAGGTAGCAGTCCCAGAAGGCCTGGGTGACGTCGGGGGGGCAGTGGCTGGAGAACAGACTGCCCATCTACGGAGGAAACATAAACACAGACGTCACTGCAGACATGGAGGGAGGGTCATGTTGGAGGCATGCTTTTTAAATACTGATACTTATTTCACTATCCTAACTTTTTAATTATTATACAAGTCTACACTTTCTCCTTTTATCTGCATGGTACCTTCGCTGCTGTGACGAAATAAATGATTTCTGAATCTGATGACTGAATTAATTAATGACAGACTGAATGACAGACTGAATGACTGACTGACTGACTGAATGAATGACAGACTGACTGACTGACTGACTGACTGAATGACTCAATGACAGACTGACTGACTGACTGACTGACGGACTGAATGACAGACTGAATGACAGACTGACTGACTGACTGACTGACTGAATGACTGACTGACAGAATGACAGACTGACTGACTGACTGACTGAATGACTGACTGACTGACTCAATGACTGACTGAATGACAGACTGAATGACTGACTGACTGACTGACTGACTGACTGACTGACTCAATGACAGACTGACAGACTGACTGACTGACTGACTGACTGACTGACTGACTGACTGAATGACTGACAGACTGAATGAATGACTCAATGACAGACTGACTGACTGACGGACTGAATGACAGACTGAATGACAGACTGACTGACGGACTGAATGACTGACTGAATGACAGACTGACTGACTGACTGACTGACTGACTGACTGACTGAATGACTGACAGACTGAATGAATGACTCAATGACAGACTGACTGACTGACGGACTGAATGACAGACTGAATGACAGACTGACTGACTGACTGACTGACAGACTGAATGACTGAATGACTGAATGAATGACTCAATGACAGACTGACTGACTGAATGACAGACTGACTGACTGACTGACTGACTGACTGACTGAATGACAGACTGAATGAATGACTGACTGAATGACAGACTGAATGACAGACTGACTGACTGAATGACAGACTGACTGACTGACTGAATGACAGACTGAATGACTGAATGACTGACTGAATGACTGAATGAATGACTGACTGAATGACAGACTGACTGACTGAATGACAGACTGAATGACTGAATGACTGACTGAATGAATGACTGAATGAATGACTGACTGACTGACTGAATGACAGACTGAATGAATGACTGACTGAATGACAGACTGAATGACAGACTGACTGACTGCATGACTGACTGAATGAATGACGGACTGAATGACAGACTGACTGACTGACAGACTGACAGACTGAATGAATGACGGACTGAATGACAGACTGACTGACTGACAGACTGACAGACTGAATGAATGACGGACTGAATGACAGACTGACTGACTGAATGACAGACTGACTGACTGAATGACTGACTGAATGACTGACTGAATGACTGACAGACTGACTGAATGACAGACTGAATGACGGACTGAATGACTGAATGACGGACTGAATGACGGACTGAATGACTGAATGACAGACTGAATGACAGACTGACTGACAGACTGACTGACGGACTGAATGACTGACTGAATGAATGAATAACAGACTGAATGACGGACTGAATGACGGACTGAATGACAGACTGACGGACTGAATGACAGACTGAATGACAGACTGAATGACAGACTGACTGACTGACTGACTGACTGACTGACGGACTTAATGAATGAATGACAGACTGAATGACGGACTGAATGACGGACTGAATGACAGACTGACGGACTGAATGACAGACTGAATGACAGACTGAATGACGGACTGAATGACAGACTGACAGACTGAATGACAGACTGAATGACAGACTGAATGACAGACTGACTGACTGACTGAATGACTGACTGAATGACAGACTGAATGAATGACTGACTGAATGACAGACTGAATGACAGACTGACTGACTGAATGACAGACTGACTGACTGACTGAATGACAGACTGAATGACTGAATGACTGACTGAATGACTGAATGAATGACTGACTGACTGAATGACAGACTGAATGAATGACTGACTGAATGACAGACTGAATGACAGACTGACTGACTGCATGACTGACTGAATGAATGACTGACTGACTGACAGACTGACAGACTGAATGAATGACGGACTGAATGACAGACTGACTGACTGACAGACTGACAGACTGAATGAATGACGGACTGAATGACAGACTGACTGACTGAATGACAGACTGACTGACTGACTGACTGACTGAATGACTGACTGACTGACAGACTGACTGAATGACGGACTGAATGACTGAATGACGGACTGAATGACGGACTGAATGACTGAATGACAGACTGAATGACAGACTGAATGACAGACTGACTGACAGACTGAATGACGGACTGAATGACAGACTGACGGACTGAATGACAGACTGAATGACAGACTGAATGACAGACTGAATGAATGAATGACAGACTGAATGACGGACTGAATGACGGACTGAATGACAGACTGACGGACTGAATGACAGACTGAATGACAGACTGAATGACAGACTGAATGACAGACTGAATGACAGACTGACTGACAGACTGAATGACAGACTGACTGACGGACTGAATGACTGACTGAATGACAGACTGAATGACAGACTGACTGACAGACTGAATGACAGACTGAATGACAGACTGACTGACAGACTGAATGACGGACTGAATGACTGACTGACTGAATGACTGACTGAATGACAGACTGAATGACAGACTGAATGACAGACTGAATGACAGACTGAATGACAGACTGACTGACAGACTGAATGACAGACTGACTGAATAACTGAATGACTGACTGACTGAATGACAGACTGAATGACTGACTGACTGACTGACTGACTGAATGACAGACTGACTGACAGACTGACTGACAGACTGACTGAATAACTGAATGACTGACTGACTGAATGACAGACTGAATGACTGACTGACTGACTGACGGACTGAATGACAGACTGAATGACTGACTGACTGACTGACTGACTTAATGACGGACTGAATGACTGACTGAATGACAGACTGAATGACAGACTGAATGACGGACTGAATGACAGACTGAATGACAGACTGAATGACAGACTGACGGACGGAATGACAGACTGAATGACAGACTGAATGACAGACTGAATGACAGACTGAATGACTGACTGACTGAATGACTGACAGACTGACTGACTGAATGACGGACTGAATGACGGACTGAATGACTGACAGACTGAATGACGGACTGAATGACGGACTGAATGACGGACTGAATGACAGACTGAATGACTGAATGACTGAATGAATGACTCAATGACAGACTGACTGACTGAATGACAGACTGACTGACTGACTGACTGACTGACTGACTGAATGACAGACTGAATGAATGACTGACTGAATGACAGACTGAATGACAGACTGACTGACTGAATGACAGACTGACTGACTGACTGAATGACAGACTGAATGACTGAATGACTGACTGAATGACTGAATGAATGACTGACTGAATGACAGACTGACTGACTGAATGACAGACTGAATGACTGAATGACTGACTGAATGAATGACTGAATGAATGACTGACTGACTGACTGAATGACAGACTGAATGAATGACTGACTGAATGACAGACTGAATGACAGACTGACTGACTGCATGACTGACTGAATGAATGACGGACTGAATGACAGACTGACTGACTGACAGACTGACAGACTGAATGAATGACGGACTGAATGAATGACAGACTGACTGACTGACAGACTGACAGACTGAATGAATGACGGACTGAATGACAGACTGACTGACTGAATGACAGACTGACTGACTGAATGACTGACTGAATGACTGACTGAATGACTGACAGACTGACTGAATGACAGACTGAATGACGGACTGAATGACTGAATGACGGACTGAATGACGGACTGAATGACTGAATGACAGACTGAATGACAGACTGACTGACAGACTGACTGACGGACTGAATGACTGACTGAATGAATGAATAACAGACTGAATGACGGACTGAATGACGGACTGAATGACAGACTGACGGACTGAATGACAGACTGAATGACAGACTGAATGACAGACTGACTGACTGACTGACTGACTGACTGACGGACTTAATGAATGAATGACAGACTGAATGACGGACTGAATGACGGACTGAATGACAGACTGACGGACTGAATGACAGACTGAATGACAGACTGAATGACGGACTGAATGACAGACTGACAGACTGAATGACAGACTGAATGACAGACTGAATGACAGACTGACTGACTGACTGAATGACTGACTGAATGACAGACTGAATGAATGACTGACTGAATGACAGACTGAATGACAGACTGACTGACTGAATGACAGACTGACTGACTGACTGAATGACAGACTGAATGACTGAATGACTGACTGAATGACTGAATGAATGACTGACTGACTGAATGACAGACTGAATGAATGACTGACTGAATGACAGACTGAATGACAGACTGACTGACTGCATGACTGACTGAATGAATGACTGACTGACTGACAGACTGACAGACTGAATGAATGACGGACTGAATGACAGACTGACTGACTGACAGACTGACAGACTGAATGAATGACGGACTGAATGACAGACTGACTGACTGAATGACAGACTGACTGACTGACTGACTGACTGAATGACTGACTGACTGACAGACTGACTGAATGACGGACTGAATGACTGAATGACGGACTGAATGACGGACTGAATGACTGAATGACAGACTGAATGACAGACTGAATGACAGACTGACTGACAGACTGAATGACGGACTGAATGACAGACTGACGGACTGAATGACAGACTGAATGACAGACTGAATGACAGACTGAATGAATGAATGACAGACTGAATGACGGACTGAATGACGGACTGAATGACAGACTGACGGACTGAATGACAGACTGAATGACAGACTGAATGACAGACTGAATGACAGACTGAATGACAGACTGACTGACAGACTGACTGACGGACTGAATGACTGACTGAATGACAGACTGAATGACAGACTGACTGACAGACTGACTGACAGACTGAATGACAGACTGAATGACAGACTGACTGACAGACTGAATGACGGACTGAATGACTGACTGACTGAATGACTGACTGAATGACAGACTGAATGACAGACTGAATGACAGACTGAATGACAGACTGAATGACAGACTGACTGACAGACTGAATGACAGACTGACTGAATAACTGAATGACTGACTGACTGAATGACAGACTGAATGACTGACTGACTGACTGACTGACTGAATGACAGACTGACTGACAGACTGACTGACAGACTGACTGAATAACTGAATGACTGACTGACTGAATGACAGACTGAATGACTGACTGACTGACTGACGGACTGAATGACAGACTGAATGACTGACTGACTGACTGACTGACTTAATGACGGACTGAATGACTGACTGAATGACAGACTGAATGACAGACTGAATGACGGACTGAATGACAGACTGAATGACAGACTGAATGACAGACTGACGGACGGAATGACAGACTGAATGACAGACTGAATGACAGACTGAATGACAGACTGACGGACGGAATGACGGACTGAATGACTGACTGAATGACAGACTGAATGACAGACTGAATGACAGACTGAATGACGGACTGAATGACGGACTGAATGACGGACTGAATGACTGACTGAATGACAGACTGAATGACAGACTGAATGACAGACTGACTGACAGACTGACTGACAGACTGAATGACAGACTGACTGAATAACTGAATGACTGACTGACTGAATGACGGACTGAATGACAGACTGAATGACTGACTGACTGACTGACGGACTGAATGACGGACTGAATGACTGACTGAATGACTGACAGACTGAATGACAGACTGACTGAATAACTGAATGACTGACTGACTGAATGACAGACTGAATGACAGACTGAATGACAGACTGACGGACGGAATGACGGACTGAATGACTGACTGACTGACAGACTGAATGACAGACTGACTGACAGACTGACTGACAGACTGAATGACAGACTGACTGAATAACTGAATGACTGACTGACTGAATGACAGACTGAATGACAGACTGAATGACAGACTGACGGACGGAATGACGGACTGAATGACTGACTGACTGACAGACTGAATGACAGACTGAATGACAGACTGACTGACAGACTGACTGACAGACTGAATGACAGACTGACTGACAGACTGACTGACAGACTGACTGACAGACTGAATGACAGACTGACTGAATGACAGACTGAATGACAGACTGAATGACAGACTGACGGACGGAATGACGGACTGAATGACTGACTGACTGACAGACTGAATGACAGACTGAATGACAGACTGAATGACAGACTGACTGACAGACTGACTGACAGACTGACTGACAGACTGAATGACTGAATGACAGACTGAATGACAGACTGACTGACAGACTGACTGACAGACTGACTGACAGACTGAATGACTGAATGACTGACTGACTGAATGACAGACTGAATGACAGACTGAATGACAGACTGACGGACGGAATGACGGACTGAATGACTGACTGACTGACAGACTGAATGACAGACTGAATGACAGACTGAATGACAGACTGAATGACAGACTGACTGACAGACTGACTGACAGACTGACTGACAGACTGAATGACAGACTGA
>JAPTMU010000141.1:31247-66247 GCA_028583405.1 Pogonophryne albipinna | reverse complement strand
ATGACGGACTGAATGACGGACTGACTGAATGACAGACTGAATGACAGACTGAATGACAGACTGAATGACTGAATGAATGACGGACTGAATGACAGACTGACTGACTGAATGACTGACTGAATGACAGACTGACTGACTGACAGACTGAATGACAGACTGACGGACTGAATGACGGACTGAATGACAGACTGAATGACAGACTGAATGACAGACTGAATGACTGAATGAATGACGGACTGAATGACAGACTGACTGACTGAATGACTGACTGAATGACAGACTGACTGACTGACAGACTGAATGACAGACTGAATGACTGACTGAATGACAGACTGAATGACTGACAGACTGACTGACTGAATGACGGACTGAATGACGGACTGACTGACTGAATGACTGACTGAATGACAGACTGACTGACTGACAGACTGACTGACAGACTGAATGACAGACTGAATGACTGACTGAATGACAGACTGAATGACTGACTGACTGAATGACTGACAGACTGACTGACTGAATGACAGACTGAATGACTGACTGAATGACAGACTGACTGACAGACTGACTGACTGACTGAATGACAGACTGAATGACAGACTGAATGACAGACTGAATGACTGACTGACTGAATGACAGACTGACTGACAGACTGAATGACAGACTGACTGACAGACTGAATGACTGACTGAATGACGGACTGAATGACGGACTGAATGACGGACTGACTGAATGACAGACTGAATGACAGACTGAATGACTGAATGAATGACGGACTGAATGACAGACTGACTGACTGAATGACTGACTGAATGACAGACTGACTGACTGACAGACTGACGGACTGAATGACGGACTGAATGACAGACTGAATGACAGACTGAATGACAGACTGAATGACTGAATGAATGACGGACTGAATGACAGACTGACTGACTGAATGACTGACTGAATGACAGACTGACTGACTGACAGACTGAATGACAGACTGAATGACTGACTGAATGACAGACTGAATGACTGACTGACTGAATGACTGACAGACTGACTGACTGACTGACGGACTGAATGACGGACTGAATGACTGACAGACTGAATGACGGACTGAATGACGGACTGAATGACAGACTGAATGACAGACTGAATGACTGACTGAATGACAGACTGAATGACTGACTGACTGAATGACTGACTGACTGACTGAATGACAGACTGAATGACAGACTGAATGACAGACTGAATGACAGACTGAATGACAGACTGAATGACTGACTGACTGAATGACTGACTGAATGACTGACTGAATGACAGACTGAATGACTGACTGAATGACAGACTGAATGACTGACTGAATGACAGACTGAATGACTGACTGACTGACTGACAGACTGAATGACTGAATGACAGACTGAATGACAGACTGAATGACAGACTGAATGACAGACTGAATGACTGACTGAATGACAGACTGAATGACTGACTGACTGACTGACAGACTGAATGACTGAATGACAGACTGAATGACAGACTTACTGACAGACTGACTGACTGAATGACAGACTGAATGACGGACTGAATGACGGACTGAATGACGGACTGAATGACGGACTGAATGACAGACTGAATGACAGACTGAATGACAGACTGAATGACAGACTGAATGACAGACTGAATGACGGACTGAATGACGGACTGAATGACGGACTGAATGACGGACTGAATGACAGACTGAATGACAGACTGACAGACTGAATGACAGACTGACTGACAGACTGAATGACAGACTGAATGACAGACTGACTGACTGAATGACTGACTGAATGACTGACTGAATGACTGACTGAATGACTGACTGAATGACAGACTGACTGACAGACTGAATGACAGACTGAATGACAGACTGACTGACAGACTGAATGACAGACTGAATGACAGACTGACTGACTGACTGAATGACTGACTGAATGACTGACTGAATGACTGACTGAATGACTGACTGAATGACTGACTGAATGACAGACTGAATGACAGACTGACTGAATGACTGACTGAATGACTGACTGAATGACTGACTGAATGACTGACTGAATGACAGACTGAATGACAGACTGAATGACAGACTGAATGACAGACTGAATGACAGACTGACTGACAGACTGAATGACTGAATGACAGACTGAATGACAGACTGAATGACAGACTGACTGACTGACTGACAGACTGACTGACTGAATGACGGACTGAATGACGGACTGAATGACTGACTGAATGACAGACTGAATGACTGAATGAATGACGGACTGAATGACAGACTGAATGAATGACTGACTGACTGACAGACTGAATGACAGACTGAATGACTGAATGACGGACTGAATGACTGACTGAATGAATGACTGACTGACTGACAGACTGAATGAATGACTGACTGACTGACAGACTGAATGACTGAATGACAGACTGAATGACAGACTGACTGACTGAATGACGGACTGAATGACTGACTGAATGAATGACGGACTGAATGACAGACTGAATGAATGACTGACTGACTGACTGACTGAATGACTGAATGACAGACTGAATGACAGACTGAATGACAGACTGACTGACTGAATGACGGACTGAATGACTGACTGAATGAATGACTGACTGACTGACTGAATGACGGACTGAATGACGGACTGAATGACTGACTGAATGACAGACTGAATGACTGAATGAATGACGGACTGAATGACAGACTGAATGAATGACTGACTGACTGACAGACTGAATGACAGACTGAATGACTGAATGACGGACTGAATGACTGACTGAATGAATGACTGACTGACTGACAGACTGAATGACTGAATGACAGACTGAATGACAGACTGACTGACTGAATGACGGACTGAATGACTGACTGAATGACAGACTGAATGACTGAATGAATGACGGACTGAATGACGGACTGAATGAATGACTGACTGACTGACAGACTGAATGACAGACTGAATGACAGACTGAATTACTGAATGACAGACTGAATGACAGACTGAATGACAGACTGAATGACAGACAGACTGAATGACAGACTGAATGACAGACTGACGGACTGAATGAATGACGGACTGAATGACAGACTGAATGACAGACTGAATGACAGACTGAATGACTGAATGACGGACTGAATGACAGACTGAATGACAGACTGACTGACTGACAGACTGAATGACTGACTGAATGACTGACTGACTGACTGAATGACAGACTGAATGACAGAATGACGGACTGAATGACAGAATGACTAACTGAATGACTGACTAAATGACTGAATGACAGACTGACTGAATGATGGACTGAATGACTGACTGAATGACTGACTGAATCACAGACTGAATGACAGACTGAATGACAGACTGACTGACTGACAGACTGAATGACTGACTGAATGACTGACTGACTGAATGACTGACTGACTGAATGACAGACTGAATGACAGAATGACGGACTGAATGACAGAATGACTAACTGAATGACTGACTAAATGACTGAATGACAGACTGACTGAATGATGGACTGAATGACTGACTGAATCACAGACTGAATGACTGACTGAATGACAGACTGAATGACAGACTGAATGACAGACTGAATGACTGACTGAATGACTGACTGACTGACTGACTGACAGACTGAATGACTGACAGACTGAATGACTGACAGACTGAATGACAGACTGAATGACAGACTGAATGACTGAATGACAGACAGACTGACGGACTGAATGACTGAATGACTGACAGACTGACGGACTGAATGACTGACTGACTGAATGACTGAATGACTGACTGACTGACTGACTGAATGACTGAATGACTGACAGACTGACGGACTGAATGACGGACTGAATGACGGACTGAATGACTGACGGACTGACTGAATGACTGACGGACTGACAGACTGAATGACAGACTGAATGACAGACTGAATGACAGACTGAATGACAGACTGAATGACTGACTGAATGACAGACTGAATGACTGACAGACTGAATGACTGACTGACTGAATGACTGACAGACTGACTGACTGAATGACGGACTGAATGACGGACTGAATGACTGACAGACTGAATGACGGACTGAATGACGGACTGAATGACAGACTGAATGACAGACTGAATGACAGACTGAATGACTGACTGAATGACAGACTGAATGACTGACTGACTGAATGACTGACTGAATGACTGACTGAATGACAGACTGAATGACAGACTGAATGACAGACTGAATGACAGACTGAATGACTGACTGAATGACTGACTGAATGACAGACTGAATGACTGACTGACTGAATGACTGACTGAATGACTGACTGAATGACTGACTGAATGACTGAATGACAGACTGAATGACTGACTGAATGACAGACTGAATGACTGACTGAATGACAGACTGAATGACTGACTGACTGACTGACAGACTGAATGACTGAATGACAGACTGAATGACAGACTGAATGACAGACTGAATGACAGACTGAATGACAGACTGAATGACTGACTGAATGACAGACTGAATGACTGACTGACTGACTGACAGACTGAATGACTGAATGACAGACTGAATGACAGACTGACTGACAGACTGACTGACTGAATGACAGACTGAATGACGGACTGAATGACAGACTGAATGACAGACTGAATGACAGACTGAATGACAGACTGAATGACGGACTGAATGACGGACTGAATGACGGACTGAATGACGGACTGAATGACAGACTGAATGACAGACTGAATGACAGACTGACAAACTGAATGACAGACTGACTGACAGACTGAATGACAGACTGACTGACAGACTGAATGACAGACTGACTGACTGAATGACTGACTGAATGACTGACTGAATGACTGACTGAATGACAGACTGAATGACAGACTGAATGATAGACTGAATGACAGACTGAATGACAGACTGACTGAATGACAGACTGAATGACAGACTGAATGACAGACTGACTGACAGACTGACTGACAGACTGAATGACAGACTGACTGACAGACTGAATGACAGACTGACTGACTGAATGACTGACTGAATGACTGACTGAATGACTGACTGAATGACTGACTGAATGACTGAATGACAGACTGAATGACAGACTGAATGACAGACTGAATGACAGACTGAATGACAGACTGACTGACAGACTGAATGACTGAATGACAGACTGAATGACAGACTGAATGACAGACTGACTGACTGACTGACAGACTGACTGACAGACTGAATGACAGACTGACTGACAGACTGAATGACAGACTGACTGACTGAATGACTGACTGAATGACTGACTGAATGACTGACTGAATGACAGACTGAATGACTGAATGAATGACGGACTGAATGACAGACTGAATGAATGACTGACTGACTGACAGACTGAATGACAGACTGAATGACTGAATGACGGACTGAATGACTGACTGAATGAATGACTGACTGACTGACAGACTGAATGAATGACTGACTGACTGACAGACTGAATGACTGAATGACAGACTGAATGACAGACTGACTGACTGAATGACGGACTGAATGACTGACTGAATGAATGACGGACTGAATGACAGACTGAATGAATGACTGACTGACTGACAGACTGAATGACTGAATGACAGACTGAATGACAGACTGACTGACTGAATGACTGACTGAATGAATGACTGACTGACTGACTGAATGACGGACTGAATGACGGACTGAATGACTGACTGAATGACAGACTGAATGACTGAATGAATGACGGACTGAATGACAGACTGAATGAATGACTGACTGACTGACAGACTGAATGACAGACTGAATGACTGAATGACGGACTGAATGACTGACTGAATGAATGACTGACTGACTGACAGACTGAATGACTGAATGACAGACTGAATGACAGACTGAATGACGGACTGAATGACTGACTGAATGAATGACGGACTGAATGACAGACTGAATGACAGACTGACTGACTGAATGACGGACTGAATGACTGACTGAATGAATGACTGACTGAATGACAGACTGAATGACAGACTGAATGACAGACTGAATGACTGAATGACAGACTGAATGACAGACTGAATGACAGACTGAATGACAGACTGAATGACAGACAGACTGAATGACAGACTGAATGACAGACTGACGGACTGAATGAATGACGGACTGAATGACAGACTGAATGACAGACTGAATGACAGACTGAATGACGGACTGAATGACGGACTGAATGACAGACTGAATGACAGACTGACTGACTGACAGACTGAATGACTGACTGAATGACTGACTGACTGACTGAATGACTGACTGAATGACAGACTGAATGACAGAATGACGGACTGAATGACAGAATGACTAACTGAATGACTGACTAAATGACTGAATGACAGACTGACTGAATGATGGACTGAATGACTGACTGAATGACTGACTGAATCACAGACTGAATGACAGACTGACTGACAGACTGAATGACTGACTGAATGACTGACTGACTGAATGACTGACTGACTGAATGACAGACTGAATGACAGAATGACGGACTGAATGACAGAATGACTAACTGAATGACTGACTAAATGACTGAATGACAGACTGACTGAATGATGGACTGAATGACTGACTGAATCACAGACTGAATGACTGACTGAATGACAGACTGAATGACAGACTGAATGACAGACTGAATGACTGACTGAATGACTGACTGACTGACTGACTGACTGACTGACTGAATGACGGACTGAATGACGGACTGAATGACTGACTGAATGACAGACTGAATGACTGAATGAATGACGGACTGAATGACTGACTGAATGAATGACTGACTGACTGACAGACTGAATGACAGACTGAATGACGGACTGAATGACGGACTGAATGACAGACTGAATGACAGACTGACTGACTGACAGACTGAATGACTGACTGAATGACTGACTGACTGACTGAATGACTGACTGAATGACAGACTGAATGACAGAATGACGGACTGAATGACAGAATGACTAACTGAATGACTGACTAAATGACTGAATGAC
Source organism: Pogonophryne albipinna (assembly GCA_028583405.1). NCBI lineage: Eukaryota > Metazoa > Chordata > Actinopteri > Perciformes > Artedidraconidae > Pogonophryne > Pogonophryne albipinna. Next base: position 59,146 of record JAPTMU010000141.1, on the reverse strand, counting down.
AGACTGACTGAATGATGGACTGAATGACTGACTGAATGACTGACTGAATCACAGACTGAATGACAGACTGAATGACAGACTGACTGACTGACAGACTGAATGACTGACTGAATGACTGACTGACTGAATGACTGACTGACTGAATGACAGACTGAATGACAGAATGACGGACTGAATGACAGAATGACTAACTGAATGACTGACTAAATGACTGAATGACAGACTGACTGAATGATGGACTGAATGACTGACTGAATCACAGACTGAATGACTGACTGAATGACAGACTGAATGACAGACTGAATGACAGACTGAATGACTGACTGAATGACTGACTGACTGACTGACTGACTGACTGACTGAATGACGGACTGAATGACGGACTGAATGACTGACTGAATGACAGACTGAATGACTGAATGAATGACGGACTGAATGACTGACTGAATGAATGACTGACTGACTGACAGACTGAATGACTGAATGACAGACTGAATGACAGACTGAATGACGGACTGAATGACTGACTGAATGAATGACGGACTGAATGACAGACTGAATGACAGACTGACTGACTGAATGACGGACTGAATGACTGACTGAATGAATGACTGACTGAATGACAGACTGAATGACAGACTGAATGACAGACTGAATGACTGAATGACAGACTGAATGACAGACTGAATGACAGACTGAATGACAGACAGACTGAATGACAGACTGAATGACAGACTGACGGACTGAATGAATGACGGACTGAATGACAGACTGAATGACAGACTGAATGACAGACTGAATGACGGACTGAATGACGGACTGAATGACAGACTGAATGACAGACTGACTGACTGACAGACTGAATGACTGACTGAATGACTGACTGACTGACTGAATGACTGACTGAATGACAGACTGAATGACAGAATGACGGACTGAATGACAGAATGACTAACTGAATGACTGACTAAATGACTGAATGACAGACTGACTGAATGATGGACTGAATGACTGACTGAATGACTGACTGAATCACAGACTGAATGACAGACTGAATGACAGACTGACTGACTGACAGACTGAATGACTGACTGAATGACTGACTGACTGAATGACTGACTGACTGAATGACAGACTGAATGACAGAATGACGGACTGAATGACAGAATGACTAACTGAATGACTGACTAAATGACTGAATGACAGACTGACTGAATGATGGACTGAATGACTGACTGAATCACAGACTGAATGACTGACTGAATGACAGACTGAATGACAGACTGAATGACAGACTGAATGACTGACTGAATGACTGACTGACTGACTGACTGACAGACTGAATGACTGACAGACTGAATGACTGACAGACTGAATGACAGACTGAATGACAGACTGAATGACTGAATGACAGACAGACTGACGGACTGAATGACTGAATGACTGACAGACTGACGGACTGAATGACTGACTGACTGAATGACTGAATGACTGACTGACTGACTGACTGAATGACTGAATGACTGACAGACTGACGGACTGAATGACGGACTGAATGACGGACTGAATGACTGACGGACTGACTGAATGACTGACGGACTGACAGACTGAATGACAGACTGAATGACAGACTGAATGACAGACTGAATGACTGACTGAATGACAGACTGAATGACTGACAGACTGAATGACTGACTGACTGAATGACTGACAGACTGACTGACTGAATGACGGACTGAATGACGGACTGAATGACTGACAGACTGAATGACGGACTGAATGACGGACTGAATGACAGACTGAATGACAGACTGAATGACAGACTGAATGACTGACTGAATGACTGACTGAATGACAGACTGAATGACTGACTGACTGAATGACTGACTGAATGACTGACTGAATGACAGACTGAATGACAGACTGAATGACAGACTGAATGACAGACTGAATGACAGACTGAATGACTGACTGAATGACTGACTGAATGACAGACTGAATGACTGACTGAATGACTGACTGAATGACTGACTGAATGACTGACTGAATGACTGAATGACAGACTGAATGACTGACTGAATGACAGACTGAATGACTGACTGAATGACAGACTGAATGACTGACTGACTGACTGACAGACTGAATGACTGAATGACAGACTGAATGACAGACTGAATGACAGACTGAATGACAGACTGAATGACAGACTGAATGACTGACTGAATGACAGACTGAATGACTGACTGACTGACTGACAGACTGAATGACTGAATGACAGACTGAATGACAGACTGACTGACAGACTGACTGACTGAATGACAGACTGAATGACGGACTGAATGACGGACTGAATGACAGACTGAATGACAGACTGAATGACAGACTGAATGACAGACTGAATGACGGACTGAATGACGGACTGAATGACGGACTGAATGACGGACTGAATGACGGACTGAATGACAGACTGAATGACAGACTGAATGACAGACTGACAAACTGAATGACAGACTGACTGACAGACTGAATGACAGACTGACTGACAGACTGAATGACAGACTGACTGACTGAATGACTGACTGAATGACTGACTGAATGACTGACTGAATGACAGACTGAATGACAGACTGAATGATAGACTGAATGACAGACTGAATGACAGACTGACTGAATGACAGACTGAATGACAGACTGAATGACAGACTGACTGACAGACTGACTGACAGACTGAATGACAGACTGACTGACAGACTGAATGACAGACTGACTGACTGAATGACTGACTGAATGACTGACTGAATGACTGACTGAATGACTGACTGAATGACTGACTGACTGAATGACAGACTGAATGACAGACTGAATGACAGACTGACTGACAGACTGAATGACTGAATGACAGACTGAATGACAGACTGAATGACAGACTGACTGACTGACTGACAGACTGACTGACAGACTGAATGACAGACTGACTGACAGACTGAATGACAGACTGACTGACTGAATGACTGACTGAATGACTGACTGAATGACTGACTGAATGACAGACTGAATGACTGAATGAATGACGGACTGAATGACAGACTGAATGAATGACTGACTGACTGACAGACTGAATGACAGACTGAATGACTGAATGACGGACTGAATGACTGACTGAATGAATGACTGACTGACTGACAGACTGAATGAATGACTGACTGACTGACAGACTGAATGACTGAATGACAGACTGAATGACAGACTGACTGACTGAATGACGGACTGAATGACTGACTGAATGAATGACGGACTGAATGACAGACTGAATGAATGACTGACTGACTGACAGACTGAATGACTGAATGACAGACTGAATGACAGACTGACTGACTGAATGACTGACTGAATGAATGACTGACTGACTGACTGAATGACGGACTGAATGACGGACTGAATGACTGACTGAATGACAGACTGAATGACTGAATGAATGACGGACTGAATGACAGACTGAATGAATGACTGACTGACTGACAGACTGAATGACAGACTGAATGACTGAATGACGGACTGAATGACTGACTGAATGAATGACTGACTGACTGACAGACTGAATGACTGAATGACAGACTGAATGACAGACTGAATGACGGACTGAATGACTGACTGAATGAATGACGGACTGAATGACAGACTGAATGACAGACTGACTGACTGAATGACGGACTGAATGACTGACTGAATGAATGACTGACTGAATGACAGACTGAATGACAGACTGAATGACTGAATGACAGACTGAATGACAGACTGAATGACAGACTGAATGACAGACAGACTGAATGACAGACTGAATGACAGACTGACGGACTGAATGAATGACGGACTGAATGACAGACTGAATGACAGACTGAATGACAGACTGAATGACGGACTGAATGACGGACTGAATGACAGACTGAATGACAGACTGACTGACTGACAGACTGAATGACTGACTGAATGACTGACTGACTGACTGAATGACTGACTGAATGACAGACTGAATGACAGAATGACGGACTGAATGACAGAATGACTAACTGAATGACTGACTAAATGACTGAATGACAGACTGACTGAATGATGGACTGAATGACTGACTGAATGACTGACTGAATCACAGACTGAATGACAGACTGAATGACAGACTGACTGACTGACAGACTGAATGACTGACTGAATGACTGACTGACTGAATGACTGACTGACTGAATGACAGACTGAATGACAGAATGACGGACTGAATGACAGAATGACTAACTGAATGACTGACTAAATGACTGAATGACAGACTGACTGAATGATGGACTGAATGACTGACTGAATCACAGACTGAATGACTGACTGAATGACAGACTGAATGACAGACTGAATGACAGACTGAATGACTGACTGAATGACTGACTGACTGACTGACTGACAGACTGAATGACTGACAGACTGAATGACTGACAGACTGAATGACAGACTGAATGACAGACTGAATGACTGAATGACAGACAGACTGACGGACTGAATGACTGAATGACTGACAGACTGACGGACTGAATGACTGACTGACTGAATGACTGAATGACTGACTGACTGACTGAATGACTGAATGACTGACAGACTGACGGACTGAATGACGGACTGAATGACGGACTGAATGACTGACGGACTGACTGAATGACTGACGGACTGACAGACTGACAGACTGACAGACTGACTGAATGACTGACTGAATGACTGACAGACTGACGGACTGACTGACTGACTGACTGACTGACGGACTGACTGAATGACTGACTGAATGACTGACGGACTGACGGACTGACTGACAGGCGTACCCATGTGATGGCGTAGGAGTCGGGTGTGATCTTCTTGGTGTCCAGGAAGCTGCAAAGCTCTGGCTCGTGGTACTGCAGCAGCAGCCGGTAGAGGTGGAACGGCCGGCCGCTCGCTACGCACTCCCTGACATCAACACGGACAAAAACTCATTGTTTATTTTCAGCTAAATGTTATTTACAACATTTTGAGGAAAAAGTCAGATTTTTGAAATTTTAAGAAAAATTCTGAATTTTGAGTCAGATTTTTGAGAAAGTCAAAATGTTGTGATAAAGTAAGAATTTTCAGAAACAAGCCAACATTTTGAGAACAAGTAAGTTAAATACATGGATCCTGAGATTGAAGCTCAAGCCGGGGATTAGAGTGTTACCTGGGGATGTACTTGTTCATGACGGCGTAGAAGCAGTTGTAGAGGTCGCTGCGCGGCAGCTGCAGAGCGAGCAGAGGCTTCAGCAGCGGAGGCCAGCTCAGATCCACAGAGAACTGAAGGTTCCTGGACTTACAGTAGAACGTGATGACCGCCTCCACGTCACACACCATGTCTCTGCTGTCCTCCTCGCACACCTTCAGCTGGTCTGAGGAAACACACTAGGGTTTATACAAACAACAACATTTTTCTTTTCTTTTTTAACGCTGCTACTCTGCACTGATGCACATTCCCCAAAGATATTGAAGTGACTGTTATTTTCTATATATTGATTGTTGTGCTTTTATTGATGTCTTAATGTGTGCACATGTATACATGTGTCTGTGATTGTGTATATATAGGATATACATATTTTTACATGCATTTGTTTTTGTGTTCTGGATTGTGGGAAGTAGTATTTCGATCTCTCTGAACAGACAAACTGAAAGATTGACAACAAAGTTGACTTTTGACAAAGTGGTAAATAAAATATTCCCAAACATTTCCCAAATTGGGATCAATAAAGTACTTCTTGTCTTATATTATATTCAGAGAACTGTATTAATCCAGGGAGAAATTAGGAAGCTAGAGTTACATTCAAAGGGATTAAAAAGGAAAGTAGAGGAAAGTGGAGGACTGAGGACGGAGGACAGAGGACTGACCAATGAGCTGCTGGCTGCTGGTGTGGATCAGGTTTTGCTCGGGGAGATCCAGGACTCCGTCCCACGGAGACAGACTGTCTCCTTTCCCTGAGACATTCAGAGCGATCTGCACAGAGGAGGGGACACTTTAGGTAGCACACTTTAGGTAGGGGACACTTTAGGAAGGGGACACTTTAGGAAGGGGGACACTTTAGGAAGGGGACACTTTAGGAAGGGGGACACTTTAGGTAGGGGGACACTTTAGGTAAGGGGACACTTTAGGTAGGGGGACACTTTAAGAGGGGAACATTTAGGCTGCTTCTCACTTCTCTTATTTCTCATTTCCTCGCTCCTCGTCCTCACCGGAAGTTGATTTGTCTGCGCCATCTTGAGTAGCGTCCCAGAGGCCTTATTTCTGCCGGAGGAGCGAGGAGCGATAATGGAGGAGCTATAACCGAGGAACCACCAGACCATCCTCCGATGAAATCTTCAGACACTCGCCCCGCCCCCTTACTGTGTATCGCTCACTGATTGGACGATGCAGTGCATGCACTGATCTCATGCTTCTTGACATGAGAGCAGTTTCCCAGCGGAGTGAAGAAAACACATGAAACTCACGGGACTCACTCCTCAGTTTATACCGTGTTTTGTTTCAATTCATGTTTCATTTAGTTACAAATATGTGATATATCTGAACAACAAAGTGCTCAAAAATCATTTTATTCATTTTTTGGAAACATTTTCATGATCGCTTTTTTCGTTTTACATTTTCATTTATTGTCATTTCCATTCAGTCATTAAGTCTATTAAAATGTTAATGTGCTGCATATCCACACAAACACACAAAGTGTGCAATCCAATTAATGTTAAACTGGGTTTTGATAGATAACATATCTCTGTTTCTTCTCTCAATTGTTTCTATTGTGCTCTAATCAATATTAATCTAACTATTGTTCGTTTATACATTTTAAGAATGGCGTTTATCTTTTTTGAGAATGAGTTCTTATTTGATTTTATTTATTGGGGTCTACAACAGATGATACACATGTTTGTGTCAGTAAATGTGTACTAACAGAGGCGGGGGGGGGGGGGGTGTTTGTGGAAACAACGGGGACAGAGCTGCTGTCAGACGATCAGCGTCATCACAAACGGACGTTGGAGGAAAGGACGTCCCATTGCTCTTAAAACTCATTTCCTGCTTCTCGTGGTTTCCTTGCGTCTCTCCATGCTTCCCTGGTGGGAGGGACTAGAGGCAGGGAAACGACGCAAGTGAGGGACGCAAGGATTGAAGTTAAGAGAAGTGAGATGCAGCCTTAGACACTTTAGGAAGGGGACACTTTAGGAAGGGACACTTTAGGAAGGGGACACTTTAGGAAGGGACACTTTAGGAAGTGTTAGCTGCTGTGACGCTGCAGGACGACTGAAGAGTTCTGCTTCCTCTCACCTTCCACATCTTGGCTCTGTGCTGGGCCGAGCTCTCCTGGAGGACCCCTCTCTCCTGGAGGACCCCCCTCTCCTGGAGGACACCCCTCTCCGTCTCCATGTCCGAGCCCGAGTCCAGAGCCTCCATCAGATCCTGGTCCCTGGGGGGGGGGAGATCAGGTTTAAGGACTTTGTAGACTGCAGGGTAGCTGGTGGATTTACTCCAGGTGGAACTAAAGTCTGATTTAACACTTGATTATATTTCACATCATTCATCCAGATCTGTGAAGAAACTGAAGGTATTAAATACATGGAGTGGGGGAAAAGTACACCATGTACCTCTGAACTGTAGTAGAAGTACACCATGTACCTCTGAACTGTAGGAGAAGTACACCATGTACCTCTGAACTGTAGTAGAAGTACACCATGTACCTCTGAACTGTAGGAGAAGTACAGTAGAAGTACACCATGTACCTCTAAACTGTAGTAGAAGTACACCATGTACCTCTGAACTGTATTAGAAGTACACCATGTACCTCTGAACTGGAGTAGAAGTACACAGTGGCAGAACATGGTATACTCACTAAAGTAGAAGTACCTCTAAGTAGTACTTGAGTAGATGTAGTGGAGGAGTTGGACTGTAGCTCAAACTGTTCCCAGGCGATCAACTCAGAGATAAAGACATGTGTGATATTTAGTAATCAACACTCACAGCTTTAATGCTACTCAGTGGAAAGAGCCGAGTCCTGCAGCTTCATGTTTACAGCCTGTTGGTGAATGAAGGCTTTTGACTCGAATGTATTTGTTACCGGTGTTTTAATAATGTTCCGTTTCCTCCACTGACTCTCAGCTGAGATGCTTTCAGGTTCAGATGAACTACATGACTTAACAAATACATAGATTATGATAAAGTATTTTAAAAACATGATGATAGAAATGTAAAAAGCGCTTTATAGAGTTATCTTTATCTTGTTACGAATTCAGCAGCACTTCAAATGGAAGACTTGATGAAGTGAATTTATCTGCAGCTTCCTTTGGTTCTGAGTTTCTCTACGGTCTGTGCACTTTGCAGAAAAGCGCCTGCTAAATGATACGTAATGTAATGATACGTAATGCAATTATACGTAATGCAATGATACGTAATGATACGTAATGCAATGATACGTAATGATACGTAATGCAATTATACGTAATGATACGTAATGTAATGATACGTAATGATACGTAATGTAATGATACGTAATGCAATTATACGTAATGCAATGATACGTAATGTAACGATACGTAATGATACGTAATGCAATGATACGTAATGTAATGATACGTAATGCAATGATACGTAATGATACGTAATGCAATTATACGTAATGATACGTAATGCAATGATACGTAATGATACGTAATGCAATTATACGTAATGATACGTAATGTAATGATACGTAATGATACGTAATGCAATGATACGTAATGATACGTAATGCAATGATACGTAATGTAACGATACGTAATGCAATGATACGTAATGATACGTAATGCAATTATACGTAATGTAACGATACGTAATGATACGTAATGCAATTATACGTAATGCAATGATACGTAATGCAATGATACGTAATGATACGTAATGCAATGATACGTAATGATACGTAATGCAATGATACGTAATGATACGTAATGCAATGATACGTAATGATACGTAATGATACGTAATGCAATGATACGTAATGCAATTATACGTAATGATACGTAATGCAATGATACGTAATGCAATGATACGTAATGTAACGATACGTAATGCAATTATACGTAATGCAATGATACGTAATGATACGTAATGCAATGATACGTAATGCAATGATACGTAATGTAACGATACGTAATGCAATGATACGTAATGCAATGATACGTAATGATACGTAATGTAATGATACGTAATGATACGTAATGCAATGATACGTAATGATACGTAATGCAATTATACGTAATGATACGTAATGTAATGATACGTAATGATACGTAATGTAATGATACGTAATGCAATTATACGTAATGCAATGATACGTAATGTAACGATACGTAATGATACGTAATGCAATGATACGTAATGTAATGATACGTAATGCAATGATACGTAATGATACGTAATGCAATTATACGTAATGATACGTAATGCAATGATACGTAATGATACGTAATGCAATTATACGTAATGATACGTAATGTAATGATACGTAATGATACGTAATGCAATGATACGTAATGATACGTAATGCAATGATACGTAATGTAACGATACGTAATGCAATGATACGTAATGATACGTAATGCAATTATACGTAATGTAACGATACGTAATGATACGTAATGCAATTATACGTAATGCAATTATACGTAATGCAATGATACGTAATGCAATGATACGTAATGATACGTAATGCAATGATACGTAATGATACGTAATTGCAATGATACGTAATGATACGTAATGCAATGATACGTAATGATACGTAATGATACGTAATGCAATGATACGTAATGCAATTATACGTAATGATACGTAATGCAATGATACGTAATGCAATGATACGTAATGTAACGATACGTAATGCAATTATACGTAATGCAATGATACGTAATGATACGTAATGCAATGATACGTAATGCAATGATACGTAATGTAACGATACGTAATGCAATGATACGTAATGCAATGATACGTAATGATACGTAATGTAATGATACGTAATGATACGTAATGCAATGATACGTAATGCAATGATACGTAATGCAATGATACGTAATGATACGTAATGCAATGATACGTAATGTAATGATACGTAATGATACGTAATGCAATGATACGTAATGCAATGATACGTAATGTAACGATACGTAATGCAACGATAAGTAATGCAACGATACGTAATGCAATTATACGTAATGCAATGATACGTAATGCAATGATACGTAATGCAATGATACGTAATGATACGTAATGCAATGATACGTAATGCAATGATACGTAATGCAATGATACGTAATGATACGTAATGTAATGATACGTAATGCAATGATACGTAATGCAATGATACGTAATGCAATGATACGTAATGCAATGATACGTAATGATACGTAATGTAACGTAACGTAATGATACGTAATGTACCGATATGTAATGTAACGATACGTAATGTAATGTAATATAATGATACGTAATGTAACGATACGTAATGTAATGATACGTAATGTAACGATACGTAATGTAATGATATGTAATGTAACGATACGTAATGTAATGTAATGATACGTAATGTAATGATTCGTAATGTAACGATACGTAATCTAACGATACGTAATGCACCGATACGTAATGCACCGATACGTAATGCAACGTAATGTAATGTAATGATACGTAATGTAACGTAATGTAACGATACGTAATGTAACGTAATGTAATGATACGTAATCAGGGCTCGACATTATAAATGGCCTGCTGGCCCGGAAGCACTATTTAGACACCACGGGCCAGCATAACGTACTTTCCACTTGCCCGCTCGGGCCACTGAAAATATTGTTTAAAAAAAAAATGGTCCTGTGGGGATTGACGCTACAACATAGCGTTTCGTGAGTCGCTTGTCGTTGTTGGGTGAAAAGCAAACAGCTGTTTGCTGCGGAGCGCAGCGCGAGCAGGCTCCTGTGAGCGGGAGCGCGCTCCTTCACTACAGACTATCGCGCCACCTAACCATTCGCCAAAATGTTTTTAATACCAGCGGTAACCGGCCAAGCGCCGTGCAAAAAACTATCTTCAAATAAAGAAAGTCACCGAGGAGTTAAAGGAGAGTGACAGGGAGCATGAGAAGAAGAGGGAGAGAACGTTTCAGCTTGATCGATGGAGTTGGCTTCTAGTGGTGCAGTGACGCGTCCTAAAACCCTTTATAATCTATCGATTAGATTTATGATTCGAACATGATAAAAGTAGGGTAGACATGTGGAGATTATCCGGCTGAACAAAACGTGCATTTATCAAACAGGTTTGTTTTCCACAGACCTTATTTCCAGCTATTTTCCAAAACCCTGTGGAGAAATCCCATTGCTTTCTGTGGAGGGAACCAGCAGCTTACTTCCTGGTTTCAGGACGCGTCACTGCACCTCTCAATATGATGCCAATATAAACAAGGTCTTCTGTCGGCTCTGTGCATCAATGCCGACCTCTGCTGACAGTAAGTGAAGAGTAGAGAATATAAAGGTATTGGCTTCAGGGAAATGTCCCAGCAGTTTAGGAGAATGAAGGATCTAATCTATAGCCATTACATTTCTAACTCCTGATGACAGGAAGGCAGAAAGCGCATTATACTAATAATAATACTCATAATAATAGCAGACATTTATTTAACAATGACCAAAATATCATTATTTTAATAAACCAAATATGAACAATTGAGGAAAATGAGGAAGAACTGATTGTTCAAATGTTGTAGTACAAGTAGTAATGTAGTTGGTGCATGAATTACTATTGCAACAAATGTGTTCATTTTCTTCATTATTAGTCGATTTTTTTTGGACGAATGCTCCGGGCCAGAGGTCACAATGGTGGGGCCAGAGGTTACAATGGTGGGGCCAGTGATAATACAATTCCACCGGCCCGGAGGGCCAGTGGCTTTTTACCCTTAATGTCTACCCCTGGTAATGTAATGATACGTAATGTAACGATACGTAATGTAACGATACGTAATGTAACGATACGTAATGTAACGATACGTAATGTAATGATACGTAATGTATTAATTATAAAAGAAAACATAATGATGACAGTCTAAACATCACTCTGTAAAATGGAACTGAAGCTCTCACTGGATTAAAGTTCGATCTCTACCTCTGAGATGGAGCGAAATACTCAAATACTAATACCTGAGATGTGTACTTTGGTACAGATAAGTACTGACTAGTACTTGGGTACAGACTAGTACTCAGACTAGTACTTGAGTACAGACTAGGTACAGACTGGGTAAAGATTAATACTCGAGTACAGACTGGGTACAGACTAACACCTGGGTGAATGTTCTTAGGAACCCTTCTGTTGTTAGACTCGTGTCATTAGAGCACACATGTCAAACTCAAGGCCCGGGGGCCAAATCAGGCCCTTGGTGGATTTAATTTGGGCCTGCAGGATCATTCTTAATTAGATCTATTAGATCTGGCTCTCCGGTATATTGCACGCACACCTTCTCTCCATCCTGAGGGTCTCCTCCGCTCAGAGCCTGAGCCCAAACATTGATGACCCTGCACCCAAGATGAGAAGCCAAGTATCTGAGCTAGCATCACAGAGCAGCACACTGACTTTAATGGATGTTTCCTTCTGCACTTTCTCTCTCACGACAACAGGGCAGGTTTGGTTTCTCTTTGAGGGAATAGTTTTGTTGAAGCTGTTGTTGGCCTGTGGGGAAATGTGATCATAAGAAATGACTCTGGAGAAGCTGCAGATAGAGCCATAAGAAATGAATGCAACTGATTATTTAATGTTTAATGTTGTTTTTATAGGCAATCATTTAAGCTTTGTTAGTTCCAGGTTTAATATGTGCAATAAGTTCATTTCAATAAGTTTTTACCAGTCCGGCCCTCGACTAGTACACATTTTTTAATTGTGGCCCACTGTGTGTTTGAGTTTGACCCCCTGGCTTAGAGGATCTGACAGGATGTCTCTTCGGTTTAAAGGGAAGAAACACCGGCTAGTTATTGTTAGCTTACTGGCTAACAGGCTTCCCTTAATACGAGTCAATGGCAGAAATGAAGTGATAGGAACGTAAATCCTTGGACGGATCTTTCTCTGAAGCTCTTCATGTTCTTAACTCGGATGTATATAGGCTACACACGAATGTAATCAAACCAGGCTAATTAGCATTAGCATGAGCTAACGGGTAGCACCCAGAGGAACACAGTAACTACGCAGTGTAATATTTAGATATTAACCATGACACCCTGTCAGTTGAAGCTCGCCCAGGTGTTCGACAGAGGAGTACAGGTGAGATGAAGGTGAGAGAGAGAGAGAGATGCTCACCAGCTGCCCTGAAGAGCTTCCTCCCCACACAGTCCGCCATGGTTCTGATGACGAAGCACGTCAGTGACGTCGACACGGTGGACGTGTCGGCCGCCGTCAGTGATCAATGAGCTGTTGCAACCAATCAACCCATCAACTCATCAACCAATCAACCAATCAACTCATCAACTCATCAACCAATCAACTCATCGGTCTGATTTTTGTTAAGAGGTCATTAAGTAAAGCCTTCATGTGTGTCGCGAGCCACTCTGCTCCTTCTCTCTGAAATAGTGTCTTTCTTTAAAAACACAATATATTTCTGCTAATACTTGTTTTGTATTTGGTTGACAGATAACCCAAGTATTATCATTATATTATATCTTTTATGGAGAAAAGAGCCAATTTTGAGTAAAGTCAGAATATTTAGATTCTGAGAAAATAAGTCAGAATTTTTATTTTAAGAAAAATATTTAGAGTTTTGAGAGAAAAGTCATAATGTCGAGATGCTGAGACCAGCCTTCTGATTCCCAGGAGATATCAGAGGAAGTTAGCGAGAGCTTTAGATCTGGATGGACTTGAAACAAAGATGTTCCCATAAGCATCTGTGTGATACTGTATTTCATTCGTCCACATATTGAAGGGAAAGCTTTCAGATGTCGTAAAAAGAACAGTCTTGGAGACGTAATGGAATATTGAAGAGCAGCAACTGGAAATACTGAAGGATTGAGAACAATACTCGAGTACTCAGTTACTGGTCATCACTGATCAATATTAGTAAACAGATCAATAGGTTGTAGAGGTTTGAGGAAATCTTGCAAAGTTCAAATTGATTTCAGGAAGTTATAACTTTATTAGGATTCATTTTGTCTTTCACTTTGGTCACCGTACAGATCACGAAATATGTCAGTGTAATCTATATCAGTGTGTGTGTGTGTGTCCGTGTGTGTCTGTGAGTCTGTGTCCGTCTGTGTGATTGGGTGTCTGTCTCTGTGTGTGTGTGTCCGTCTCTGTGTGTGTGTCCGTGTGACCGTCTCTGTGTGTGTGTCCGTGTGACTGTCTGTGTCCGTGTGAGTCTGTGAGTCTGTGTCCGTCTGTGTGATTGGGTGTCTGTCTCTGTGTGTGTCCGTGTGACTGTCTCTGTGTGTGTGTCCGTGTGACTGTCTCTGTGTGTGTGTGTGTCCGTGTGACCGTCTCTGTGTGTGTGTCCGTGTGACCGTCTCTGTGTGTGTGTCCGTGTGACCGTCTCTGTGTGTGTGTCCGTGTGACCGTCTCTGTGTGTGTGTCCGTGTGACCGTCTCTGTGTGTGTCCGTGTGACTGTCTGTGTCCGTGTGAGTCTGTGTCCGTCTGTGTGATTGGGTGTCTGTCTCTGTGTGTGTGTCCGTGTGACCGTCTCTGTGTGTGTGTCCGTGTGACCGTCTCTGTGTGTGTGTGTCCGTGTGACCGTCTCTGTGTGTCCGTGTGACCGTCTCTGTGTGTCCGTGTGACCGTCTCTGTGTGTCCGTGTGACCGTCTCTGTGTGTCCGTGTGACCGTCTCTGTGTGTGTCCGTGTGACCGTCTCTGTGTGTCCGTGTGTCCGTCTCTGTGTGTGTCCGTGTGACCGTCTCTGTGTGTGTCCGTGTGACCGTCTCTGTGTGTGTCCGTGTGACCGTCTCTGTGTGTGTCCGTGTGACCGTCTCTGTGTGTGTCCGTGTGACCGTCTCTGTGTGTGTCCGTGTGACCGTCTGTGTGTGTCCGTGTGACCGTCTCTGTGTGTGTCCGTGTGACCGTCTCTGTGTGTGTCCGTGTGACCGTCTCTGTGTGTGTCCGTGTGACCGTCTCTGTGTGTGTCCGTGTGACCGTCTCTGTGTGTGTCCGTGTGACCGTCTCTGTGTGTGTCCGTGTGACCGTCTGTGTGTGTCCGTGTGACCGTCTCTGTGTGTGTCCGTGTGACCGTCTCTGTGTGTGTCCGTGTGACCGTCTCTGTGTGTGTCCGTGTGACCGTCTCTGTGTGTGTCCGTGTGACTGTCTCGGTGTGTCTGTGTGTGTGTCCGTGTGACTGTCTCTGTGTGTGTCCGTGTCCGTGTGTCCGTGTGTGTGTGTGTGACTGTCTCTGTGTGTGTCCGTGTGACTGTCTCTGTGTGTCCGTGTGACTGTCTCTGTGTGTCCGTGTGTGTGTGTGTGACTGTCTCTGTGTGTGTGTGTGACTGTCTCTGTGTGTGTCCGTGTGACTGTCTCTGTGTGTCCGTGTGACTGTCTCTGTGTGTCCGTGTCCGTGTCCGTGTGTGTGTGTGTGTGTGGCTGCATACATTTAGTTTCTGAAAGTGTAAGAACATGTCTGCAGAGAGGAATCGTCATCAGCTGCAGCTTCAATGATTCGGTTCCTTGGCGTTTCCACACATTCAATAAAATGTAAATACTTTTATTTATTTTCTTTACAAAGTACGGATGCTACTGGAGAGCCACGCCCTGCATCGGGAGAAGAAGCGATCAGGCTCGGGTCGTGGCAATATCATTTCAAAAGGACAGAAAAATAAACATCTCACAATAAAATAAAAAATAAATCTGAATGAATCTAGGGAACACGACCCGCTGTCCGACCCTCGTGACGTCTGCGGACAAAAACCAAACTAAAGACATGACGTTGTTTCTCTAATCAGAGACACACCTTTATGGTTTCTAGTGTTCAAGCACGAGCATTGCATTTATTTATAAAGTGAACATGCTGCACAAAGTATATAAAAAAAAGAATTAGAGAAACAGGCAATCCCAATCATAATTAAAAAACAAACAGTTGAGGATGCTAAGCTAACCGCTAACCTCTGCAGCCAGTACCCATGGGATCAGTTCCAGCGTTACAAACAGACGTTACACACGGACTAAAATCATTCAGAAATCAAGAGTGTGTTGTTGATGATGATGATGGGGGGGGGGGGGGGGGGGGACACACTTTAGATCAGCATACATTAACAGTCCATTCAAAAAGCTCTCACAGTATTCTCTGCAGGTTTGAAAGCCTTGAAGTCAGTACATCAACACTTCACATGGTTACTACTCGCTTAGATTTAGACGTTTTTACATGCGTTCTCTCTACAGAGAACGCTCGGTGTACTCTGAGGGTCTGATGATGGTGGGTTAAAGGGGCAGTTTGCATGTTTTAAAGTGGGGTTGCATGATGTTCTCCTGCAGTGGGTAAGTGCACGCTTTATTCAGAACTTCACCTCGGGTCAGACTGAGGCGTCTCTGCTAGACTACCAGACTGCATTGAGAGGAACAGTCTTTCCAGCAGGAGTTTCTGGCGCCTGCCTCCATCCGTTAGATATGTTACGGTTAGTTTGGAAACCCCAACGTCACAAAAAACACAAAGCCTTCGTGTGTGTCGCGAGTCACTCTGAAGTGTCTTTCTTTAAAAACTCAAAACATCATATATTTATGCTAATACTTGTTTTGTATTTGGATGACAGATAACCAAAGTATTATTATCGTTATATCTTTTGTTTTCTGAGAAAGAAGACAATTGAGTAAAAAGTCAGAATATTTAGATTTTGAAAAAGAAAGTCATCATTTTGAAATGTTGAGAAAAAAAGTCAGGATTTTAAGAAAAATTTAGAATTTTGAGAGAAAAGTCATAATGTTGAGATGCTGAGACCAGCCTTCTGAGTCCCAGGAGATATCAGAGGAAGATAGCGAGAGCTTTTAGATCTGGATGAACTTGAAAAAGTTCCCATAAGCATCTGTGTGATCAACGCATCATATCTGATAACACATCGTACACCTATTAATCAAGAAACTCCCGCGATCAGTGACAATGACTCCGTGGAGTTTGGCTTCCTGTCTGTTTCTCCATCCTGTATCACCTGACTGTTCCCATTGCTCATACAACCACTTTAAAAACAGCCAAACTGCCCCACACCTGCCACCAGAGGCCAGCACTGCAGCCATGGTGAGCATGGATCCTTCCTTCTATGATAGCAACCCCCGTCATGTGACGTAAACACTGTGTATATTATACTCAGGGCTCTTTGTTGTATTTTTTTTCTTTCTTTTTTACAAATCAGAGTTAGGTGAGACATTAACACGGAGGGTTCAGAGATGCGTTGGCGTTACAGAGTCGGAGGCTTCAGCCCGTACTTCTTGGCCACCTCGGTCTGAGCGTAGGCGGCGTCACATAGCGAGTACAGGTGAGCCATCTCCATCTCTGACTTGGCCAGGTTTATGGCCTTGTTGAACATGTCGATCGCACGGTCCAGATTTCCCCTGAAAACGAGAAAAGGCTCGGGTTATTCACACACAAGCAGAAAGATGGTGTATATCAGTATGTAGTGTCTCTACTTTAAAGAGTCCTCTCCTGCTGATGTTCAGGTGTATATCAGTGTGTAGTGTCTCTACTTTAAAGAGTCCTCTCTGCTGATGTTCAGGTGTATATCAGTATGTAGTGTCTCTACTTTAAAGAGTCCTCTCCTGCTGATGTTCAGGTGTATATCAGTATGTAGTGTCTCTACTTTAAAGAGTCCTCTCCTGCTGATGTTCAGGTGTATATCAGTATGTAGTGTCTCTACTTTAAAGAGTCCTCTCCTGCTGATGTTCAGGTGCATATCAGTATGTAGTGTCTCTACTTTAAAGAGTCCTCTCCTGCTGATGTTCAGGTGTATATCGGATGTAGTGTCTCTACTTTAAAGAGTCCTCTCCTGCTGATGTTCAGGTGTATATCAGTATGTAGTGTCTCTACTTTAAAGAGTCCTCTCCTGCTGATGTTCAGGTGTATATCAGTATGTAGTGTCTCTACTTTAAAGAGTCCTCTCCTGCTGATGTTCAGGTGTATATCGGAATGTAGTGTCTCTACTTTAAAGAGTCCTCTCCTGCTGATGTTCAGGTGTATATCAGTATGTAGTGTCTCTACTTTAAAGAGTCCTCTCCTGCTGATGTTCAGGTGCATATCAGTATGTAGTGTCTCTACTTTAAAGAGTCCTCTCCTGCTGATGTTCAGGTGTATATCAGTATGTAGTGTCTCTACTTTAAAGAGTCCTCTCCTGCTGATGTTCAGGTGTATATCAGTATGTAGTGTCTCTACTTTAAAGAGTCCTCTCCTGCTGATGTTCAGGTGCATATCAGTATGTAGTGTCTCTACTTTAAAGAGTCCTCTCCTGCTGATGTTCAGGTGCATATCAGTATGTAGTGTCTCTACTTTAAAGAGTCCTCTCCTGCTGATGTTCAGGTGCATATCAGTATGTAGTGTCTCTACTTTAAAGAGTCCTCTCCTGCTGATGTTCAAGTGTATATCAGTATGTAGTGTCTCTACTTTAAAGAGTCCTCTCTGCTGATGTTCAGGTGTATATCAGTGTGTAGTGTCTCTACTTTAAAGAGTCCTCTCCTGCTGATGTTCAGGTGTATATCAGTATGTAGTGTCTCTACTTTAAAGAGTCCTCTCTGCTGATGTTCAGGTGTATAACAGTATGTAGTGTCTCTACTTTAAAGAGTCCTCTCCTGCTGATGTTCAGGTGTATATCAGTATGTAGTGTCTCTACTTTAAAGAGTCCTCTCCTGCTGATGTTCAGGTGTATATCAGTGTGTAGTGTCTCTACTTTAAAGAGTCCTCTCCTGCTGATGTTCAGGAGTATATCAGTATGTAGTGTCTCTACTTTAAAGAGTCCTCTCTGCTGATGTTCAGGTGTATATCAGTATGTAGTGTCTCTACTTTAAAGAGTCCTCTCCTGCTGATGTTCAGGTGTATATCAGTGTGAAGTGTCTCTACTTTAAAGAGTCCTCTCTGCTGATGTTCAGGTGTATATCAGGTGTAGTGTCTCTACTTTAAAGAGTCCTCTCTGCTGATGTTCAGGTGTATATCAGTGTGTAGTGTCTCTACTTTAAAGAGTCCTCTCCTGCTGATGTTCAGGTGTATATCAGTATGTAGTGTCTCTACTTTAAAGAGTCCTCTCTGCTGATGTTCAGGTGTATATCAGTATGTAGTGTCTCTACTTTAAAGAGTCCTCTCCTGCTGATGTTCAGGTGTATATCAGTATGTAGTGTCTCTACTTTAAAGAGTCCTCTCTGCTGATGTTCAGGTGTATATCAGTATGTAGTGTCTCTACTTTAAAGAGTCCTCTCCTGCTGATGTTCAGGTGTATATCAGTGTGTAGTGTCTCTACTTTAAAGAGTCCTCTCTGCTGATGTTCAGGTGTATATCAGTGTGTAGTGTCTCTACTTTAAAGAGTCCTCTCCTGCTGATGTTCAGGTGTATATCAGTATGTAGTGTCTCTACTTTAAAGAGTCCTCTCCTGCTGATGTTCAGGTGTATATCAGTATGTAGTGTCTCTACTTTAAAGAGTCCTCTCTGCTGATGTTCAGGTGTATATCAGTATGTAGTGTCTCTACTTTAAAGAGTCCTCTCTGCTGATGTTCAGGTGTATATCAGTATGTAGTGTCTCTACTTTAAAGAGTCCTCTCCTGCTGATGTTCAGGTGTATATCAGTATGTAGTGTCTCTACTTTAAAGAGTCCTCTCCTGCTGATGTTCAGGTGTATATCATTATGTAGTGTCTCTACTTTAAAGAGTCCTCTCCTGCTGATGTTCAGGTGTATATCAGTATGTAGTGTCTCTACTTTAAAGAGTCCTCTCTGCTGATGTTCAGGTGTATATCAGTATGTAGTGTCTCTACTTTAAAGAGTCCTCTCCTGCTGATGTTCAGGTGTATATCAGTGTGTAGTGTCTCTACTTTAAAGGGTCCTCTCCTGCTGATGTTCAGGTGTATATCAGTATGTAGTGTCTCTACTTTAAAGAGTCCTCTCCTGCTGATGTTCAGGTGTATATCAGTGTGTAGTGTCTCTACTTTAAAGAGTCCTCTCTGCTGATGTTCAGGTGTATATCAGTATGTAGTGTCTCTACTTTAAAGAGTCCTCTCTGCTGATGTTCAGGTGTATATCAGTGTTGTGTCTCTACTTTAAAGAGTCCTCTCCTGCTGATGTTCAGGTGTATATCAGTGTGTAGTGTCTCTACTTTAAAGAGTCCTCTCCTGCTGATGTTCAGGTGTATATCAGTATGTAGTGTCTCTACTTTAAAGAGTCCTCTCCTGCTGATGTTCAGGTGTATATCAGTATGTAGTGTCTCTCCTTTAAAGAGTCCTCTCCTGCTGATGTTCAGGTGTATATCAGTATGTAGTGTCTCTACTTTAAAGAGTCCTCTCTGCTGATGTTCAGGTGTATATCAGTGTGTAGTGTCTCTACTTTAAAGAGTCCTCTCTGCTGATGTTCAGGTGTATATCAGCGTGTAGTGTCTCTACTTTAAAGAGTCCTCTCCTGCTGATGTTCAGGTGTATATCAGTGTGTAGTGTCTCTACTTTAAAGAGTCCTCTCTGCTGATGTTCAGGTGTATATCAGTATGTAGTGTCTCTACTTTAAAGGGTCCTCTCCTGCTGATGTTCAGGTGTATATCAGTATGTAGTGTCTCTACTTTAAAGAGTCCTCTCCTGCTGATGTTCAGGTGTATATCAGTATGTAGTGTCTCTACTTTAAAGAGTCCTCTCCTGCTGATGTTCAGGTGTATATCAGTGTGTAGTGTCTCTACTTTAAAGAGTCCTCTCCTGCTGATGTTCAGGTGTATATCAGTATGTAGTGTCTCTACTTTAAAGAGTCCTCTCCTGCTGATGTTCAGGTGTATATCAGTATGTAGTGTCTCTCTTTAAAGAGTCCTCTCCTGCTGATGTTCAGGTGTATCAGTATGTAGTGTCTCTACTTTAAATAGTCCTCTCTGCTGATGTTCAGGTGTATATCAGTGTGTAGTGTCTCTACTTTAAAGAGTCCTCTCCTGCTGATGTTCAGGTGTATATCAGTATGTAGTGTCTCTACTTTAAAGAGTCCTCTCCTGCTGATGTTCAGGTGTATATCAGTATGTAGTGTCTCTACTTTAAAGAGTCCTCTCCTGCTGATGTTCAGGTGTATATCAGTATGTAGTGTCTCTACTTTAAAGGTCCTCTCCTGCTGATGTTCAGGTGTATATCAGTGTGTAGTGTCTCTACTTTAAAGAGTCCTCTCTGCTGATGTTCAGGTGTATATCAGTGTGTAGTGTCTCTACTTTAAAGAGTCCTCTCCTGCTGATGTTCAGGTGTATATCAGTATGTAGTGTCTCTACTTTAAAGAGTCCTCTCTGCTGATGTTCAGGTGTATATCAGTATGTAGTGTCTCTACTTTAAAGAGTCCTCTCCTGCTGATGTTCAGGTGTATATCAGTATGTAGTGTCTCTACTTTAAAGAGTCCTCTCCTGCTGATGTTCAGGTGTATATCATTATGTAGTGTCTCTACTTTAAAGTCCTCTCCTGCTGATGTTCAGGTGTATATCAGTATGTAGTGTCTCTACTTTAAAGAGTCCTCTCTGCTGATGTTCAGGTGTATATCAGTATGTAGTGTCTCTACTTTAAAGAGTCCTCTCCTGCTGATGTTCAGGTGTATATCAGTGTGTAGTGTCCTACTTTAAAGAGTCCTCTCTGCTGATGTTCAGGTGTATATCAGTGTGTAGTGTCTCTACTTTAAAGAGTCCTCTCCTGCTGATGTTCAGGTGTATATCAGTATGTAGTGTCTCTACTTTAAAGAGTCCTCTCTGCTGATGTTCAGGTGTATATCAGTATGTAGTGTCTCTACTTTAAAGAGTCCTCTCCTGCTGATGTTCAGGTGTATATCATTATGTAGTGTCTCTACTTTAAAGAGTCCTCTCCTGCTGATGTTCAGGTGTATATCAGTATGTAGTGTCTCTACTTTAAAGAGTCCTCTCTGCTGATGTTCAGGTGTATATCAGTATGTAGTGTCTCTACTTTAAAGAGTCCTCTCTGCTGATGTTCAGGTGTATATCAGTATGTAGTGTCTCTACTTTAAAGAGTCCTCTCCTGCTGATGTTCAGGTGTATATCATTATGTAGTGTCTCTACTTTAAAGAGTCCTCTCCTGCTGATGTTCAGGTGTATATCAGTATGTAGTGTCTCTACTTTAAAGAGTCCTCTCTGCTGATGTTCAGGTGTATATCAGTATGTAGTGTCTCTACTTTAAAGAGTCCTCTCCTGCTGATGTTCAGGTGTATATCAGTGTGTAGTGTCTCTACTTTAAAGGGTCCTCTCCTGCTGATGTTCAGGTGTATATCAGTATGTAGTGTCTCTACTTTAAAGAGTCCTCTCCTGCTGATGTTCAGGTGTATATCAGTGTGTAGTGTCTCTACTTTAAAGAGTCCTCTCTGCTGATGTTCAGGTGTATATCAGTATGTAGTGTCTCTACTTTAAAGAGTCCTCTCTGCTGATGTTCAGGTGTATATCAGTGTATAGTGTCTACTTTAAAGAGTCCTCTCCTGCTGATGTTCAGGTGTATATCAGTGTGTAGTGTCTCTACTTAAAGAGTCCTCTCCTGCTGATGTTCAGGTGTATATCAGTATGTAGTGTCTCTACTTTAAAGAGTCCTCTCCTGCTGATGTTCAGGTGTATATCAGTATGTAGTGTCTCTCCTTTAAAGAGTCCTCTCTGCTGATGTTCAGGTGTATATCAGTATGTAGTGGTCTCTACTTTAAAGAGTCCTCTCTGCTGATGTTCAGGTGTATATCAGTGTGTAGTGTCTCTACTTTAAAGAGTCCTCTCTGCTGATGTTCAGGTGTATATCAGCGTGTAGTGTCTCTACTTTAAAGAGTCCTCTCCTGCTGATGTTCAGGTGTATATCAGTGTGTAGTGTCTCTACTTTAAAGAGTCCTCTCTGCTGATGTTCAGGTGTATATCAGTATGTAGTGTCTCTACTTTAAAGGGTCCTCTCCTGCTGATGTTCAGGTGTATATCAGTATGTAGTGTCTCTACTTTAAAGAGTCCTCTCCTGCTGATGTTCAGGTGTATCAGTATGTAGTGTCTCTACTTTAAAGAGTCCTCTCCTGCTGATGTTCAGTGTATATCAGTGTGTAGTGTCTCTACTTTAAAGAGTCCTCTCCTGCTGATGTTCAGGTGTATATCAGTATGTAGTGTCTCTACTTTAAAGAGTCCTCTCCTGCTGATGTTCAGGTGTATATCAGTAGTAGTGTCTCTCCTTTAAAGAGTCCTCTCCTGATGTTCAGGTGTATATCAGTATGTAGTGTCTCTACTTTAAAGAGTCCTCTCTGCTGATGTTCAGGTGTATATCAGTGTGTATGTCTCTACTTTAAAGAGTCCTCTCTGCTGATGTTCAGGTATATATCAGCGTGTAGTGTCTCTACTTTAAAGAGTCCTCTCCTGCTGATGTTCAGGTGTATATCAGTATGTAGTGTCTCTACTTTAAAGAGTCCTCTCCTGTTGATGTTCAGGTGTATATCAGTATGTAGTGTCTCTACTTTAAAGAGTCCTCTCCTGCTGATGTTCAGGTGTATATCAGTATGTAGTGTCTCTACTTTAAAGAGTCCTCTCCTGCTGATGTTCAGGTGTATATCAGTATGTAGTGTCTCTACTTTAAAGAGTCCTCTCCTGCTGATGTTCAGGTGAATATCAGTATGTAGTGTCTCTACTTTAAAGAGTCCTCTCCTGCTGATGTTCAGGTGTATATCAGTATGTCGTGTCTCTACTTTAAAGAGTCCTCTCCTGCTGATGTTCAGGTGTATATCAGTGTGTAGTGTCTCTCCTTTAAAGAGTCCTCTCCTGCTGATGTTCAGGTGTATATCAGTATGTAGTGTCTCTACTTTAAAGAGTCCTCTCTGCTGATGTTCAGATGTATATCAGTATGTAGTGTCTCTACTTTAAAGAGTCCTCTCTGCTGATGTTCAGGTGTATCAGTATGTAGTGTCTCTACTTTAAAGAGTCCTCTCCTGCTGATGTTTCAGGTGTATATCAGTATGTAGTGTCTCTACTTTAAAGAGTCCTCTCCTGCTGATGTTCAGGTGTATACAGTATGTAGTGTCTCTACTTTAAAGAGTCCTCTCCTGCTGATGTTCAGGTGTATATCAGTATGTAGTGTCTCTACTTTAAAGAGTCCTCTCCTGCTGATGTTCAGGTGTATATCAGTATGTCGTGTCTCTACTTTAAAGAGTCCTCTCCTGCTGATGTTCAGGTGTATATCAGTGTGTAGTGTCTCTACTTTAAAGAGTCCTCTCTGCTGATGTTCAGGTGTATATCAGTGTGTAGTGTCTCTACTTTAAAGAGTCCTCTCCTGCTGATGTTCAGGTGTATATCAGTGTGTAGTGTCTCTACTTTAAAGAGTCCTCTCCTGCTGATGTTCATAGTATAAAGTAGTTTTCCTGACCTCTGAACTTCGATGGTTCCCATGGTTTCATAAGCGAAGTCACATTTGGTGTCGATCTCGATGGCCTTACTGATGAGATCCAGCCCGAGGTCCAGGTCCTGTTTCCACTGCAGCTGCAGCAACCTGCACACACATCCAATCAGATCACCAACGTCAGGACCAACGTCAGGATGCCTTCATATTTGAAAGGATGGATTACTGACCCCTTGTGGACATATGTGGTAGCGTTGTCTGGTTCCAGTTCGATGCACTTGTCGTACATCTCGTCGGCTTTTCCAAACTGCTGCTGATCGGTCAGAGCCTGGAGACAAACATAAAAAAGACTGTTGGTCTAAATCAACAAATCAACAAGACGTATATCTTCAATTTCCTGTCTATATGAAACAGCTGACATTTAGTAAGACGAGCTCAAAATGAAACAAACATTTAGATCATATTATCAATTTATTTGTTTTTACGTAGAAATCACAATTACAGGCTGGTTCCACCTTTCAAATGAGATGATTCAAATAGAGGGGACACATGTTGATGTAGAAGAGACATGAAGAAGAGGGGACACATGTTGATGTAGCAGAGACATGGAGAAGAGGGGACACATGTTGATGTAGAAGAGACATGGAGAAGAGAGGACACATGTTGATGTAGAAGAGACATGGAGAAGAGGGGACACATGTTGATGTAGCAGAGACATGAAGAAGAGGGGACACATGTTGATGTAGAAGAGACATGGAGAAGAGGGGACACATGTTGATGTAGCAGAGACATGGAGAAGAGGGGACACATGTTGATGTAGAAGAGACATGGAGAAGAGAGGACACATGTTGATGTAGAAGAGACATGGAGAAGAGAGGACACATGTTGATGTAGAAGAGACATGAAGAAGAGGGGACACATGTTGATGTAGCAGAGACATGGAGAAGAGGGGACACATGTTGATGTAGAAGAGACATGGAGAAGAGGGGACACATGTTGATGTAGCAGAGACATGGAGAAGAGGGGACACATGTTGATGTAGAAGAGACATGGAGAAGAGGGGACACATGTTGATGTAGCAGAGACATGGAGAAGAGGGACACATGTTGATGTAGAAAGAGACATGGAGAAGAGGGGACACATGTTGATGTAGCAGAGGACATGGAGAAGAGGGGACACATGTTGATGTAAGAAGAGACATGGAGAAGAGGGGACACATGTTGATGTAGAAGAGGACATGGAAGAAGGGGACACATGTTGATGTAGAAGAGACATGGAGAAGAGGGACACATGTTGATGTAGAAGAGACATGGAGAAGAGAGGACACATTTGATGTAGAAGAGACATGGAGAAGAGGGGACACATGTTGATGTAGAAGGACATGAAGAAGAGGGACACATGTTGATGTAGCAGAGACATGGAGAAGAGGGGACACATGTTGATGGAGCAGAGACATGGAGAAGAGGGGACACATGTTTGATGTAGAAGAGACATATGAAGAGAGGACACATGTTGATGTAGAAGAGACATGGAGAAGAGGGGACACATGTTGATGTAGCAGAGACATGGAGAAGAGGGGACACATGTTGATGTAGAAGAGACATGGAGAAGAGGGGACACATGTTGATGTAGCAGAGACATGGAGAAGAGGGGACACATGTTGATGTAGAAGAGACATGGAGAAGAGACACATGTTGATGTAGAAGAGACATGGAGAAGAGAGGACACATGTTGATGTAGAAGAGACATGAAGAAGAGGGGACACATGTTGATGTAGCAGAGACATGGAGAAGAGGGGACACATGTTGATGTAGCAGAGACATGGAGAAGAGGGGACACATGTTGATGTAGCAGAGACATGGAGAAAGGGGACACATGTTGATGTAGAAGAGACATGGAGAAGAGGGGACACATGTTGATGTAGCAGAGACATGGAAAGAGGGGACACATGTTGATGTAGAAGAGACATGGAGAAGAGGGGACACATGTTGATGTAGAAGAGACATGGAGAAGAGGGGACACATGTTGATGTAGAAGAGGACATGGAGAAGAGGGGACACATGTTGATGTAGAAGAGACATGGAGAAGAGAGGACACATGTTGATGTAGAAGAGACATGGAGAAGAGGGACACATGTTGATGTAGAAGAGACATGAAGAAGAGGGCACATGTTGATGTAGCAGAGACATGGAGAAGAGGGGACACATGTTGATGTAGCAGAGACATGGAGAAGAGGGGACACATGTTGATGTAGAAGAGACATGAAGAAGAGACATGAAGAAGAGGGGACACATGTTGATGTAGAAGAGACATGAAGAAGAGGGGACACATGTTGATGTAGAAGAGACATGAAGAAGAGGGGACACATGTTGATGTAGAAGAGACATGAAGAAGAGGGGACACATGTTGATGTAGAAGAGACATGAAGAAGAGGGGACACGTGTTGATGTAGAAGAGACATGAAGAAGAGGGGACACGTGTTGATGTAGAAGAGACATGAAGAAGAGGGGACACATGTTGATGTAGAAGAGACATGAAGAAGAGGGGACACATGTTGATGTAGAAGAGACATGAAGAAGAGGGGAGACATGACGAAGAGGGGACACATGTTGATGTAGAAGAGACATGACGAAGAGGGGACACATGTTGATGCAGAAGAGACATGAAGAAGAGGGGACACATGTTGATGTAGAAGAGACATGAAGAAGAGGGGACACATGTTGATGTAGAAGAGACATGAAGAAGAGGGGACACATGTTGATGTAGAGACCGGAAGAAGAGGGGACACATGTTGATGTAGAAGAGACATGAAGAAGAGGGGACACATGTTGATGTAGAAGAGACCGGAAGAAGAGGGGACACATGTTGATGTGGAAGAGGGGACACATGTTGATGTAGAAGAGACATGAAGAAGAGGGGACACATGTTGATGTAGAAGAGACATGAAGAAGAGGGGACACATGTTGATGTAGAAGAGACCGGAAGAAGAGGGGACACATGTTGATGAAGAAGAGGGGACACATGTTGATGTAGAAGAGACATGAAGAAGAGGGGACACATGTTGATGTAGAAGAGACATGGAGAAGAGGGGACACATGTTGATGTAGAAGAGACATGGAGAAGAGGGGACACATGTTGATGTAGAAGAGACCGGAAGAAGAGGGGACACATGTTGATGTGGAAGAGGGGACACATGTTGATGAAGAAGAGGGGACACATGTTGATGTAGAAGAGACATGGAGAAGAGGGGACACATGTTGATGTAGAAGAGACATGGAGAAGAGGGGACACATGTTGATGTAGAAGAGACATGGGGAAGAGGGACACATGTTGATGTAGAAGAGACATGAGGAAGAGGGGACACATG
>JAPTMU010000141.1:25000-30247 GCA_028583405.1 Pogonophryne albipinna | reverse complement strand
GACTGAATGACTGACTGAATGACAGACTGAATGACTGACTGACTGACTGACAGACTGAATGACTGAATGACAGACTGAATGACAGACTGACTGACAGACTGACTGACTGAATGACAGACTGAATGACGGACTGAATGACGGACTGAATGACAGACTGAATGACAGACTGAATGACAGACTGAATGACGGACTGAATGACGGACTGAATGACGGACTGAATGACAGACTGACAGACTGAATGACAGACTGACTGACAGACTGAATGACAGACTGACTGACAGACTGAATGACAGACTGACTGACTGAATGACTGACTGAATGACTGACTGAATGACTGACTGACTGAATGACAGACTGAATGACAGACTGAATGACAGACTGAATGACAGACTGACTGAATGACAGACTGAATGACAGACTGAATGACAGACTGACTGACAGACTGACTGACAGACTGAATGACAGACTGAATGACAGACTGACTGACAGACTGAATGACAGACTGACTGACTGAATGACTGACTGAATGACTGACTGAATGACTGACTGAATGACTGACCTGAATGACATGACTGAATGAATGAACAGACTGAATGACAGACTGAATGACAGACCTGAATGACAGACTGAATGACAGACTGACTGACAGACTGATGACTGAATGGACAGACTGAATGACAGACTGAATGACAGACTGACTGACTGACCTGACTGACAGACTGACTGACTGAATGACGTGACTGAATGACGACTGAATGACTGACGAATGACAGACTGAATGACTGAATGAATGACGGACTGAATGACAGACTGAATGAATGACTGATGAATGACTGACTGACAGACTGAATGACAGACTGAATGACTGAATGACGGACTGAATGACTGACTGAATGAATGACTGACTGACTGACAGACTGAATGAATGACTGACTGACTGACAGACTGAATGACTGAATGACAGACTGAATGACAGACTGACTGACTGAATGACGGACTGAATGACTGACTGAATGAATGACGGACTGAATGACAGACTGAATGAATGACTGACTGACTGACAGACTGAATGACTGAAGTGACAGACTGAATGACAGACTGAATGACAGACTGACTGACTGAATGACGGACTGAATGACTGACTGAATGAATGACTGACTGACTGACTGAATGACGGACTGAATGACTGACTGACAGACTGAATGACTGACTGAATGACAGACTGAATGACTGAATGAATGACGGACTGAATGACAGACTGAATGAATGACTGACTGACTGACAGACTGAATGACAGACTGAATGACTGAATGACGGACTGAATGACTGACTGAATGAATGACTGACTGACTGACAGACTGAATGACTGAATGACAGACTGAATGACAGACTGAATGACGGACTGAATGACTGACTGAATGAATGACGGACTGAATGACAGACTGAATGACAGACTGACTGACTGAATGACGGACTGAATGACTGACTGAATGACTGACTGACTGAATGACTGAATGACAGACTGAATGACAGACTGAATGACAGACTGAATGACAGACTGAATGACAGACTGAATGACTGACTGAATGACAGACTGAATGACTGACTGACTGACTGACAGACTGAATGACTGAATGACAGACTGAATGACAGACTGACTGACAGACTGACTGACTGAATGACAGACTGAATGACGGACTGAATGACGGACTGAATGACAGACTGAATGACAGACTGAATGACAGACTGAATGACAGACTGAATGACAGACTGAATGACGGACTGAATGACGGACTGAATGACAGACTGAATGACAGACTGACAGACTGAATGACAGACTGACTGACAGACTGAATGACAGACTGACTGACAGACTGAATGACAGACTGACTGACTGAATGACTGACTGAATGACTGACTGAATGACTGACTGACTGAATGACAGACTGAATGACAGACTGAATGACAGACTGAATGACAGACTGAATGACAGACTGAATGACAGACTGACTGAATGACAGACTGACTGAATGACAGACTGAATGACAGACTGAATGACAGACTGACTGACAGACTGACTGACAGACTGAATGACAGACTGACTGACAGACTGAATGACAGACTGACTGACTGAATGACTGACTGAATGACTGACTGAATGACTGACTGAATGACTGACTGAATGACTGACTGAATGACAGACTGAATGACAGACTGAATGACAGACTGAATGACAGACTGACTGACAGACTGAATGACTGAATGACAGACTGAATGACAGACTGAATGACAGACTGACTGACAGACTGACTGACTGAATGACGGACTGAATGACGGACTGAATGACTGACTGAATGACAGACTGAATGACTGAATGAATGACGGACTGAATGACAGACTGAATGAATGACTGAATGAATGACTGACTGACAGACTGAATGACAGACTGAATGACTGAATGACGGACTGAATGACTGACTGAATGAATGACTGACTGACTGACAGACTGAATGAATGACTGACTGACTGACAGACTGAATGACTGAATGACAGACTGAATGACAGACTGACTGACTGAATGACGGACTGAATGACTGACTGAATGAATGACGGACTGAATGACAGACTGAATGAATGACTGACTGACTGACAGACTGAATGACTGAATGACAGACTGAATGACAGACTGAATGACAGACTGACTGACTGAATGACGGACTGAATGACTGACTGAATGAATGACTGACTGACTGACTGAATGACGGACTGAATGACGGACTGAATGACTGACTGAATGACAGACTGAATGACTGACTGAATGACAGACTGAATGACTGAATGAATGACGGACTGAATGACAGACTGAATGAATGACTGACTGACTGACAGACTGAATGACAGACTGAATGACTGAATGACGGACTGAATGACTGACTGAATGAATGACTGACTGACTGACAGACTGAATGACTGAATGACAGACTGAATGACAGACTGAATGACGGACTGAATGACTGACTGAATGAATGACGGACTGAATGACAGACTGAATGACAGACTGAATGACAGACTGACTGACTGAATGACGGACTGAATGACTGACTGACTGAATGACAGACTGAATGACAGACTGAATGACAGACTGAATGACTGAATGACTGACTGAATGACAGACTGAATGACAGACTGAATGACAGACAGACTGAATGACAGACTGAATGACAGACTGACGGACTGAATGAATGACGGACTGAATGACAGACTGAATGACAGACTGAATGACAGACTGAATGACTGAATGACGGACTGAATGACGGACTGAATGACAGACTGAATGACAGACTGACTGACTGACAGACTGAATGACTGACTGAATGACTGACTGACTGAATGACAGACTGAATGACAGACTGACTGACTGAATGACGGACTGAATGACTGACTGACTGAATGACAGACTGAATGACAGACTGAATGACAGACTGAATGACTGAATGACTGACTGAATGACAGACTGAATGACAGACTGAATGACAGACAGACTGAATGACAGACTGAATGACAGACTGAATGACAGACTGACGGACTGAATGAATGACGGACTGAATGACAGACTGAATGACAGACTGAATGACAGACTGAATGACTGAATGACAGACTGAATGACAGACTGAATGACAGACTGAATGACAGACAGACTGAATGACAGACTGAATGACAGACTGACGGACTGAATGAATGACGGACTGAATGACAGACTGAATGACAGACTGAATGACAGACTGAATGACTGAATGACGGACTGAATGACGGACTGAATGACAGACTGAATGACAGACTGACTGACTGACAGACTGAATGACTGACTGAATGACTGACTGACTGAATGACTGACTGACTGAATGACAGACTGAATGACAGAATGACGGACTGAATGACAGAATGACTAACTGAATGACTGACTAAATGACTGAATGACAGACTGACTGAATGATGGACTGAATGACTGACTGAATGACTGACTGAATCACAGACTGAATGACAGACTGAATGACAGACTGACTGACTGACAGACTGAATGACTGACTGAATGACTGACTGACTGAATGACTGACTGACTGAATGACAGACTGAATGACAGAATGACGGACTGAATGACAGAATGACTAACTGAATGACTGACTAAATGACTGAATGACAGACTGACTGAATGATGGACTGAATGACTGACTGAATCACAGACTGAATGACTGACTGAATGACAGACTGAATGACAGACTGAATGACTGACTGAATGACTGACTGACTGACTGACTGACTGACAGACTGAATGACTGACAGACTGAATGACAGACTGAATGACAGACTGAATGACTGAATGACAGACAGACTGACGGACTGAATGACTGAATGACTGACAGACTGACGGACTGAATGACTGACTGACTGACAGACTGAATGACAGACTGAATGACAGACTGACTGACAGACTGAATGACAGACTGACTGACTGACAGACTGAATGACTGACTGAATGACTGACTGACTGAATGACTGACTGACTGAATGACAGACTGAATGACAGAATGACGGACTGAATGACAGAATGACTAACTGAATGACTGACTAAATGACTGAATGACAGACTGACTGAATGATGGACTGAATGACTGACTGAATGACTGACTGAATCACAGACTGAATGACAGACTGAATGACTGACTGAATGACTGACTGAATGACAGACTGAATGACAGACTGAATGACGGACTGAATGACGGACTGAATGACAGACTGAATGACAGACTGAATGACTGACTGAATGACTGACTGACTGACTGACTGACAGACTGAATGACTGACAGACTGAATGACAGACTGAATGACTGAATGACAGACAGACTGACGGACTGAATGACTGAATGACTGACAGACTGACGGACTGAATGACTGACTGACTGACTGACTGAATGACTGAATGACTGACGGACTGACAGACTGAATGACTGACTGAATGACTGACTGAATGACAGACTGAATGACAGACTGAATGACTGACAGACTGACTGACTGACTGACTGAATGACAGACTGACGGACTGAATGACAGACTGAATGACAGACTGAATGACAGACTGAATGACTGACTGACTGACTGACTGACAGACAGACTGAATGACTGAATGACAGACTGACTGACTGAATGACAGACTGAATGACAGACTGAATGACAGACTGAATGACTGAC